>JARWIR010000072.1:2005000-2605000 GCA_029959085.1 Nemophila menziesii | reverse complement strand
TTCTCATAACTTATCTTTTTTGTGTTATTGTATGACCAAAGACTTGTTTTTCTTTGCCTTTTGAAGCTCTGGTGGATTTCGGCAATAACTTTGACCATTTTGTCCATCTGGTCATTAATTTATTCACTCTTAAGCGTTAAAACCGAAATAAAAGTTTTAATTAAAAGTTTAAATGTGCATTTTGGTCCTTAATATGTGCACTCCCCCGCTAGGCTACCTCAATCGGACTTTCATAGGACATGTACATGCTTCGAGAAAACCCCGCCAGGGCTATATCAACCATATATACCAGTGACTTATCAAATTATGTATTTCGAAATTATCACTGTTCTATTTAAAATTCTCAAATCTTATTTTAAATAATCTCAAAATTCTATAATTTCATCTAGTTTTGTTGTAAAAAATTCCCTTAATATTTATAAATAAAGAGGAAGAGTCAAGATTTGTCTTGAGCGAAGTTTTTACTTGTATTTTGTTATAATTTGGTTAATTATATACTAGTTGTAAAATTTGAGTTATAGAATATAAATATTATAATATATTAAAATATATAAATAGTAAAGATGTCTTACCATAATTATTGAAATGTTATGACCATCGATCTTGAATTTGACAAGGTAATGAATCTGTATAGAACAAGTAAAAAATTAAATACTCTTATTTCATTTATTAAATATATAAATTACAAATAAATTAACTTTATATACACAAATACAACACACTATCTTACCTTTTCAAAAAAAAATTACATTTCATACAAAACATATTGATAATCTCGTATATGTGTGTAACTTTTGATGTAAATTTCAATTTAAAGATTACCATACACTATCATATTTTGGATTTTCAAAATTAACTCAAGGTGTATATAAATATTTTCAAATTAGTTACAAAATAATGGGTATGATACAAAAATGCATGTCTTTTGAATAATTCTTTAATTCTGAGTAATTTTACAATTTTGATAAATATTAGTATCTTTTATATAACTTTTGAAATATTGAAAACTAATTTTAAAATTTTAATAGGTATCACAGTAAGAAATGAAGTTTGACCTCAATAGAAATAAATTAGGTCTCTAATGGTACCGCCCGAGTCTAAGTAAGGTTAACATTTACAATTAACTAGACATGAAAACCAATTCTAGTTTCATAGATTAATTTGTAGGGATGTTCAATAGATTTGAAACCTCGCACTCCTAGCCATGATACTAGACATGTTGTACCTTATTGTATGGGTTCCAGTTTAAGCCTGAAATATATAAAATGACGAGTTATAAGGCTTAAGATGAAACCCACAAACCTGCCAAACTTGTTTACGCATTTCACATATAAAATCTTTCCAAAATACATATTGCTTATTTTACTTGAAAAAAAAATCAAAGGGTGTGTTACGCCTCTCCGTATATACTTATTTGTCTCATTATTCACTATTAAAACCCTCAAATTACTTAATTATAATGCATCAAATAATACTCCTTTTGTACTTCATCATGCTAATCTATTTATCTAACACCGTGAATCATATTTTCCTACAATCTCAATTTATATATTTTTTTAAATTTCAAATTATTCAAAACATATACTAATAACCAGAGTAACTTTGTTGTTATTTTAGGTTGTAAAATAAATTAACACATAATGGACACAAATATACACCTACCACCCATTTAACCCATTTACTATCCGAAGTGGCCCGCGATACACCCAAAATCCACCACGCCCAATACCAAATTGTTTATGTATTGTATTGGGCGGGTGTCGGTTTGATTTTCAAGATCCTTACGAGATCAAACAACCTGTGGGTTGAATAATTTATACACGAAAATGATTTGCAAACACCCTTGGATAAAAGCGTCATGAAATACACATATAAGGTTTTCTTAAAATTCCATGTATCAATTTTATAATCAAACTATTTTTAGCCAAATTGTTTTAGAAAAAAGACTTAAATGTTAACTAGATAATAAAGATACATATATTCAAGGAAACATCACATAAAAATTAAAATTATATTTCATTACAATAAACTAAATCAAACAAAATATTTCATAATTTCTTACCCAAAAAGTATAACTACAATTTCTAAAGTGTAGGTCTTCAACATCTCTCATTGTAATGCTGGATCTGAATCTGAATAGACATATATGAAATAGCGAGAAGAAATGTGAAGGTGTGAAGAGATGACAATAAGGTTATATTGATACCTCTATATCATAAGAATTTTTATTTATTCAGAGAGACTAAATTAACGTTTGAATCGTTATACTAGATCTAAAGAAACATAAAGAAGCTGAACGGAAGAAGCTAAAGGGGGCGAAGAGAAGAAAATAAAGTTTTAGAGTATTTTTTAGGGTTTGTTTTATGATAAAACCATTTTTATATGTGTTATAAATAAGCGTGTGTTATTTTAAAAATTTATTTTATTTGTTGGCCCATTTAAATGAAAAGTATCATATCAGTTCTTCAATGGACTCGATTTCTTGAATATGAAGTTTGAACTGTTTAAATTGGATGTGAAACCAAATGGTTTGGGTTTGTACTACGATGGAATATATAAATGGGCTCATTGTGAATTATCTATATATAATTTTATAATACTTAGGCCCCTTAATTTTATATATTATGTCAGTTGCGTCTTCAAGTAGTTTACTCTCTTCCCAATTTTATCGTTTTTTCGAGTTGATGACAGATATCCCATAAGTTATCTAGTCTTTTTCATTAAAGGAGAGATATAATTGAATTTTGAGAGCCTGTGAGTTATCAAGCCCTTTTTCATTAAAGGAACAGAAAATTTGAGCGTTGAGAGCCTTTAAGTCTTTTTTTGATAATTGAGTATCAATTTTATTGCTCCAACAATCAAAACTATACAAGATGACATATTAAATTTTGACTCTAAGTCGAAATTTCCCGACATGTGAAAGAAAGCCTATACACTTTTTTATGATTACAGAAAAAACACTTATCAAAAGTAGAGATTTAAAAATAAGGCATAGAAACTAAAAGGACTAAATTGCAAAGCACTCAAAACAACTCACATAAACTAGTGTCCAGTTCGAGTCCCCACAACATCAAATATCATGAACTTTACAAATAACAACTAACTTTCCTCCACCATCTGAGTTACAATGATTAAACATATGTGATTCGATTAAGCACCCCATGAAGATCCCATTTTCTGACAACGACTCTGTTGCCAAAAGTGCATTGGAATTTTCCTATGTGCCATAATTCAGATTGAACAACAAAACAGATTCTCTGCAAAATAATTTCCTATTTATCAAGGAAATTATAGTTCAATTTCTTTTTTTTAGTGATCCAAATATGGTATAGAAAACTTTGATATCTTACGATGAAGACTGTATCCTTCAACGTGTTGCTCTTGCTTCTTTGTATCACCCATTCCTTCTTGTTGTTCCAATTTTCATATTTGTCTTATCATCCATGGAGTTTACAAAAATCTCTCCACACTTTGTGTAAGATCTTTCTCATCTGTCTTGAGAACTCAGTATTACCACTAGGATAGTCCATCCTCATCAGAATTGGTGGTGATAACAATGGATGTGTCGGTGGTGACTCCACCCTACTATGTTCTTGCACCTTTGGTGCAACTACCTCTATCTCTCTTCCTCTTTAACCAAATTCTCAATAATCACCTCCTCCAAGATTATTTGGTTGGTTATAATACCTTTAGATTATCCATGGAAATCTCTACAACAAATGGTGATTCCACCATATTATCAGCTTGAAGGATAATAGCCTTACTCGACTAGAATCCAACATGTCTCTCACTATTATTGATGGCCTTTACTTCATTTCTTTGTACCTTCTCCTAGTTGCAGTGGAGAATATTGTTGATTCTTGTTAAGATAGGAGGCTATTCGGGTGACTTGATTCCCCAATATCTTCAACGCAACCGATTTCTCGTTGAACCTTTCATTGTTTGCTCACATATTCTCTTGTGTAAATGCCTAGAAAGATTAGATCGTATATTGGTGGATGTCATGGTAATGCTTTATGAGTAAGGGGGTGTTTGTTTGCACTTAATGAGATCTTAATCTGGTTCTTTAAGACACTAGATTAATAAGACATTTTATTTTTTATGACCAATTCATATCGGAATGACTCTTAACTGGTCGGTTTTATTAAGATTTAAACTAAGTTTGAATTATTCAGACACTACCCTCTTAACAAAATAAGTTCATTCAACATTCAGTACTTATTACTTAAAAAACAAACAACACCTAAGACTTTTGGCATAAGCATCATAAGCCAGTAGAAAAAGAACATCAATAATTTAGATGATTAAATTTAATTTCAATACTATTAGGAATTCGATTACACACATATTTGAAAGAAGACGATCTGGAAACGAACGGTGTTGGTAGAGAAGGAATAGCGTTTTCAGCCTCTGTTATAGTTCTCCCAGTTGCTGGATTACTTGCACATTGCTGATGAAAACTGAAGTGTTTAGGAACTGTGAACAAATTATCTAAATTGTTGCGGGTCTCGCTCAAAGTCAAATTCTTCTCTTATGCTCCATCCTTAACCTTAGCTGCAATTTTTGAAAATAATGTTGTTTTTGTGTTGTTGCATCAATAATTGTTGAGAATCTTACAACTACTTTTGCTTCATTTATAAAGGCTCATTCTTGCATTCTTTGAGTGTAATCCAAATTCCCTTGCGAGTTGTTTTGTTGCTAATTTTATAAACCAGAAAAATATTATAAACAGTAATGCAAAAAAGGAAGTACAAAAGAAATAAATAAACAAATAACTTTAATTATCAAGACTCGGATTGGATCAAATGTCTTTTAAGGTATTTTGGCCACATACACTGTTTCTCATTTGTTTGCTTAAACCTCAATGGTACAATGACAAAAATATTCAGAAGAAACGGAAACACGGGTTTTTTAGAATTCTAACGAACTTGATAACGATGCTTCTTTTTTATCCACCTCTCTCTCTAATAATTTTAATGATTAATTCTTTAAAAACAGAATGAATAAAATATTTGAGTTGACCAATTATTTATTGAAAATGAACAGGTGGCTAGACATTCATAAAAAATGATTATGACTTTAAGAATTCGGAGTTTTGTCTTTAAAATTTGATACATTAGTTAGTAAAAGACATAACCATTGGGTCTGACACAATGATAATGGATCTTTAGTATTTATTACCGGTAGGTCCTGGTGTGTTATAAAATTAAGTACTAAAAGAAAACGAACCACAATACCGCAAGTTTACGGTTGTCCAAGTAATATGCGATAAATTGGGTTTCGTTCTCAGGGACGGATTAGGTACAACTCAAGTATTAATCAAGTAGTAATAATAATTGTTTTACAAAAAAATAAAATAAAAGATTTTTATTTGGTTTTCTAAAATTAAAAGATGCAATAAAATAAATTACAGAAATAAACTAAAGCAAGTAAATAAGAATCAAACTTAAGAAGAGAAGGAGTGCTTGATCCTCGCAAGGGTTTCACCTAACCTATCTAAATAATGCTTCTGTTTAAGGGCTATACTGGTATTATTGTGCTAGTCTGGACTCTAATATCTCCTAACCCCCGTCAGGGTGGACTTAGGAGCTATCCTACAGTATTACAAACCCCGTTAGGGCGATTATAAGCTATGTTCAGATGATTAAGATTTTTACCTCTTTGGCTGCATGGTTAGTTAAGCTTGTCAGGGTAAATAACGAATACTACGCGTCTATTATCTATGTATGTAATTAAACCCCCCGTCAAGGTGATCACTTTGCCACTTAAGGGAATAACATAATTACTATGAGCTAAGTTTGATTCATGACTTTAAAATTAATGATTAAAATAAAATAATAGTCAACACAAAATACCTAGTCTAATTTAAATAATCAAATCCCAAATTCAGAAAACATAAATTAAATAGAATTGGGTTCAACCCATATAGCGATTCTCAAGTACTAAAGAAATTAGTTCATAAAGGAATTAAATACTGAAATAAAATAAGAAAAAGACATAATTCTCAATACAGAAAAGAAATGGGAGAACCTAAAGGTTTGGTTGGCTGTTGTTGGAAGAACAGAAGTCCTCCAACTCTAGCTTCTCATCCGCCTTCTTGCTCTGACTTGAAAATATGAAGCCTCTGATATAATTCTCTGAAGTGTGTGTAAAAAAGAGGCTAAAGGGTCTATTTATACTAGTAAATTTGGATTAGGGCTTAGGTTAAGAGGATTAGGTCAAATTATAGAAAGTCCCGTAACTGGTGTACAACCCTTAGTAAAACGGTTGTAACTTTTGCATATCAACTCCAAATGTGCTGATTCAACTTGTAGAATCTTCCTAACTCAATAAGGCATCAAACCATGTTTCACGACCCAAGGCTGAATCCGCTCCTGAGTAGCCCAGAAACAGAAATTAGTAATAGCCTTTCAGATCTACAACTCCTTTAATCAATTTTTTTGGAAATTCTTTTCTTTCCTTTAGCTCCTCCACTCGATCTAAGACATTGATTCTCACTTCTCCTCCTTGTAGTGGTTCTCAATAGCTAAAAACAAACAAATTAACGCACAAAAGCTCTAAAAATGCAAATAGTCTAATTCTAAGGGGAGAAAGTGCAATATGACGAAATAAGCATAGAAGTCTATCAAATAAGTCAAATATTCACCTAAAATGATGTTTACTAAGGTATAATATTTAGAACAAATAGGGAGACATCAAGACCCCAAACTCAAACCTTTGTCATCCCGACAAAGTAAAATAAAAACAAAGGTCTTTAGGTGAACACAGAAGGCAGAATCTAGTAAATATTCCCAAAGCACAACTTAAAACAAATCTCATATAGTATTATCTAGGAATTAATATACACATACACGTATCATGCAAAATCAAACACAAAATAATATCAATCCAAAATTAATTTCACAATGCTAGAAGTTTACACTTGTTACTTATCTCAAGATGGTGGCTATAGGGTGTTCATCGATCCTTACTTGCTTTGTTCACCCTTATTAACTAGTAGAAGAAATAGAAGTATTAGTGCATACTAGCAAAACCTGAGCTATACTCTCTCATCTTATTCTCTCGTCTTTTATTTATTGTCTTTACTTTTAGTTTAATTAATCATTAATTTCTAAATCAATCAATAATATTTACTTTTCCTGTCTTTAATTCATTAAACTATTTATTACTACACTTTTCTATTAATCCATTCGTATAACACACTGAGTCCCTGAGAACGGATATGTACTTATCATTAAAACTTGCGTACGACATGTGATACTTGCAGTGAGTACCGTGTTTAGGTTAGGGTGTTAGTTGCATCTTATCTTATCGTTATTTTATCACACCAAAGCCGACACCAAGTTTTTGGCACCGCTGCCGGGGACTTGTGTCTCGTTAGCGTGTGGGTGTTATTTTTAGTGTAGTAGTTTTTAGTTATTTTTTTTAGATTTACACTTTCATTTTGTTTTTGTCTCTTTCAGATCTTTTAGTGTATGCTCGAGAACCCCGAAAGTGTTTTGAAGCCCTACAACAAACGCTTGAGAGAAGAATGAGAACAAAGAAAAGCCATGTCTTAACAAGAAAATAATTTCAATTCCACCCGAGGATAATCTTAATCTTAATCCGAATGACAATCAACGTCAATAACCAGTCCCTCGGGTACCACCACTTATTCCTCTAGCACCACCACCAAGAAATAATAGAAACAATCAACGTAGAGAACAAGATCTCCCAGGCTTGGGAGCACCTTTTTGAGTTCAACCTTTAGGTTATCGTCCTCCATTGATCCAGCATATTAAATTCAGACCCGATCCATGTATGCTCAGTCAATTTGCGAGTTATGGACACTATAGTGGTGCATCAATTCAAGATCTGGTAAGAGCGATTCAGAAGTTTATGCAGATTTGTGATGCCTATATTACTCCTGGCATTACACGCGAGCAACTGTATTGTCATATGTTTACGTTCTTCTTGACCGAAAGTGCTGGTGATTTGCTAGATAAACAACCACCAAACATAATTGATACTGTGGATGAACTACAAGCCGCATTCTTTACCGTTTTTATCCGAAGAGTATTAAATTGAAAGATCAGATAAAGCTTGCTAGTTTTCGCTAAGAGAATGATGAAGAAGTAGGAGAAGCATGGACGAAGTTTCAACATAATTTAGCTAGATGTCCACTCCATGGTTATACACCAAATTTTTACAGTTAGTTATGCTTTATCAAGGTATTAATGCAGAAAGTAGATTGAGGGTAGATAATCTTGAAAGAGGATGGTTTGTGTCCATGGATCCTACAGAAGCCGCTGAAGGTATGGAACGTATTATAGAAACTGAAAGGAGTTGGCCACTTTCATGAGCTCCTATTAAAATTACCAAAGCTACGCTTTGATTGAATACAAAAATTGCTCAAACAGCTAAATTAACAAGATTAGAGAATCAAGTCAAAGAGATAAAGCTTGAAATGCAACAAAGACGTCAGAATTTAGCTACAACAAATGTAGTGCAAGAAGCACAGGGTTTTCCACAGTGTGAGGTACAAAACCATACATGGGAAGAGTGTGAAGTAAATCCAGCATCTATCTACTTCATATCTAACTGAGGGAATTACCAATTTGGTAACAGAATTCATCCAGGTATGCAGTACTTAAAACCACAGGGGCCCGCAAATCAAGGTACTGATCAACCTCGTCCCCAGAACAACACTTACCAACCGAGAGGTCAAGTATCGAGGAAATCAGAATTTTAATAGACCAGCTCCTCCATAACAACCTATGAATGATGCTTATACCGATACTCTAGCTCAGAAGGTTTTACCACAACATCCTCAAGAGGGTGTAGTGTTTGAGACGAAATTACAAAATTTTGTGGATCTTATGTCAAGTAACATGAAATCACACAATGAGAAGTTCAGAGAACAAGAGGCTCATATTCATATCTTAGGCACACAAGTTGAACAACTGACGAATGTTTTAGATAATATTGTGCACATAAAAGAATTGAAAGCCATTGAAGAAGGTGATGCCAATGTTGGTTTCGAAGATTGAAAGACGATTTGCCTTGAAATAGAAAAGGAAGAGGAAGTACCACATGATAAAGAAATTTGTCGTGGAATTTCCAGAAATTGAAGAAGCACCAACCAAGTCTAGCCTCGAAGACTCTGACTTTTCTAAAGATTCGAATTCATCCGAAAGATCTGAGTTTATAGAACTTCTTAAGGACATGCAAGAAGATATTAGATCGGTTATTGAGCTTCAAGCTGTAAGAGCTATAGAGAAAGAGGAAGAAGCCTCAAAAGAGAAGAAAGAAGAAAAGAAAGTGGGTTCGCCAACTATTGATCAAGAAATGTCACCATCCATTCCTAAGACAAGTCCAAAGGTTGAAATTTGAATGAAGACATTTGTAGAGGCGTACAGTCCAGAAAATATCGACGCCCAAATGCTTGAGATTGCGAAGAAAGGGCTTACACCGCAACAAGTTTTTACGCAAGTTATTCTAGAAAAAAAGCGATTGTAGAAGACAGAAAAGAGACTGTGGCTCATACTAAGAGAGTCTTAAAAAGAGTTGAAAAGGAGTTACAACTCAAGTTCAAAGATCCAAGAAGCTTTAATCTTCCTATTCAAATTAGTGGTATGCTCAAGGTGAAAGTGATTTGCGATGTGGGTTTGAGTGTGAATCTTATGCTGAAGTCCGTGTTCGGTAGGATTGGACTAAAAAAGATAGAAAAATCTCCCGTGAAGTTACAATTTGCGGATAGCTCGGTAACAAAGACATGGGGAACAGTGGAGGACGTTTATGTCAGAATAGGTAATATAACCATCCCTACTGACTTTGTTATTCTTGATTATGATGCAGATAAGCAAGTTCCAATCATACTTGGAAAGCCGCTCTTGGCCACGAGTCAAAGCATCATCAACTTCCAGGAGGGAACAGTTTCCCTCCGTGCTAAAAACGTATCCAGGACATTCTATGTCTAGGGTAAGAATCTGAGGAATTCGGATCCGACAGTTCCTGTCATTGTCACTCTTTCACATTATAGAGTCCCAGAAGAAATCCACGCAAAAACTTTGGATACTAGACCACTGAGTGAGTTTGGGGTTGGCCATGAAGTTGTATAGAAAGCCCGCAAACCCAAGAATAGGCCGCGAAGTCACAAAGATTCGTGGATGGGACCATTCATAGTCACGGAAGTTGTTTCAGATAAGGTGATAAAGATCAAGCCCAAGAGGGGAATTAAACGGAGATTAGTATACATTCATACCCTTGCTCGTTGTAAGGTAGGCTGTATACAAAAATATAGAGGTAACGCGTCTAACTTTGAAAGACGTTAAACAAAAGTGTTGTACGGGAGGCAACCCATAATTTTTTTTTATGTTTTTATGTCTTTAATTTATGTTTAGATTAGTTGTTTTTAGAAGTTATTGTAGTATTGAGAAATGTATTAGTGTTTTTGATGTGTAGGTACTTAAAAAATCGAGTTATGGAGAAAAATCGAGAAAATTGGCCAAAACCAGAGCTTATGTGTGGTACACCGCACTAGAGCTCCGGTACACCCAGGCAACAAACCGCGGAACGGTTCAGCAAAGGGGTTTAGCGCGAAAATAACCGTCTCGTTATTTGCACCAAATCGTTGCGACGGTTCCCAACAGAAAACCCGCTCGTTACACCGCGGGGTCAGTCCGGGGCACCGCTCCATGCCCAGACCGTCACAACGGTATGTATATCAAGTATTTTGCCGAGAAGCACCTACCCCATACCTTCTCTTTAACACCGTAACACGGGGTCCAACAGATTTTTCGTGGGGTATAACGCACCAGACTTCTGGTGCACTGCACGGCGCTGCCAGAAAGATCAATAAAAGGGCTTTGAAGAGAGAGGGTAGTCCTATTACAAATTCTTGTAATCCCTAAGCCTCTCTTTCTCCCCAAAGCTTCCCAACTTCATTAGAGCATCTACAAACCTTCACCATACATCAAAACACTACCCAATCACCATAAACTTACATCCAAATCATTCCCCACATTGATTCAACCACCCAAATCATATCAAATCACCTAGAATCCAAAAATCAAAGCCCAAAATTTCCAAATCTTATCCAACAATTTCTTAGATCCATACCAATCAAGCAAGAGTTCATCCTACCCACATAGATATTCATCATCCTTACACCTTTCCTAACCCAAACAAAACTTGTTCGACCTAAAATCAAGGGTTACAGATTTCAAGAGTGTTCAAAGCTTTGAGTTGGAGGTCAATTGAGATGACGAAAAGAACAAAAACATTATCTAATGTTAGGGAGTTGAAGAAGAATCAAAATAAGGTATTGGGTCCTATTTAGAAGAAGTCAACTGAAATTTCAAATTCTAGTATGAATAAAGGGGTAAAACAGGTCGAGAAACTAGAGTAAAGCCGGCTGTGGTAAATTCAAAGAGTAAAAAGATTACAACTTTTAAGGAGAAGACACCCAACCTCTACAAATAGAGATTCCTATGCCCGAGATGAATGAAGCTTCAAAGGCCTTGTTAGCTTATGCAAAGAAACCCTTACCAAAACTACCCTTTGCTCATGAGAGAGTATTCGAAAAAGAAGTTGGAGAAGGTAATTACAAGAGATTCTAAGAGATGGGAGATAGATTCAGTTGGTCTACATTCATGATGCGAACTTCGAATTTATGTATGGAGTTAGTTTTTGGGTTCTATGTAGGCCTCTTTAGTCAAGATAGTGGAGGTCATGTTACAGTTAGAGGAAAGTTAGTTCCTTTTACAGTTGAAGAGATTACAAACCACTTCCAGTTCAAGAAATTGGTTGGAACATGCATTTAGAGAAGTGGTGGAAAATATCAAGACTTTTGATTGGAATCAACTTTTTGAGCATGTATTAGATGAAGAGAAAGTTCAATCACATAAGGGAGAATCGAAGGCATCATGGCCTTACAAAATATCTTCAAGCAGATACTAGAGTTTGGCACAATTATTTTACACCAAACGTCTTCGGAAACACGCGAACTTCAGATGTAACTAAGAGAAACGCCATCTTTCGAATTTTATTTTAAGAGGGGGAGAATTAGATGTGGAACAGTTGATCTTTGAGGAGGTGATGCTATTTTCGGCCTCTCCCCTTACTTTACTTAATATGAAATATCCTACTATGATCATGTGCGTTGTACGGAAAGGGAATGTCATTCTTGATGAAGAAGAGAAACTAATGTATAAGATGAGTAATAATATTGACAATATATGGATCAAGACAATTTTGAGAGGAGCAGGAGTTACGAAACCTCCACAAGATAAATCAAAAGAAGAGGATCGTATTTGGCGAGAAAAGTTAGAGAAGCGATTGAATAATGTTGAAGCAGCTCAAACCTTCTTAGCCGATGACGTGGAATAAATCAAATCTAATCAGGTTCACATTATGACACTCCTTGAGCAATTAAAGCGTGATTTAGCGAAAAATTCAGTAAATCTTATCTTTGGATGTTGATAACGCGAGGCAATAGCCTCGAGAGTATGTTCGCTTTCTTCCTTACCATTTATGTATATGCTTTATTTTCTTGTTTTTAATTTATTTTTATATTATTTTTCGAGTGGTGGGGACACGCCTCATTTTTTAGTTGAGGGTGTGGGGATGCGTTATCTCTCATCTCAATTTTTCTATGATTTTTCGGTTTTTGGAAGAAATTAATTTTTTTTTATACATGGGATTTAGATGTAGAGTGTGTTTAATATCTTGAAAGCATAAACTTACTGAGTTAATTTATTTTGTATGCTTTGAGCATTCACTGGAAAAACACATTAATTGTAAAGAAAAGATTAGTGAGCAATGCGGCAGAAGTATGTTTAATCTTAGGGCGCCTTGAGTGGTGTGTAGGCCGTGAGATCCAAGCTATTTGATAAAATCATTTGATGAATGTGCTAAAGGTAAGAGAATAACGAAATTACACAGTTTAGAAAGTGATTAAGGCAGTTCTTTGATAAGCCCCTTGTTGCCTTTTAGCTTGCTGTCCATTTTATTTATCCATGTTATAAGCCATATCCCTTTAGACTTTAGGACTTTTCCATATGACCCGCACTCGATTTGCGATGCACAGAAAATTATTTTAGAGCTTGAGTTTGGGGTGGTGGGTCCACCATTATGGGAAACATTATTAGGTTAAGAATTTTTGAGCTTCTTAATTGTGATCTATATTTTATTGTCTATTAACATGTCTATTATATTGTAACCCTTTTCCGGGGTAAAAGTAAATGAAAAAAGTTATGGAAAGAAAAGAATATATGTGAAAAATAGCATGACATCTCGCATCAAAAAGAGAGTCATAGCTATACAAAAGAAAAGAAAAAAATAATATGAAAAAATTGAATATATTTAGACCGACAAAGTAGAATTTTTATGCGATCATTTTTATGCTTTAGTATTGGGTTATTAGGGATGCTAATTAGTGCATCAAATCATTGGGTTGAGTGAGAACGTTTTCTGAGAGTAACTCAATGATGTCTCCCTATTTGTTCTAATTATTAGCCCTTTGGAGACATCCTTTTAGGTGAATAAATGACTTATTTGATAGACTTTTAGGCTTATTTGATCATATTGCACTTTCTCTCCTTGGAAATTGACTATTTGCGTTTTATGAGCCTTTGTGCGTAAATTTGATTTTTTTTAGTGCAAAGTTAATAGAATCTTGAATTTCATGAGAGACCAATCCGAGGAGGAGAAGTGAGAATTAAAGTCTTAGGGTATTTTAGTGTGTTAGGATGTACTTTTACTCGAGTTTTTATATTTAGAGTGTGCTTTCCTATTTCTTGAATTATTGATTTATTCTTTTTAAGCATATGCGGTTTAATTGTTTATTTATTGTGAAGCTTTAAAAGATATATGTAATTACTTAGAGACCAAGTCGAGATAAAAAAGTAAAGGAAAGAAGATTTACATGGAAATAAGAAGATTTAGGAAGGATATATGCAAAGAAGGAAAAGATAAAGCTGCCTTATGAATCTGAAATTCCAGCCACGTTTCAAAGATGAGTCCATAACTAAAGATTGGCGAGGAATCTGGATGAGTGGTCAGCACCAATAGAAATCTCTTTCCGAGACAAGAGGTTTCATATATTGGAACTCCTCAAACGGATAAGTATTGAATGAAAATATGACCAAATCAAACCAGCAGCAAAATCTTACCTTTCCTAGAATTTAGGGCTACAAATTTGAGAGTTCTTAACTTGTCTTCCACTCCAAGTAAATTCGACCTAGGGTTCCCTAACACCTATAAATACACCTCTTAAACCTCATTATTCAGTACCTCTCACAATTCATTCGATTTAAATCATCCTTAGAAAGAGCGTCAAGAGGCGGAAGCAAGAGCAGAAGCTGGAGAATCCTTTTCCTCCAACAACAGTTCAAGCCAATTCCTCTATCTAGGTTCTTATTTTATTTCTGTTATTAGGACATGTATATTATTAATTTCTTTATTGTTTTTATTTCAATTATGAGCTAAACCTTAATTGCTTGAGAATCGTGTAATGGGATAAACCCTAATTTATTTAATTCATGTATTTCAATTTGGGATTAGTTTCTAGTTTAATTTGAATTAGGTTTTTCATATTGTTTCTTATTTTATATTAATTTCACTATCAATGAATTAGCTAATCAGAGATAGGTCATAGTAATTAAGCTATTCACTTTGGTGGGGAAGTGATCGCCTTAACGGGGGGTTTAATTACTGAACTAGATAATAAACATAAGGTAGAAATTATTGATCCTGACGGACTTAGTTTACCTTATAGCCAATTGGGTAGAATACTTGACCATTTGAAGATGGATTATAATCGCCCTGACGGGGTTTGTAACACCTAAGAATAGCTCCTAGGTCCACCCTGACGGGGGCTAGGAGATTATAAAGTCCCGACTAATATAGAAATATTAGTTCTGCCCTTAAAGAAAGAATTAATTAGGTAAGTTTAGGTGATTCCCTAGCGAAACTCAAGTATAGCTCATATCTGCGTCTAGTCCTTTAGTATTTATTTTCAATAACTTGTTTATTTGCGTCCAGTAGTTTAATAACTCGAAACCAATCAAATATATTTTATCTTTTATTTTTTGTATTTGTAATTATTACTATTTATTTATTGAACACTTTGGTTATACCAGTCCAATCCCTGAGAACGAATCCGACTTATCGGAGTATTACTTGGACAACCGTACACTTGCGGTACCGTGGTTCCTTTTATTCCAGTTCTTAATTTTATAACACACAAGGACCCACCAAGTTTTTGGCGCCGCTGCCGGGGATTGCAGCGTGTGACCCGGTTGTTTAATCCTTAAGTAGTTTTAATTGTTTTTTTCAGTTTTATGCTTGGTTTTTGTTTTTGTTTTCTTTTACATGTTCTTATATTCAGGTAATGATCAAAAGATTTTATTGAAGATGTATAGAGGACATTACCCAAATCCTGGTCCATTCGATTAGTGGGAAGATTCTTCGGGACAACAACAATGGGGTAATAACTTCTACCAACCACCTTATCAACACCCGCAAGAGCAAGGATGGAACAACCAATGGACCAGGAACAATCAACAACAACCATCATATCACTATCAGCAAGATAAAAATGGAACATTCCACAACCTCCACATATTATTCTGGCCAATTTGAATGAAACACTTGCTAAATACATTCGCAACAACGAGGAAAGCAGTGCAAAAGTAGACCGGATGCTAGAAAGGGGTTCCAGATATAATTCTCATGACTTTGCCGAGAGCAATAGCAAGTCTTGTCAAGACACCAAATTCGAATGCCATTACGAAGAGAAAATCATGGGAAGATTTCAAGAGCAAAAGACAAGAGATGGGGATTGCAATGCCAGAATAAAAAAAATAAAAAAAATGCTAGATGAACTGGCTTCCCAGTATGATTCTCCTGAACTTATCAAGAGTAGTAGAAAGTCTTATGAAGTGGAAGAAGTAGTTGAGGAGGAAATGTTGAAAGAAGATATTATGGATAGTGATATGACCACCGTGGCAATTATAAATGAAGACCACCATGTGGTTGACAATCCTCTTAGCATGGTGGAAGAAGGAGTAGCAACAAAAATCCTAGAAATTGAAACTGAGATTGCTATTCCTATGGTGCGTGCACATGATCATGATACAGAACGCAAACAAGAAAAAGAGGTGATCGAGATTGAGATTCCACATCAAGAATATGATGAAGTAATAGTGGAAGATTGGGTTGAAAGCGAAGACGAATGTGAAGTGGTTGAGATATCCACCGAAGAATTCAAAGTTCACAATACAATAGAAGTTGAATCTCCACCACAAAAAGTTCACCAATCACTATCTCCACCACAAATCATCATTAGAGATAAAAAATTAGAATCGCCTCTATTACTACAGATGATCAATAGGTGCTACACAAGAAAGGTGCTACACCGCGAGAGTAAAGCGGCGAGGAGGAGCACCTACCCACCACACTTTAAAGAGGAACGCGAGATTAAAGAGAATAAAAATGAGCTTATACCGTTGAGGATGGTTATCTACTATCGTGTGGTGAAGAATAAGTTTCGTCATGAAAGTAAGAAGGCGAAACGGACTTACTACCTCCCTCTTTCAGAGATCGATTAAATAAGAAGGTTCTAAAGCTTACGTGCAAGGGACGAGGCGAATTTAAGCGGAGGAGAACCGCAAGGGCCTCAATACCATCTTCATGGAAGGTAACGCGTCGAACTTAAAGACGTAATAAACAAAAGTGCTTCTTGGGAGACAACCCAAGCTTTAATTGCTTTCTTAGTTTAGTTTTTTAGTGTATATTATTTAGTTACACAATTTTTTTTTAGTTGATAGTGCATTATTGAGGAAGGTATTAGTGTTTTTGATGATCAGGTAGCATAGAAATCGAGTTCGGGAAGCAAAAACAAAATTTTTTGGGAGTATTCTGACCTGCTACCGGTATACCGGGCCCTACCGGCGGTATACTGAAGGTCAGAAACCCGAGGCCACGGGTACTCCTCACGTGTTCATTGCCGAGAGTTGGGTTTTGGAAAAATTGCCCACCGGGTACCCGGTCAGGCAAAAAGGGGTTCCCACGTGTTTACAACTCGGGTAGTTTGACGAAGCATGGACCTGGAAGAATAGTAGCTCTGGTATACCGGGCCCTACGGCCGGTATACCGCTCAACCCCGCTGGAGAAAAAGAAATTCGCGTTTTTTTTAAGGTTATAAGAGGAAGAGGTGAGTTCTAGTCCGAATTTCTCAATCCTTAAGCCTCACTTTCTTCCCCAAACCTCTCCCAACTCCATTAAAGCTTCAAAAAACCTTCACACAACATCAAAACATAATCAAATCACCATGAATTCATATCCAAATCCTTCCCTACATCATTACAAAGAGGATTCAATCACCCAAATCATATCAAAACACCTAGAATCAAGAGCCTAAATTTTCTAAATTCATCCAAAATTCCTTAAACCCATATCATCAAATCTTGATTCCTTCATACCCACATAGAGAATTATCATCCTAAGACCTTTCCTAATCAAAATAAAGCTTGTTCCACCTATGACTAAGAGTTACAAATTTCAAGAGTGTTCAAAGCTTTGAGTTGGGGGTCAAAAGAGATGATAGAATTATTATCAAGTGTTAAGGGAGATGAAGTATCAATGCAAGGTATTGGGTAAGTTCTAGAAGAAATCAATTGAGATGGGTACTAGTTCGGGAATTAATTACAAGATAATTCGAGTCAAGCAATTAGAGAGGAACCGGTTTTTGGTGGGTTCAAATCCTAAAAAGCAAGAAACTGTGATTAGGGAGTAGAAGATGCCAATACCTCTTCTAATCAAAGATTCCTATATTAGAGATGAATAAAAGCTTCTGGGACGCTAGTAGCTATGTTCAAAACATGTTCCTGGATGAACACTGTCACATGAGAGAGTATTTGAGAAATGGAAAGAGATGAGATCTCTAGAGTGTGATTGATTGGGATGGAGCACAAGAGATGTAAAGGAAAGCGAATTTGGTGATACGTGGAGTTTACATAAAAGGAAATCACTGCATCCTATCTTGGGTATTAATCAAGCGAGGCAATAGCCTCGAAGAGTATGTTTTCTTTCTTCATTACCATTTCTCTATATGCACTATCTGCTATTTTTATTTTCTTGAGTCTTTTTCGAGTCGTGGGGACACGACTCATTTTTGAGTTTGGGGTGGGGTTTGTTGCCTCATCCCAATTTTATATGTTTTACTGTTTTTTTTTAGTTTTTTTTTAGTTTGAGGAATGTTTTGACTGTAGAGCTGTAGAGTATTTTAAATGCCCCCATCAAGCATGCTTTTTATGAATTTATGATAGAAAATAGTTGACTTTAGGAGTTAATATGAAACGCACTTTGATTGCATGCAAATATGAGATAATTGATAGGAAGAATTAATGAACAATGCAAAAGAAGTAAACTTGTGCTTAAGGATAATGGGTGGTTTGTATAACGTGAGATCTAAATGAGTAGAGAACCCACTTAGGTATGAACTAGAGGCAAGCTGTGTAAATAGGAAGATGATAGAGGTAGTTCTTTGTTAACCCTTTGAATCCCTTTTGGCCATTTATCCATAAATTAATTTTATCCTTATTAGCCAAATTTTTAGCCTTTAAGCCTTTCTTTTGTCGCCACATTATAAGCCAATATCCCTTTAGATTATTAGGCATGACCATATGACCCGCACTTGAATCACAATCCTGAGACTTCCTGTCTTGAGCTTGAGTTTGGGGTGGTGGGTCCACTATATGGGAATTTACATTGGGTTGGGATGTTTTGAGCTTATCAATTGTGCTCGGTTATATATTTTGATGATTCACAGGTTTATGATATTGTAAACCCTTTGCCAGGGTATTAGTGAATGAAAAAGAAGCCACGAGCTAAAGTTATGAAAAGGCATAACTTATGAAAAATAGCATGATATCTCAACATCAAAAAGGGAATCATAGCTATACAAAAAGAAAAAAATGAATAAATGATTTGAAAAGAATATATATTCGGACCGGCAAAGTGGAATTTTATGTGAATCATCTTTAGTGCTTATTGGGTTAATTTGGGGACGCTAAATTAGCGCGTCAAATGGGTTGAGTGAGAACGTATTCGAGTGTAAACTCAAGCTCTTGGACAGTTTGTTGATGGTAAGTGAGGAGAGAGCCAAAAGCTCACTTCAAATTTACCAAATATACATACCATACCGTCCTTCAGCCTATGCTAAAACCGTAAAGACCTCGTGATTCCTAGATGCACAGTGAGTTAATAGGGAATATGCTAAGTGGAGCGTTCAAAGCAAGTAAAGATCAAGGAACACCCTATAGCCACCATTTTGAGATAAGTAATAAGCGTAACCTTCTAGCATTGTGAAATTAATTTTGGATTGATATTATTTTGTGTTTGATTTTGCATGATGAGTGTATGTGTATATTAATTCTTAGATGAGACTATATGAGATTTTTTTTAAGTTGTGCTTAGGGAATATATACTAGATTCTACCTTCTGCATTCACCTAAAAGGCCTTTGTTTTTATTTTACTTTGTTTGGACGACAAAGGTTTGAGTTTGGGGTCTTGATGTCTCCCTATTTGTTCTAATTATTAGCCCTTTGGAGACATCCTTTGAGGTGAATAAATGACTTATTTGATAGACTTTTAGGCTTATTTGATCATATTGCACTTTATCCCCTTGGAAATTGACTATTTGCGTTTTATGAGCTTTTGTGCGTAAATTTGATTGTTTTTAGTCCAAAGTTAATAGGTTCTTGAATTTCATGAAAGACCAATCCAAGGAGGAGAAGTGAGAATTAAAGTCTTAGGGTATTTTAGTGTGTTAGGAAGTACTTTTACTCGAGTGTCTATTTTTAGAGTGTGTTTTCCTATTTCTTGAATTATTGATTTATTCTTTTTAAGCATATGCGGTTTAATTATTTATTTATTGTGTTACATTAAAAGATATATGGTAATTACTTAGAGACCAAGTCGAGATAAAGAAGTAAAAGAAAGAAGATTTACATGGAAATAAGAAGATTTAGGAAGGATATATGCAAAGAAGGAAAAGATAAAGCTACCTTATGAATTTGAAATTCCAACCACGTTTCAAAGGCGAGTACATAACTAAAGATTGGCTAGGAATCTGGATGAGTGGTCTGCACCAATAGAAACCTCTTTCCGAGACAAGCGGTTTCATATATTGGAACTCCTCAAACGGATAAGTATTGAATGAGATATGACCAAATCAAACTAGCAGCAGAATCTTACCTTTCCTAGAATTTAGGGCTACGAATTTGAGAGTTACTAACTTGTCTTCCACTCCAAGTAATTCGACCTAGGGTTCCCTAACACCTATAAATACACCTCTTAGACCTCATTATTCAGTACCTCTCACAATTCATTCAATTTAAATCATCCTTAGAGAGAGCGTCAAGAGGCGGAAGCAAGAGCAGAAGTTAAAGAATCCTTTTCCTCCAACAACAGTTTAAGCCAATTCCTCTATCTATGTTCTTATTTTATTTATGTTATTAGGACATTTATATTATTGATTTCTTTATTGGTTTTATTTCAATTATGAGCTAAACCTTAATTGCTTGAGAATCGCGTAATGGGATAAACCCTAATTTAATTCATGTATTTCAATTTGGGATTAGTTTCTAGTTTAATTTGAATTAGGTATTTCATATTGTTTCTTATTTTATATTAATTTCACTATCAATGAATTAGCTAATCGGAGATAGGTCATAGTAATTAAGCTATTCACTTTGGTGGGGAAGTGATCGCCTTGACGGGGGGTTTAATTACTGAACTAGATAATACACGTAAGGTAGAAATTATTGATCATGACGGACTTAGTTAACCTTATAGCCAATTGGGTAGAATACTTGACCATTCGAAGGTGGATTATAATCGCCATGACGGGGTTTGTAACACCTAAGAATAACTCCTAGGTCCACCCTGACGGGAGCTAGGAGATTATAGAGTCCCGACTAATATAGAAATATTAGTTCTGCCCTTAAAGAATGCATTAATTAGGTAAGTTTAGGTGATTCCCTAGCGAGACTCAAGTATAGCTCATATCTGCGTCTAGTCCTTTAGTATTTATTTTCAGTAACTTGTTTATTTGCGTCCAGTAGTTTAATAACTCAAAACCAAACAAATATATTTTATCTTTTATTTCTGTATTTGCAATTATTACTATTTATTTATTGAACACTTGAATTATACCAGTCCAATCCCTGAGAACGAATCTAACTTATCGGAGTATTACTTGGACAACCGTACACTTGAGGTATCGTGGTTCCTTTTATTCCAGTTCTTAATTTTATAACACACAAGGACCCACCACTCAAGCTCTAGGGAGATTCGCTGATGGCTAGTGAGCAGAGAGCCAAAAGCTCACTCTAAATTATCCAAATATACTATTATACCGTACCTAAACCAACATTACAGCCCTAAAGACTTTTTGATTCTTTGCTATGTAATCTAGAAGTGATTTAGTCATTTGAGAGTAGTTAGGTGGATCTTTGGATACTAGTAAAGTTCGATGAACAATCTATAGCCTACTTGGTAAGCTAAGTGAATAACCTCTTTTCCGTGCATTGCGAAGCTAATCTGATCTTGAATTTGAGCCGTGTTGATCGTTAGTATGACAAGTGTACAGGTAAATTAGTTTGTATATATTATTACATGAAATTTTCTGAGTTGGGGGTCTTAATGTCTCCCTATTGTGATATAATAATCTCAGTTGGATACATCATTTCAGGTGTTTATGATTAATTAATTTTAGATTTTTATTCATATTTTGATAATTTCTTATTTCTTGTCTTGATTTGAGGACTTATTATTTTTAAAGCATATTTGGTTTAATTTATGTGTTAATGTGAAACTTTGAAGATATATGGAATATAATTAGATGCCAAATCAATTCTAAAGTGATAAAGAAAGAAGATATGGAAGGAATCAAGAGATAAAAGGAAGTAGAGATAAAATAGGAAAGGAAAAATTGCCAAGTAGATATGAAATTCTGCAGCTACGTTCATTAAAGTGAAGATAACTTCAAATTGGATGGGAATTTAGATGAGCAATCAAAAGAGAAAACGTATATCTTTTCGCTACGGTCTTTTCAGTATAAAGTAGGCAAAAATCAGACCAATAACGAAGGAGATACGATTAAAACAAGACATCAGTGTTTATCCTCTCTCCCATATTTTAGGAAATGAATTTGAGTTGGACTTGGACTCAAATTATTTACCTTTTACACACCAATTTAGACCTAGGTTCTTCCTAAGACCTATAAATACACACTCTTATCATTGTAAACATGTATTTGCCCATTCTTAACTAATCCTTAGTATTTTTCATCATAGAAGTCATTCAAGAGAAACAAGATGATAGTATATATCTTTATTTTAGTTTATCTTGTTAGAATGAACTAATTTTTCCATATCTTGTATTTTTCATATGTATAATCTTTGAATTTTACTTTCTTCTATCTAAGTTTGTTTGGGAAAACCTTTTTAAAATGATTCTACCTTCTTAACCATATATTTGTTTTATTGATTTAATTTATTTCCAGCCTTAAGCTTGACCACATTAAGATTATCTTAATAGTAGTTAGATGGTCACCCGAAACAGGTGTCTAATTATTGAAACATCACATAAGCGTCTAGTGTGTGGTAGTGATCCAAAAGGGCTTGCCTAATTAACTAGATAGTCATTAGGGTTTGAGATCTAGCCACCGATCCTTGCGCAAGGGTCCCCTTACCCAAGTCCCCTAGTAATTATTAGGTCGCGACCTAAGTCCACCTGGAATCTTTTATTTATTGTCTTTACTTTTAGTTTAATTAATTATTATTTCCTCAATCAATCATTCATATTTACTTTTCCTGTCTTTAATTCATTGAACTATATATTACTACGCTTTTCTGTTAATCCATTCGTACAACACACTAAGACCATGAGAACGAATATGTACTTATCATTAAAACTTGCGTGCCACTGGTAATACATGCAGTGAGTATCGTGTTTAGGTTTGGGTGTTAGTTGTATCTTATTTTGTCGTTATTTTATCACACCCTTGCAGACACCAGTGGAAAACTCGATACATGGTGCTTAAATATCTAACTTGATATCTTTGTTTTAAGGTTTGTATGGGTGTGTGTGTGTGTGTGTGGGTGTGTGTGTGTGTGTGTGTGTGTGAGAGAGAGAGAGAGAGAGAGAGAGAGAGAGAGAGAGAGAGAGAGAGAGAGAGGGGGAGTGGGGGGGGGAGGGGGAGAGAGAGAGAGAGAGAGAGAGAGAGAGAGAGAGAGAGAGAGAGAGAGAGAGAGAGAGAGAGAGAGAGAGAGAGAGAGAGAGAGAGAGTATATGCCGATCTAATCATAAGTCACACTCATGTTTTCAATTCTACATTTATATACCCTAAATTTTGTTACTCATAATTCAATTTGTTTTCTTAGATTATAACAAATAATCATATATAAATGCATATACTATGCAACTACATTATTTAGCTTACTAAACAACATAATATAAAGTAGAAAAAGTAAACAATCAAACTTTTGTGTTTAAGACGTGTGAAGAAATACCTCAAAGAAATAAAAAGTTTTAATGCTAGAAATGGGTCCAATGAATTACGTTAAGCTAGGTTATGTTCAATAGCGGAATATGAGGTGGTGACGGCAATCGATGACTCCATTATGAGAATTTTCATAGAGGAATTTTTGTATTTTTGGGGAAGGGCTTAATGAAAGTAGGAATGTGGGGATTGTACAAGTTTATGCCCAATAGGTGTGTATTTACTACGTAACCCTTTAGCAATCGCTACTGGTAGTCGCCGAAGGGCTCTTTAAATCCTCGCCGAAAATCACTTTACCAACCACTATAGTGGTCGCTAATGTAACTATATCATTTAGCGACCACAACGACGATGTAAATGATTTTCAATTTGTTTTCGAAATGTACCTTCACTGACCACATTGGTGGGTTGCTAATGAGTACAAATTACTAGCGAACACTTTGTGCCCGATATTTTTATTTTTTTAATTTACAAAAATCATTAGTGATCAATGTAGTGGTTGCTAATGTTGGCAGATCTCTAGCGACCCACTTTGCTCTCGCCAAAAGACTAAATATTTTGTATATATTTTAATGTTACGTCGACCATTATCAGTCGCCAAAACACCTATCACTAGCAAGTACATCTTCGACGTTAAAGGTGCATGTGGTTGCTAAACAAAACAACTGACGCAGTTTAAGTAGTTATTATAATTAGTTTATGAACAATTTAAACATGAGTAGTCTGATTATTTAAAGTAATATTTGATGTTTTTTAAGATAAAAGAAAGATACTTTTTTTTATTTAATAAGGGATTAGAACTTAATATTTGTTTAATGTATCGGTGTTTTGGAAATAATTAATATTAAAGTATTTGGGAATTGAAGGTAAATTTGTCTTTTGGAAAAAAATGTATATTGGAGGTGATATACACTCATTTCACATATATTGGTACTATAATATCCGTATAAATTACCAGTGAATAAACTAATAATAACGTTAAGAATTTAAAACTTACTTAAAAGAAATCTCATGGTCAAAATTTTTAGAGTACTCTTATTAAAACATAATGTATACAAAACTATGATGTATGATGATACAATTTATACAAAATGAGTAACGGCAAGATCACGAACAGGAACAAGAAGACGTAATTAGTTGAACTTAGAAATATATGTGAGTACACATATGTCGAGGTAGAGTCTCACCGTATAGGTGTAAGAAAACCTCGTAAGTATTATAAAAAAGGTTTCACATACCTTGTATTACTGCAACTAATATTACAGTAAACATAACAAAACATAGATTTAATAAAAGCAGTAACTGTAACCAGCTACTGATTTAACAATAAGCAAAACATTTTTTCTTACAGTCAAAAGAACACCCACCGCCACCACCACCGCTGCCGTACCCCTTCCCTGAACGGCTGAATGATTTGAAACACTTAGATGGACAAGTCAACTTCTTCTTATAGCAGGGCCCTTTGTCTAAGCACACCGTAGTAGGCCTAACCACGCCACCTTTGCCACTACCACCTTTTGGGCCTCCGTAACCATAGCCATAACCACCACCAGGTATTGTTCCAACACCAGGTATGTTGAAACCTCCTCCCGGCCCAAAAAACCCCGGAATACCACCATTGTTTCCACCATTACTACCACCTTTGTTGTTACCTTTTTTGTCGTCTTTCGATGATTCAGTAAAGGATAAGACAGCAAAGATAACTAAGAGAGCTATGAAGAAAGTGGTTTGGATTTTCATCATTTTTTGTTTTGATGTTACTTTCGAGAGAAGTGGAGAATGTTATATGTGTTAGATACGTGTTTGAAGTGGGTGTGGAATGCATTAAAGAGAGAAGTGGATGGAGGTTGAACAAGAACTGAATGACAGTGTAGGGTAGGTACGCAATTAGTAGTGCAAAATAAGTAGTTGCTCCTGATTAAGATTATTTTTATTGATTATTAGATGTAATTGATATGATTTATTTATTTTTTGGTATATAATTATTCAATAAAATTAAAGAAAAATAGTAGTGCCTTTAAAACTTCCCAGATTATTAAAATTTGATTATAAAACTTTCCAAAAAAGGGAAGCATGCGCTAGAGCTAGTTCAAGGAACGCAATCTTCTTCCATTTTTATCTCTCATTTTCAAAAACTGTTTATCTAAAAAGAAGTATCAGTTTGAAATAATAAGATGGACATTTTCATAATTTATATGTATGATATGTTTTGGGTTCAAAATATAAAGGAAAGAAAACCTTAGTTAAAAATTAAGAGATTTTTTCAGTTGTTTGAGTTACCATTCTATGTTTTGCCAAAAAAAAAAAGTTACTATTCGATGAGTTATGTTTAAGCAAAATACCATTTTGATAAAAAAAACGGACAAACAAGCCTTTATTCATAAATAATTAGGATTTTAAATTTTTGGCCAAGATTCAACTACCTTTTTTTTAGAAAACTGTCAATGATCATTCTACCTTAATAATAGATTAACAAAAGAAAGGTGGTTATTCGAGAATATTTTTTCACTTAATTCGTGTTTTAAGCAATGATCCTGGCTTATTTAGGGCGCAAACCGAATTTCATAATAGAGCCCCTATATATTTACATTAAAAATATTTATAAAAAAAATCAAGAAACTTTTTTATAAAAAAATTATTTTGGGATGAGACTCAAACCTTGAATCTCTCATACGTAAATATATCATGTTCCTAATGAGTTAACTTATGATTCATGCTATATTACAAAATTCAAATATATAATTATACATACATATAAATATATTTTTTGGAAAAAGAGTCTGTAAAAATACCAAATTTTTGGGGGCTTAAGGCGGTTATCTCCTGGGCCTATGCCTAGAACCGACCCTGACAATGACCACCATTACTTAAAAACACTGAAAAATATCTATTGTGATGGTTTATTTACTTTGTTTATATAAATAATTATTATTTCCACATATATAATTAATTTATATCTTTATGTATAATATGTAATTAATTTATTTTTATATTCAATTTATTTTATAAAAGAAATTGCAGTTTAATCCATATATATCGTTATAAATTAATGAACCACGATCAATAAAAAAAAATAGAATATTTTGAAGACTTTATTAATGATCTCCATATATACTGTATATTTTTTTTGGTCTTACAAATATACTATTTGAAATGATGAAAGGTTTATTGTATTTCTTTTATAAACACTACTCCCTCTACAAAATATCTCATTCTATTTTTTGATAAATACTAATCCATATATCCATAAGGATATATGTTTCTTTGTGTTCCTTTTATAACGATATATATAAATTAAATTATATATTGATTAAATTACAATTCCTTTTATATAGAGAACTGAATATAAAACGATAATTATATATAGATACAAATTTATAAATAAACCATCACAATTTTATTTTTGTGTTTAAAGTAAGGCGGTCATGTTGAATGACCTTTTCTGTTTAAAACACGAATTAAGTGAAAGACGGTCATCGAATGACCGCATTTCTTTTGTTAATCTTACTATGAAGAAAATAAAGTCATTCAATGACCGTATTTCAAAGAGACGGTGGTTAAATCGCGGCCAGAGTGCCAGATTTAGATTATTTTTGAATTGATGCTTGTTTATCAAATTTATCTAATTAGTGATTTGCTTCAAAAAGACTCCTATTCTATATAAGGGAATGTATAAACAATTTTTTTTTCACAAAATCCTTGGGAATCCTTAAAATTAGAGATTCTTTGGATTATCTAAAAACAATTACATTTGAATCAATAATTATTTAAACAAAATTGTCATTGGATTTTAACCTATATATAATACACTATAATCCAAACATTTACCGTCTCTCTCTATATAGTCAAATTTTTTCTTCTATAACACAGCAAAATAACGGTATTTGTATATATTTTTTTCTCTAAATCAAGAAAAAAAAGTAAATGAAAAGTAGGTTGGGATCCAACATTTTTTGGGTCTATTATAGAGTATTTAATCACGATAAGAGGGAACTTCAAAGCTTTTGAAGGCGTGTTTAATGTTTTCTCCCCTCATTTTATAGGCGTTTTATATATTTAAAAGAAATTTTTGAAGGTGTCTTTGAAAGTTATGGCAATTTCGTGTGTTGATTATGAATGAGTTGTGAAGTTGTTTATGATTATGAATGGATTATTAGTCAATTATGAATGGATTTTTATCATGTTATGTGTGAATGTTTTCAAAGTGCCTTGTTTCATTTTTTTATGTTATGCTTATATTACATGAATATATAATTTTCACTTGCAACATGTCGTATATCATTCTAAGTATCATATACTTTCCAAAACATTGCTTTATATCTTCACATATCTTAAACATGATTTATGTTATTTGTGCGTTTGTACAAGTTGATCACATTTTAAACTATGACTTATTATGTACATTGTGTGAACCAAAGTTATCAACAACAATCTTGCTTAGTTTCACATCTAAAATATTTCATATGTTAAATGCAATTGCATCCGAATATCATTAGTTATGAAAAAACATATTTTTTTCATTTTCATTAGATTTTTCCTTTTTGGATGTATCTTGTTATATAACTTGAATTGACAAATGAATTCAACTATAAACTTTCTTGTAAGTCAATTTGAAACACATTTCATGTAAAAAGTATATTCATTTGAGAATCATATTATATACTTAAACTTGCATCTTTAGAATCATAATTCTTACGTAGTTCATATTATATCTTCTTATATGTTAAATATTTTATCTTTCCCTGAACTAACAACTTACTTATAAATATATTTTGAACATATCTTGTGAAGGAAGTTTATACATTTTAGCAACTGGTCAAAATCTCAAAAACACACAAGATAGTCAAAACCGGGAACCACACACTAAGCAAGATCCGTAACCCCAATATGAATCGGGTTTATACATTTATTCTTGATATTTTTATGTGTTGATCGTTTGTATGATATGCGTATTTGAGGATCACTTTTTAGGAATTACTTCATGAAACTTGTTATGTATCATTTTGGGGTCATCAATTCAGTTCTATCTTCGTAATTAGTAGGACTTTGTTGTTTTTATTTTGTCGGAAAACAAAACTTTGACTTGATGGTTTTGATGTCTCGTACACTTTGATAGATTTATAGGGATACGAGACATTATCTTTGGGGTTTGGACTTATTTGAGGAATAATTCCCTATTATGTGACTTATTTTGTATTCTTCAATGTCCTCAAATATATTTTTACTTTTGGAGTTTGTGTTCATGTATTGTGTGTTATATGTGTATCTACTAGGTAAATGGATTATGCGATGCTCCGAGATGATGTGGAGGATTACAAAATTCAAAGCGAAACCCAAGTCAAGGCAAAAAATGAGCAAAAGATCAAGTTTTTAGTCAAGCAGTTTTGGATAGAACTTTGAAGTCAACTTAAGAGTGCTAACACACACAAATGGTAAGGACTTTGATCAAGACCTTTGAGGTCAAAATATTACTTCGAGTCAGGAGCGCACAAAAGGAAGGGGTTTGTGAAAAGGATTTAAGAACAAAAGGTTATGCTAATTTTTCCACAATGGCTCTAACATGTCAAAATTAGTAACTACATTTTTAGGCCACTTTTGATCCACCCAAGTAATGCCCACAACCCAAAAACGTGATTCTAACCTTAAATAACTCATTTTTAGACCTCATATCATATAAAAAACCATTTGAAAGAGGATAAAACTCCTGGAGAAGAGAAAAGAAAAAGTCATTCCACAAACATTCCACCAATGCATTTCATCGTAGCTTTCAATTCTTAGTGCAATATTTCTATTTTTCTTTGCTTTTTAACATTATGGCTGCTTAAATATTTTATCTTCCATTAGTATGAACTAAACTTCTATTAGCTTGAGAAATGATGTAGACCCAAGAACTTGATATACCGTTTTCACATTGAATATGAAATTGTATTATTGTGTGAACCTTTTATTTTGTCTAATCGGTGGGTTAGCATAGAAATTATAGTATCGTCCAAGAGGGGGATCAAACTACGAAATTAGTTCATATTCGTTTGATGTGCATTACTGAACCCCGAGGTCATGACTAGTCAAATAGCCAATAAGGTTAGATTTTATCATCTTAATGATTGGTAATGTCACTCGGGAGAGATTGTTAGAGTACCAAGGGAAGCCCATATCTACCCTGTAGGGATTTAGAAGGACAACTGAATCCCGGTTAATGTGAAAATATCAATTCGTCCTTAAAATACTAAATGGTTAAATCGAGTTTAGTGGGGATTAAAGACATTTATACAACTATTTTCTCATTGATATTCTCTTTATTACATTTTCCATCTCTCTACTATTCATTGTAATAATTTTAAACCGAGCTAATTGCATTTTAGTTCTTATAGAAGTAATTAATTATTGAAACAAAAATCATAAATATCATTAAATACTTACACTATATTACTTGGGGTGACTCTTACACTTGTGAGGGGTAGCCCCCCCCCCCCCCCCCTCCCCCCAAGTTGTGTGGTTTAAATTACATCACACATGAGGGAACAACATAAGTCATAACCTAACCTTAAATGAATAAATACAACCCCTTGTCTAATAACATAAACAAGTAAACTACTTCCATTTGGAATCCTACTCCTCGACCTCAAACACAAGCTCGATACTTTCTACTCTTCTGTTGAATCTTCAATTCTAATGTAGAATTAGAGCTAACTGTCCTGAATGTAATGAAAATTTATATAAAAATGTCGTGAACTCCTAATGAGTGAATATAAAATTGATACAACAAGCTTTATATAATTATATGGAATGGATAAAATAGCTTGTGAGATGACCCATTTGTATGATATGAAATTTATGGGGAAGAAGGGGCAATTTATGCCTTGGAAGATCTTCAATTAATAACTCAAAGTGAGCTTCTAACGGTCTTAAACAACTATATTTTTCTACAAACAAATCCTAAATGCGATCTTGTTTTGCCAATAACTTCATGTCATTTTGGGTCGGCATCCCGATCGAGAAGGTGCAATGTTACCGAATCACACTGTATTTCCGGATTTTACTCAATGATATGTTGCTTGGATGGAACTATTTTCTTCATGGGATCTATTCAAATTCAATTTTGAGTAAGCTTGTAGTTGACCTTGAGAAAACATGATCAATGATTTTAAATTGAATATACATGTTTTAGCATAGGAAAATACCAGAAAGCTCTTAAGTTAAAAATATGAAATATTCTAATAGTGCATCTAAACAAGTTTGTAGTTCAACATTTTAAAATATTAAAAATACATAAAAATTTATGCTCTAAAAATAATTAACTCAAGCAAATGTACACAAAGTCTAAAAAATGTTTAAAATAGATAAGATGTAAATCATGCTTAAGCCATAAACTCGGTGTTTAGATGTTTGCTCTATTAATGTGATGTGTTTCTAAATATTACAATGTAGTATATAACATGTTGGCATATAGCCTCCCTTAATAGGTTGTTTTAATATGACAAATCCTCTTATAATTAGTGTGCTAATTACTCTTGTTTTATACATCCTTACTTGCACTATTATTCATCAAAAACACTTTGCATATCATTCTTATTATATCTCATTTCATTACTTTTATTCATATCTTTATATACCTTGAGATATAGCCTTAATGATCAAATGCAATGTTTTAAAGAATGATGTTATCTACAACTTTCGTGAAGAAGATTTATTAATCCGAGCATCAAAGCAAAGGTCAAATCTATCAAAGATGTTCGGTGCGGTACACCGGACCAATGGCGCGGTACACCGGACTAAGTATGCGGACTAGGGCACGGTGCAGGGCTAGCCCGTTAGTTAGATAAGATATTAAGACGAGGAGAATTGCGGTGCACCGGACGATTCTTGCGGTACACCGCAAAGAAGGTTTTTCTGCACAAAGTTAAGTCATAAGAAATATATCCGTTGGGAGATTAATAGATCCGTTGGACTCAAGCCTTATGACCGTTGGAAGCTATTTTCTGCTATAAATTGAAGCTCTTTGAAGGCTACAACTACACCAACTAATTACAAACATTAAGGGGATTAATTGTTATCATTCAAGAAGGTGTCAAGAGCTATACATTGTCAAAATCAATCTTAGTGAGCTTATTAGTCCTATCCAACTCATCCAAGGAGTTAATCAAATAAGCCACAAAGTTTTATCTACTCAAGAGGAGTTTACAAGCTTATAGTTATATCCACTCTTTAGGAGATTATCTAGCAAAGTAGTTTCACCCCTTAAAACACTTTGTATCTATCCTCTTAAGTCTAGGTCTTGTAATAGATAGATTAAGAGAGAATTAAAGTATAGGGAGTATACTTGGTGTCCTTGTGTTGTGATTACACAAGTGTTTGTCCTTCGTGTTATCGAAGAGGTTGTAAGGGTTATTGTGTTCTCGACCCGGTTAAGAGAGACACGGGAGCTTAGTGAAAAGCTTGAAATCCTAAGGAGGCTTCCTTAGGTAGTGGATGTAGGGAAACCGAACCACTATAAATCGCGTGTATTTTTCTATCCCTACTCTATTTACTTTCCGCACTTTATATGTTTGATAATATGCTAGCATGAATATTTGATATAGATTATCTAGTTTATCTAACATATTGTCTTCTAGAGTAGTAAGAGATTAGATTGTCGATTTACTTGTTTAACTTATATATTGAACCTTTATCTTAACCTTTGCATGATCCTATAAGTGTTTGATATATTTAGTTGACTTAGAAGTTTTCTCTTAAACTTATAATTGTCCAAAAGATTTTTAATTAGGCATTAATCTTATTAGTAATCCTATTCACCCCCCCTCTAGGACTTTCATAACATTAGATAGGTTACGTGTGTGAAAATAGTAACGAGAGGGTCATATACTAAATAAACAGTCACATAGATATAGGATTGTGTGAAAAGCAAATAAGTGCTCATATAATCGTAGTGTTCATACTTGTGTGTATAACTCCTAGCATGGAATATGTTCTAAAAAGACATCATATAACAATGAAATTTAAAATATTTTAGACATATTTGATAAGGTATCATCTATACGTTTCGTTGCCGATTTGTAGTGCTTCCATATGTCTTTTTTGTAGCATTTCCTTGTATATCCTTTGTGGTTCTTCTATATCATTGATTTCTTCATTCTCCTCATCATTTATTCTTCTTATTGGAGCCATAATTTCCCTATTTTTACACAAGATCCAACCACAAGAAACATATTAGTAGTTTGAACTGACATTATCATATAAAATTCACTTCTCCAAACATAAAATTCACTGTTTAATTCAGTGAACTTCATGTTTTGTTCAGTGAATTCTGCAGAACACACAGTTTAACAGTTTGAGTCTCTATATTATGCGTAAAATACATTGTAAGGTCCCTAAAATACACAATTTCTCTATAATTTGCACTGTATATTTTGTTTATCTATATTTAACAATTATACTTCAATTTTTTTGATTTAATTGCAGTATAGGTCCCTATTTTACAGATTAATCATGTTTAATCACTCTAATCCAATCTTTGTTCATAGTAATCACAGTATTTTAATTACATCCATCATAAAATCCTATTCTAAACCCTAGAAACTTTTAAAATTGGTATTTACTATCACTATTTTACTTAATCAAACATAAATTAGCAACAAATCATACAAAATAAACATGAATCACACAAAAAACAATTTCGAATCTAAAATAACTTTCAAAAACCTCAAAATAAACATAAAAATAGGAGTATATTCTCACTTACGTATGGTTTTCTTTTGGATTTTAAGTTATAGTTTAGATCTTTGCTTTGTCGTTCACCGTCGCCGTTCGTCGTTCGTTGTCGATCGATGTCCCGTTCGTCTCCCTCTCTCTCAAAGACCTTTCGTTTTTTAGTGTGTGTCTTTGTGTGTTGTTTGTGTTGTGTGTCGCGTGTGTCTTTTGGTTTTTGTTTTTTTCTTTTCTCTTTAATATGCTAAATGACCGTTAGTTTCGAATAAGTAAGTTTCTATTTTTTGTAATTACTATGTATAGGGGTATTTTATAAAGAGTCTTATTCTAGACACTTTTTTATTAATAATTTTTTTAATAGGCATTTCTTAATTATTGGCTCAAGATAAACTAAAAAAAATCATAATTAATTCTATATTATAAATATAAAATGACACTTATTTTAAAAATTTGTAAAAATATTGTTAAGATAAAAATATTATAATTTATATTTTTAATAAATATTTAATATATCAAAATATTATAATAACTGATAATAAATATTATTTTTAAATTTGTGTAAAATAAGTGATATAGTTTTTTGAAAGCTGTGAGATTATGGGTCTTTGAATTTTTAGAGATTTAAATTTAAAAGGCATAAATTAAAGTTTAACCACCTTTTTGAACAAATACTAATTTGAGGAGTAAAAAATAGTGACCAACTTGGAAGTTATACAAAACAATACGGGGGACCATATGGATCTTTAATGCGAGGATTACTGCAAATGTAGCACCAAAGTGTTGGTCGACAAGTGAACAAGTGGCATTTAAAGATAGTAGGTACCAAGGATATAGTTCAGCACATTAACGGCAATCAACCTATTTAAAAAGATAATAATGATGCCGGCCTAGTACTTGATCCAATCTCCCGAATTTCTTCGCCGCAATAAAGATGTTTGAAAATACCCGAAAAATTGCCCCTAAGATCCACTCTTTGACCATGATTACAGATAAGACCGTGATCTTAATTTTATTCTATACAACAAATCTATCATTTACTTTTGCTTTGATTGTGTTAGGAAAATAATGATTACAAACCCTAAACTCTAAATCCAAAATTCTTTACGGTTAAAAATCGAAACCGGTAATAATCGAAGCGATTAAAAATCGTTAGGTTATAGTTTAGATCAAAATTAAAGCGAATGACCAAAACCGTTTATTATATATATATATATATATATAAAAAAAAAATTGTAATAAGAATCTAAGTAAAATAGTATTTAAAAGAGATAATTACACCTAGGGTCTTGACCACACCCCCCTCTTCAAGATAGGGACCCGGCCTAGAGCCTATTCTTACTAAAGACCTCAACAACTTTTTAACACATGAACCCCAAAACCCCAATTACTAGACTACCCCTCTTTTGTTTTCTTTCCCCTATATATATCAAATATTACATTTATTATCTCATTATTCTCTCAACTCCCTCCTCACCTATTTCTCTCTCTTCCCCCATCTCCCAAACCGCCACCACCACCTCCATAACACGCCGCCGCCATCAACCACCGCCGCCATCAACCCACCACCGCCATATGTAAGCACCAAAACAACCCTACCTCGCCGGAAATCTGCTCAACTATCCCTCATCTCTCGTTTTCTGCTTCTTCGATCGGGATCGGAGCTTCCAGATCCGCCTCACCGGAGCTCAAAACAGGCTGCGTGGTGGTTCGTGATATCTCGAAGAAGATGAGACTCCATGGATGCAGATTTGAACTCGCGAAGCTCCGGCAGTGATAAAAAGATGAGCTCCGGCAGTGATCTTCTCCAGCGCTGCAGATTTGAAGCAGGAAACCACCTTTCGCTGCTACTGTTCCGGTGTTTTGTTGGAGAGCTGGACAGCGGTGGTGTTGCTCGGTGAACCTCCGGTGGTGGTGCTCGTCGACGAGGAGGAGAAGCTGCGGCTCGGAGCGAGGTGAACCAGCGAGCTTCCATTCGAGCTCTCTCGCGTGGTGGTGCAGCAGCCGGAACTCCGTCCAGTGGTGGTGGTGCGCGGATCTCGAGCCCAGCAGCTGGTTCAAAGCCGACGTGTTTTTCTTTTTCTTTTTTTTTTTTTTCAGATCTAGATCTGGTTTGACCAGATCTGGTCAAACAAAAATTTAGATAGATTAATTTTATTATTTTTAATTGTAAATTGATTTGTAATTTATTTAAATTTGTGTAAAGATGAATAAAGTGTTTTTTTTTTAATATGTATGCTTTGTTTTTCAATAATACTCATCAAATTAATAAAATACTCACCATTTTATTGAGTACTCCGAGATTTTCTTAGAGTACTCCGAGATTTTCTTAGAGTACTCTGAGATTTTTCTTAGAGTACTCCGAGTTTTTCTTAGAGTACTCCGAGATTTTATTATTGCATTCAAAAAAATTAGAGAGTACTCAGCAAAAATATAGAGTACTCTATGTTTTTCTCAGAGTACTCTCTGTTTTTTCCGGTGACTGGTGGCCAGAAGTCCGTGGTCGGAGATCGGTGGTGGTGGTGGTGGTGGTGGCCGGTGGCCGGTGGCCGGAGGTCGGAGATGGGTGGTAGGTGGGTAGGTGGTAGGTGGGTAGGTGGTAGGTGGGTAGTGGTAGAGGAGAGAGAAACAGTGACATCATACTTGTTTGTCTTTTAGTGTTAGTAAGGGTAGGAAAGACTATTGTCAAAAATGAGGTCCCTAAGAATAACAACTTTCAAGACACTACTCTATAGAGAAAAAATAGTGCTCCTAAGACCCTATAGATAATTCACCCTATTTAAAATTATAAATTAAAATTCAAATACTAGATTTAATCAAAACAAAATTTATATACTTTGGATACTTTCTTTATATATATATTTGGTCTTATTTTATGAAAAATAATATATTTATTAAATTATTATTTGGTTAAAATTAAGAGATAATTCTTAATTAATTACACTTTCTCACTTTTCATTCTCAAAAAAAAGAAAGGAGGAAATTACTTCCTACTTACTCACAAATTTTCAACTTAATTCTCAGTTGAACACATTGTCATATTTACCTTCCAATGTTACCCTTATGTATTTTTTATATTTTTTTGTTTTTTATTTTATTATTTAATATTGTTTTTTAATAACTATTTTCAATTTTTTTTTTTCGATTTTTTTTAATTTTTGTTTTCTAAATTTTTTTTTAATTTTTTCTTTTCTTTTATTTTTTTTTCGATTTTTTTTTCAGAAATTCTTTTTTCTAATAAAAAAATTTCCAAATTTTTATTTTTGAAATTTTTTTCCCAGTTTTTTTTTTTAAAATCAAAATTTCAGGTTATGTGTCGCTGTGTCGATTTAAATGATTCGCATCTTTAATAATATTGTTTTTAAATATTTATTAATCGCATATACCTTATTTTTATTCGTCTTTAACTATCTTGATATATTATATTTTTGTCCAACTCTTTTTTGTTATTTTTGTGTTTATGTTTTAGGGTTTTGTGTTATTCCAGTTCTGTGTATTCCTGGAACACACAAATCTCGAAACCGTGTATTCTTATAACGCACAAATATAAGATTTGTGTATTCACGGAACACACAAATCTCAATTTTGTGTATTCATAGAACACATAAAAATTGAATTTATGTATTACTAAAATACACAAAACTTGATTTTGTTTGTTCCAATTCTGTGTATTCTTAGAACACACAATTCTCAGATTTGTGTGTTCCTGGAACACACAAGTCTCAGATTTGTGTGTTCCTGGAACACACAAGTCTCAGATTTGTGTGTTCCTGGAATACACAAGTCTCAGATTTGTGCGTTCCTGGAACACACAAGTCTCTGATATATGTGTTCCTGGAACACACAAGTGTGTGCCTGGACCACTCAATTCTCATATTTGTGCCTGGAACACACAAGTCTCGAATTTGTGCGTTCCTAGAACACGCAAGTCTCTGATATGTGTGTTCCTGGAACACACAAGTCTCTGATTTGTGGATCACACAAGTCTCTGATTTGTGCCTGGAACACACAAGTCTCTGATTTGTGCGTTCGTGGAACACACAAGTCTCAGGGTTGTGCGTTCCTAGAACACACAAGTCTCTGATTTGTGTATTGATGATGGAACACATAAATCAAATTCACAAAATTTGATTTTGTTTGTTCCAATTTTGTGTATTTTTTAACACACAAATCGCAAAATTGTGTATTACTGCAACACACAAATCTAAGATTTGTGTATTCATTGAACACATAAAACTCAAATTTATGTAATTTTTGAATACAAAAAAACTTGATTTTGGTTTTCCAATTTTGTGTGTTCCTGCAACACACAAATCTCAGAATTGCGGGGGAAAAAATATTCAAAAAAAAAAATCGGAGAAAAAAAATTTGAAAAAAAAAATTTCGAAATTTTATTTTCGTAAAATTTTATTTTTTGAAAAAAAAAAATTCCGAAAAAAATTTTAAAAAAATTTCCGAAAAAAAAAAGTTTAAAAAAAAATCCGAAAAAAAATAAAAAAAATATTTCAGAAAAAAATAAAATAAATAAATAATATTATAATTAAAGTACTTAATTAATTGTATATGGGTATTTTTGTAATCTGTCATATTTTTGTGCTTAAGTAGGAATTAAGTTGAAGTTGTAATTAATTGGGCATTGCCCCTAAAATTAAAAGCCGTAAAACCGTTTAAAACCATAACCGAACGGTGAAGTTATAGTTTTGAAAGATGTAACCGATTGTTAAAACCGTTAGGTTATGGTTTTTAGTTAAATAAATGGTTACGGTTTTTGATATTTTTTGCAAAAAATTATATTGTTGTCACCCTTACTCCTATCTCCACCAAACCAAAAATTCTAATTTCTCCTGAACTAAAAAGAAATAGAACTTAATCCTCGAAATCCTCTAATTAATTTGAAATTCCGTGTCTGCGAAAAAAATTAAAAAAATTCAAAAAAATTCAACAAACTCCAAAAAAAAATCATAGACCTAAATATTAATTTGATTTATCCAAATATATAAAAATTTTATCTTTTTGATTTTTTTAGAATTAGTTATGACGATTTTTAAAAAAAATTACGGACGCGCGTGTGTTTTTATTAGTTTTTGTTTTGTTTTTTTTTTTTTTTTCTTTTTTTTTAATTACTATTTTTTTAAGGGTATTTTAGGTTGAGACATTTTTTAATAAAAAGTCTTATTCTAGGTACCTTTTTTTAAATAAGTTTTTTAATAGGCATTAATCTATAATTGGTTTTATTCTTTAACTCTTTTAATTATTTTATTTATTCTACATATGTTATATATATAATTTTAGTAATAAAAAATACCAATATTAATGGTATATTATATATGTAATATACGTTATAGGTTTATATCTCTTGATATAACATGGCCTATGAAAAAATAGGGCGTATACACAAGTTAAATACGTATTTTATGCATATCCGTTGATATAGCATAATTAATAATGCCAATACCATATCTGGCACATCCAACCTAATAGAAGGATTTGAAAAATCTTGTATTGTGTATATCCGCTGATATAGCATAATTTATAATGTCAGTACCATATCTGATACATCCAACCTAATAGAAGGATTTGAAAAACCTTGTATTGTGCTTTTAAAATTTACTCATTCAAAATTCAAATGATATTCTATAAATATATGTATAATGATCTAATTATATATGAAATTTCTGAAAAATAAAAATTACATTTTCTAGAAACATTGAATTTAATAAGAAATATCTTGACTCTATTAAAATAAATCTACTAAATTTGAAAAGTTAATTATTTTGTGAATCTATCACTTATATTTGGAAAATATCAATGTATATTATATTTTGCAAATATTATCATATGTATATTTGGCAATGTAAATTTACTAGAATTTTTACGAGTGATAATATTAAAGATCGAGATTATCAAATGATAAATAGCAAATTAGCTATGCACAAACAAAGATTTATCCTAAATCATTTTGATATTGAATCGTCTATTTTTCCAAGACAAAATCAAGGGATAAATACGAGTCTAGCACATTTATTTACTGAGTCGTCTATGACGAATTACTATGATCATTGTTCATTACAATACTCCCTATTGGTAAAGGATCAAAAAAGAATTATCCATCAAGAGATTTTGATTGTGCAATTTCTATTACAATTGCTCCACCACCGTGCACAAAGATGGATTATGAGAATATGTTATATATGATATTCTCAAGAATAAGGGAAGGAATAAAAAATATAACTGGAATTTAAGAATATACCATTTATATTGATCCTTGTATACTCATTCAAATGATTGCAAATATTGTAAAGGTGTAGTGACTAAATCACAATAACCAGTTTTTAATGCTCCCGATTAAAGGTATGTCTCAGAAGAGCTATCTTATCAAATTAGACTACTGTATGCTTAAAGCGCAATATATCTATTTGGTTCCAAAAATAACATAAAGGAGCAACAACATGAGCAAGTTGTTAAAAATGAGACTTTTGACATCTTATAAATGTCAAAGTAGTGTATATAACTAAAAATTAAAATACTCCTACTGAGTATCAGGTACCTAATTATATACAGAGATCTCAATCAGCCATTTTACTACTTCAAATTATTGGAATCTAACTAAAAATTGATCACGATCGAATATTTATATATGCGCGCAATAACTATTAATATACGAAATAAAATCGAGGAATTTTCTTAATTAAAATGTCTAAATAAACTGACTGTCCATCAGTAGAAAGACATAAATAAAGCAAATATTTTTTTTATTTCACTTGTACGACGTGAAATTTTCACAATTGTAAAACGAATGTGCTACAAATGGGACTCACTATATAAGATAGTATGTTGTAGCACACATAATACATTTATTAAAGAGATATAGTCTCCGGTGGTGGATGCACGTTTATTTGCTATTATTTCTTATGAAAAGACTTCATAGAAGTCCTATGTCGATCACTTTAAATCATTATATATGAATGAAGCGTCGATCAATTTATGTCGTATCATTTATTACTCCTATTGAATGTCTCAAGTTATACACCATTATGTTATACTTACATCAGGGGGAGACATTTATGCAATGCACTCTTTTTCTCTTAACATAGATTTTTTCCCACTGGGTTTTCTTGCAAGGTTTTTAATGAGGCAATTTATATAAGCGTATTTACTATACTCTTTTTCCTTTACTAAAATTTTTCCCATTGGGTTTTTCTTAGAGAAGTTTTAATGTATATTCTCAAAATTAAATATTTAACGGGAATGCAATCTTTCAACAAGTAAACAGAGTCCAATAATATACTACTTGTATCGCTCAAGACAAAGGAAGCTACATCTAAGGTAATCAAACCAAACATATCTCTCCAAAGTTATCATTTAGATGTGAAATCTTGAAGAAATGTGAAATAGATGTTCATCAAATTTGCTCATGTGACAATTTGGATGATATATTTACAAAAGTATTACCTACATCTACATTCAAGAAATTTATACACAGGATTGACATGCGTTGACTTCAAGACCTCTCTTGAGATGCTGCCAAGAGGGGGAGACAAATACGCGTTACACTCTTTTCCTTCATCACGGTTTTGTCCTAATACGTTTTCCTAATAAATGTTTTTAATGAGGTAGCTTTAGGTAGCGTATAAAGAAATGTACTATTTTTCCTTCACTAGATTTTTTTCCTACTAGGTTTTTCTAGGAAGGTTTTAACAAGGCATATTATTAGGGACTGAATATCCAAGAGGGAGTGTTATAAACCCATTTAGTGGATATACATTCCAGCCTATGGGCTAGTAGTCAAGCCCATGAACAGTAGGGTTTGGGGTTACCTATTACCTATAAATAAAAGGTCCCAGTATGTAATCTACACACTCTCAGATAATAAACAGAACGCTCTTTTTCTTTCTTTACCGTTCATAACATTTATAAAATTTTGCAAGGTTGATTAGTTATATATTTTTATTTTTTGAGTTAGTTACAATTTTTTTTTTTAAAAAAAAAACAGAGGGACCATGGACCCCTACAGCACTATACAGCTCTGCCCCTGTTGGCATGAAAGGCCATTTCTTTATCTTAAGTTGTCTTTTACTCGTATTATATAGATTGGGCGTTGGACTTATGGAAAAGAAAAAAGGGTTATTGTTGATAACATCCTCATTAAGCTCTCTAATTATTTTTTAAAGCGTTCAATAATTTATTTTATAAAAAAAATACCTAATAAAATTATTATTTATAAAAATCATCATTTTTATATTTTTTATATCTTTACTACCTTTATTATTAATCAACAATTGGCTCAAACAAAACACGGGAATATGTAATACTACTATCCATAACCACTATACGAGAGCAGGATAGTGACGATCCAAGGCTGCACACAAGCCATATTTGGTAATTAAATTCACATATTTCCTCTTCTATAAGATTTTGACCTTGTTATTCGATTGTATTTTACAATTAGTATCAAAGACTAGAGGAGTTCCAGCTAGCATCAACAGCTTCGATAATCTTCTCGTGTAGTGTAGCACCACCACACGCAATTATACCTCGATCAAGACCTTCTAAATACATACCTTTTGAAAAGTTTAATCGATGACCTCCAGCATCAGTTACCATACCACCAGCTTCCTCAATGATTACAACACCAGCTGCATGATCCCATATTTTCTCCTTGTATCCACCCCTTGCAAACTTCATAAATATCTCAGCATCTCCTCTAGCTATTGCTGCATACTTTACCATGCTATATACACGTAACGGTTTGTTCTTTACTCCCACACTATGAGCTAGCCCTGCAGTAAAGGAATGACTAGAATTTGCTGTCTCAACTGGTTCACACAAAGTAGCCAAAGATGGATTATTAATTGAAGATACTTTAATTTGCCTAGCGGAATTAGGCCAAACAAGTTTCTTCTCGCCATTGAGTAACGGCTGCATCCACGCTTTACCACTAGCTCGTTTCGCATACATGACACAACCTATTTTCCAAGAATCAGATAACGATGAACTCAACTTAGATAAGATTCTATGATAACCGGACTGATAGCTTAACAATTTCTTGTTCATGGGGTAATTCGGACATCCAAGAACTCCAAGTACGGGTTCTCCATGTTCAATCAAGGCTAAAGCGACGGCATATTGATCGCCTCGTATAAATCCCAACGTACCATCGACAGGATCGAGTACCCAAAATTTACCTTTAAGTCCCCGTGAATTGCAACGGCTGATAGCCTCCAGGACCTCTTTAGTACCAAGAGGTATAATCGGGCCTTTGAGTCCAAAGCGAGGGGCTTGTACTAAACATTCATTCACTGTCTTTACTACAGCTTCTAGAAGACCAGCTGCATCTTCCTTGGAGAGCTCTTCAACATCTTCTTCGGCAACAATTGCTACATTGTTAATACCGAAAGCCTCTGAAAGAACCCAGCTAACAGTTGCCTGAACGCTCCAATCTGTATACATGTTGTATTCCTCAGTCCTTACACAAAATTTTGCTACAGAACATTACAGTTTACAAGTACAAGATTGCTGAGGTGGAATTAGTTTTAATTGAATATAAATCCTACATTAAACATATAATCTATTACGTCAGATATCAATAATCTGTGGGGACAGTATAACACTAATATAAAGACTAAATATTGTTTTATCTAGTAAAGTAATTTTGATTTTAGCAACTAATACTCGTCTTCTTCACGATTCTACATTAATTAATAAGGCTTTCAATTGATTCAGATTACATTAAAATATCTACTGGCTCTACTAAATACTGAGAGGCCAACCACCTTTTTTTGTTAGAAAAATTTAATAATTATGGGCTCACATATGTAAATATTAAATGTGTACTGTTATCGTAAAAGTTTTATCCAATTGATTATGGTCTAATAAAACTAATAATTGGATTAGGGGAATAAAAGTGTCATGGAATTAAAGTGTAGATACTAATATATTATTTCTAGTTTATTGAGGGGTCAAACTGAATATAATAGAAGTTATTAATTATTAACTTCTAATAACTTCTTATTTCTTAACTGAACGCACGTTCAGAGAATTATAAGAAGAGGGTTATGGTCCCCAGATCATACACGCTCTGCTCTTTTCTCACATCCCCATCTAAAGAGAAAAACCAAAAACACAGATGGTATAGATCTGGAAGATTAATTGCCCACTCCAACAAATCAAACATCACAATCATGGCTACGGGTACGCTTCCGCTATTCTCTTCTTTTATTCTTAATATTTTCAGTATAGATTATTTAGTATTTTATGGGTTTTGATTAAACACCAAATCCCTACAGTGGTATCAGAGCCTCCTATATTGAATATATTAAGATAATTCTTTGCTTTTGTTATTTACAATGTTTTGTTTGAGTACTTCTGTTAAAGATAATTATTATTATTTTTTACATGTGCCGGTGAATTGATGATCATGTTTTTATTTCATGTGTATGATCGCAGTCATGTTTTTGTTTCATGTGTATGATCACACATGAATTGTAATATTAAGTTTTCATATGTTTTATTATTAAAACACAAAGGAAAAGAAATTTGTTCACTTGTGATTGCTCATCATGTATGGCCGCGCTTCTGCATATGATTAAAATATTTTTTTTTTTTTTAAGTTATTTAACTCTTTGACAATTGTTTATAAAGCTTTCGAATAAAAAAAAAATTGGGACATGGTTTGTTTCTTTCAAGGCTGTAGTAATGTATGGCAGTCATTTGAATGTATATATTTTTATTTTATGAATTAAGTTGTGATGACGGATGCCTTTGTTTTATTTTTATTTTTTGATTAATTGTATAATTTACTTCATGAACATCATGGCTTGAGATTTAGTGGTCTCCATTTAATATGATAATAATACATACGATACATTACGTTTAATTAGTAGTAGTATTGCATTAATTATATGAAACGAAAAATATCTGTTATGGCTGTGATGATTTTTGTTTATTAATTCATTTTTTTTAATGCTTTACTTCTTCGGATAAACTATTGCTTCAAATTAAGTGAATCTTAATGATGGCCACATGTATTGCATTTTTTTTGGAACGAATATGTAATTTTTTTTAATCATGGCTTGGGAGTCAGTGAATTTTACTGGATTCTTTTGTTTTGTGTTCTTAAGTGAACCTTACTTGATGACACTCATATTCAGATTTATTACACTTAATGATGGCTATAAGTTTTGTATTAAAAAAAAAAAAAAAGGAATTGTGCTGTGATTGTTTACTGATGGCCGTCGTTCAATTTATTGCATTTTAGTGATGGCCGTCATTCAAACCTTTTTTTTTAGTTTTTATATATTTTTTCTTCAGAAGCCTGGAGTATTTTTTTTTTTGGATTAAGCTATAATGATTTTTATTTTCATTTAATAAAAAAAAAATCTGGTTAATTTTTTTTTTTTTTTAATCAAGTTATATAGTAAATTAGTTTAATGAATTTTATTATACCTTGGTTGTTATAAGGTTTAATTCAAATATAAATGATTCACATCTATCATTTTAAATGAAATAGTTTAAATAAGATGTCACTAAAGTGACCACTCTTATGTAAATTATTCGGGAAAAAGGTTTGATGTTTGTGAATGTGTTATTGATGTGAGTATTAATCGGCCCAAAGGAAGATGACCACTTATATTAATTACACATATACCTGTAATAATAAGTACGTGACGATTATTTAGTTTATATGTAAATAATAACTTTATCTAAAGATAAACTCATCATTTGACATGCGTTATTGTCAGTATTTGATTATTACAACAAGAATACTAATTGCAGTTAATATTATTGTCCAAAGACTTAATATTAATGTTGTGTTCAGTATCTTGAGATGGAATTAATCATTATTTGAATTTACAGATTATAGAATAAGGATATTAATTTGAGCATTGTTTGTTCATTTTTTAATTCAGCTAGTTCATCTGCTACTACAATATCTGCTAACGTCAACTCGATTCCCATACTTAATGGGAATAATTTCAAGGATTGGAAAGAGAACATTCTTATTGTTCTCGGTTGTATGGATCTGGACTTTGCACTAAGGGTTGAACAACCCCAACCTCTCACTCAGGAAAGTTCTCTTGAAGAGAAAAAGGAACATGAGAGGTGGGATCGTTCAAATCGCATGAGTCTAATGATTATCAAGCGTGGCATTCCAGAAGCCTTTAGAGGTGTAGATTCCGAAGGAATTACTAATGCTAAGGAGTTTATTGCTGAAATTGAGAAACGTTTTGCCAAAAACGATAAGGCTGAAACAAGCACGCTTCTAGCAAGCTTGATTTCAATGAAGTATAAGGGAAAAGGCAATATAAGGGAGTACATCATGGAGATGTCACACATTGCTTCAAAACTTAAGGTTCTAAAACTCGACATGTCCGATGACTTGCTCGTGCATTTAGTACTTATATCACTTCCTCCACACTTTAACCAATTCAAGGTCAGTTATAACTGTCAGAAGGAGAAATGGACTCTTAATGAGCTCATTTCATACTGTGTGCAAGAGGAAGAAAGGTTGAAGCAAGAAAGAACTGAAAGTGCTCACTTAGCAAGCACCTCTAAAGATAAAAGCAAGAAAAGAAAATCAGAGAATAAGGCTGCTAAGGGTCCAACACAAAAGAAACAAACTCAGGAACCAGGTGTTTGTTTCTTTTGTCAGAAGCCTGGACATATGAAGAAAGAATGTATAAAATATCACGCTTGGCGTGCTAAAAAAGGGTTGCCTGAGCTACCGAAAGCCAAGTGATGGTGAAAGACACATCTTTGTGGGCGATGGAAAGTCGGTAGAGGTGGAGGCGATTGGTCATTTTAGATTGTTATTAGGAACTGGTTGTTATTTGGATTTAAAAGATACTTTTGTTGTATCCTCGTTTAGGCGTAATTTGATTTCAGTTTCTTTATTGGACAAATTAGGATATTGTTGTTCATTTGGAAATAATCATTTTAATTTATCTTTAAATTCTAATATTGTGGGAACCGGTTCACTAAGTGAATATGACAATTTATATTTACTTGACACAATCGCATCTTATAATGAAACCTTGAACGTGGAATCACGTGGTACTAAACGCAAGATTAATCAGGAAAATTCAGCATCATTATGGCATAAACGCTTAGGTCATATTTCAAAGAATAGAATTGAGCGACTTGTGTCTGATGGAATTTTAAATTCCCTTGACTTTTTGGATTTCAATATTTGTATTGAATGCATTAAGGGAAAGCAGACCAAAACAAAGAGATTAGGTGCCAATACAGCTTCAGATGTCTTAGAATTGATTCACACAGATATCTGTGGACCATTTCCTACGTCTTCTTGGAATGGTCAACAATATTTTATATCATTCATTGACGATTACTCTCGTTATGGGTACCTATATCTAATTCATGAGAAATCTCAGTCTCTGGACGTGTTCAAGGCTTTTAAGTCTGAAGTTGAGAATCAACTTAACAAAAGAATAAAAGCCATAAGGTCTGACCGTGGTGGTGAATATTACGGCAGAAATGACGGATCAGGTGAACAACGTTCAGGACCTTTTGCTAAGTTCCTAGAGGAATGCGGTATCGTTCCACAATACACTATGCCAGGATCACCTAGCATGAATGGTGTTGCTGAGAGACGAAATAGGACTCTTAAGGATATGGTAAGGAGTATGATTAGTCATTCAACCTTACCGGAGTCACTCTGGGGAGAAGCATTAAAGACAGCAGCTTATATTCTTAACAGAGTACCAACTAAAGCAGTTACTAAAACACCTTATGAGCTTTGGACAGGTAGGAAACCTAGTCTAAAGCATTTCCATATTTGGGGATGTCCAGCCGAGGCAAGGCCTTATAGGCCAAACGAAAGAAAACTGGACCCCAAAACAGTAAGTAGCTACTTTATTGGTTACTCTGAGCGATCAAAAGGGTACAAATTTTATGATCCTACAATGAAGAACATATTTGAGACGGGAAATGCAATATTTTTTGAGGATGTTGAGTTTGGGGGGAGAAATAAGGTTAGAGACGTTGCTTTTGAGGAGGAATCGGTTTCGAATCCTATTTCTATGATCACTTTTGACAATGTACAAGTTCCTACACTAGTCATTGATCAAGAAGTGGATCCGGGACCTCAACAAGTCAACGTTGAACAACTTCCTATTCAAGATGAAATAATTATTCAAGAAGAACAAACTCAACAACCTCAACAACCTGTGCCAATAAGGCGATCCACTAGAGAAAGGAGAAACGCAGTTCCAGATGATTATATTGTGTATCTCCAAGAACATGAGGAAGAAAATTGCACGATAGAAGATGATCCAATCAACTTTCATCATGCCATGAAAAGTTCTAACTCTCAAAGGTGGATTGAAGCAATGCATGATGAGTATAAGTCTATGCAAGACAATAAGGTTTGGGAACTTGTTCCGTTACCAGAAGGTGCAAAACCAATTGGTTGTAAGTGGATATTTAAAACCAAAAGGGATGCGAATGGTAATGTGGAAAGGTATAAGGCTCGACTTGTAGCTAAAGGCTTTACTCAAAAGGAAGGCATTGACTTCAAAGAGACTTTTTCTCCAGTATCATCAAAAGACTCTTTTCGGACAATTATGGCACTTGTTGCTCATTTTGATCTTGAGTTACATCAGATGGATGTTAAAACAGTGTTCTTAAATGGAGACATTGATGAGACGATTTATATGGCACAACCAGAAAACTTTGTTTCGGGAGATCCAAATAATATGGTTTGCAAGTTAACTAAATCCATCTATGGACTCAAGCAAGCTTCTCGTCAATGGTACCACAAGTTTCATCAAGTCATTATCTCATTTGGTTTTGAGATAAATGCAGTAGATGATTGTGTGTATCACAAGTTCAGTGGGAGTAAATTCGTATTCCTGGTTTTGTATGTCGATGACATATTACTTGCAACTAATGATATAAGCATCTTGCACGAAACTAAGAAATTTCTTTCAAAGAATTTTGAGATGAAAGATCTTGGAGACGCCTCTTTTGTATTGGGAATCCAAATATACCGTGATCGTTCTCGAGGTATTCTTGGATTATCACAAAAGAGTTATATCGATAAAGTACTTAAAAGATTTGGCATGCAAGACAGTAGAACAGGTGACATCCCTGTCGTTAAAGGAGACAAATTCAGTTTAACTCAATGCCCTAAAGGAAACCTTGAAATTCAAGAAATGCAGAAGATTCCCTATGCATCAGCAGTTGGGAGTCTAATGTATGCTCAAGTATGTACACGTCCAGATATTGCGTACATTGTTGGCATGTTAGGCAGATATCTCAGCAACCCTAGTATGGAACATTGGAAAGCAGCCAAGCGGGTAATGAGATACTTGAAGAGAACAAAAGATTTTATGCTCACATATAAGAAATCGGATCAGTTGGAGATTATTGGGTATTCAGACTCCGATTTTGCGGGATGCCAAGATAGTAGAAAATCTACATTAGGCTATATATATCTCTTAGCTGGAGGTGCTATATCGTGGAAGAGTGTCAAACAAACACTTGTAGCTTCTTCCACTATGGCAGCAGAATTTGTAGCATGTTATGAGGCATCTAATCAAGGAATATGGCTTCGAAATTTTGTCACTAGGCTGCGCATTTTAGAAAATGTAGAAAGACCACTAAAGTTATATTGTGACAATAAATCAGCAGTACTATATTCAAACAACAATAGGAGCTCATCTAAGTCAAAACATATTGACATAAAGTTCCTTGTTGTGAAAGAACGGGTACAGAGTGGAGAAATATATATAGAGCACATTGGAACAAACTCTATGATTGCGGATCCGCTTACTAAAGGATTACCACCCAAAGTCTTTCATGAGCACACCGCTCATATGGGTGTTATATTACATGAAGATGTGATGATTTAGTGGGAGTTTAAGTTTTTATTTATTTATTGCTCTATGTTTTTTAATTTAGAAACATTATGTATTTGGATATTTTATGTAGAAGTAAAGCATTTAGTTCTTTTACACTCTGCCAGTTCGGTTTTGTTTAATCTCACTAAGGTTTAAAGTTGGACCAGTTGGAAATAGGCATGTTCATACCATATTACATGTAATTTCCATGCTACGCATCCATGATTGATCAATGTCATTTGATTATATTGGTATATGTGATTATTGATGGATTTAGTTGCGCTAAATGTGACGAAAGTCCCATTAGTCCTGTATCATTATAGTTGATGGACAAGATTGTTTGAAATACCTCTATATATGATAACATTTGGGAGCGCTCATAAGGTTATACACATTCATAAAGTAACATATGTGGCCCAAGTGGGAGATTGTTAGAAAAATTTAATAATTATGGGCTCACATATGTAAATATTAAATGTGTACTGTTATCGTAAAAGTTTTATCCAATTGATTATGGTCTAATAAAGCTAATAATTGGATTAGGGGAATAAAAGTGTCATGGAATTAAAGTGTAGATACTAATATATTATTTCTAGTTTATTGAGGGGTCAAACTGGATATAATAGAAGTTATTAATTATTAACTTCTAATAACTTCTTATTTCTTAACTGAACGCACGTTCAGAGAATTATAAGAAGGGGGTTATGGTCCCCAGATCATACACGCTCTGCTCTTTTCTCACATCCCCATCTAAAGAGAAAAACCAAAAACACAGATGGTATAGATCTGGAAGATTAATTGCCCACTCCAACAAATCAAACATCACAATCATGGCTACGGGTACGCTTCCGCTATTCTCTTCTTTTATTCTTAATATTTTCAGTATAGATTATTTAGTATTTTATGGGTTTTGATTAAACACCAAATCCCTACATTTTTTTCATTCAATATTCAGTTTAGCCAAAGTACATTTCTTTTCTTAATACCTCAAAAAAAGGTTCTAAAAAAAGAAATAAACTTTGGCTAAACTTATGTACAATTAAGGGTGGGAACGTTAGATAGCGGATAGGAACCAGGAATATTTCTCACTTGGGGGATAGTCAGAAAGCTGTGAGTTAGATTGAGCGTTTCTGTGCATCGGAACTAGAAATTTCATTGGAAGTTAATTTCTATATATGTCATAAAGGCAGAAAATCACCAAAAAACAAATATGTAAGTCATTAATAGGGTCAAAAGTCTCCAAAAAGCAAATATATATGTCTTTTTTTTGTTCAAAGCTATATATATGTCATTAAAGTATGGGTGAATTATATATATAGGGTCTTAGGAGTACTATTTTTTCTCTATAGAGTAGTGTCTTGAAAGTTGTTATTCTTAGGGACCTCATTTTTTACAATAGTCTTTCCTACACTTACTAACACTAAAAGACAAAAAAGTATGATGTCACTGTTTCTCTCTCCTCTACCACTACCCACCTACCACCTACCACCCATCTCCGACCTCCGGCCACTGACCACCGACCACCGACCACCGACCACCACCACCACCGACCACCGATCTCCGACCACGGACCTCCGGCCACCAGTCACCAGGAAAAACATAGAGTACTCTGAGAAAAACATAGAGTACTCTGAGAAAAACATTGAGTACTTTATATATTTTAATGAATATTCTAAAAATCCGACCACATACCTCCGGCTGCCAGAAAAATGCAAAATACTGTATAAAAAATGTAGAGTACTCTGAGAAAAACTCGTAGTACTCTAAGAAAAACTCGGAGTACTCTAAGAAAAACTCGGAGTACTCTAAGAAATTCTCGGAGTACTCTTAAAATTTAGAGGTACTATTAAAACACACAGAGTATAATCGGAAATGCTAAAAAAATAAAATTATTGAGTATTATTTAAAAAAAGCACATTTACACATTTTATTACAAAGTAAAAAAAAAAAAAAAACCTAACTGGTTTGACCAGATCTAGATCTGGTCAACCATTTACAAAAAAAAAAAGGGCTCGACGAGTGGAGGTTCGAACGGCTCTTGCTATGGTGTCTCGCTATGGTGGTGAAGCTTGAACTGTGCTCCAAGCTTCGAACAGATGGTGAGATGGTGAAGCCATGGCGGAACCCTAGGAAGCAGATTCCGGTGGTGAAAGCTTGAAAGATGGTGAAGTTGAACGATGGTGAAGCTTGAACGGTGCTTGGGTTCACCTCGCCGGAAATGGGAAATGAAGGGGGTTGCCGATGAAGACAAGCACAGCAACACCACTGTAACACTCGAACAGCAGCTCGCGAATCAGCCAGCAACCTCGCCGGAACAGCACCTCGCCGGATTTGACATTGTTGCGAGGAGGCAGCAGCCACGAACACAACCTCCGGTGGTCACGAGCTCGCGAAAGGAGCTTCAAAATGCTGCACCACCATGGCAGCAAACAGATGGATCTCGAGCTCTGCGCAGGAGGAGAGTGGTGGTGGTCACGAGCTCGCGGATCTGGAGGAAGGAGGAAGGACCGGAGCTCGCGGATCTGGATCTGTAACGAGGCGGTTTGGGGGCTGGGGGGAGGAGGGAGATGGTGGTGGTGGTGGCCATTCCGGCGGTGGCGGTGGTGGTGGCGATTTAGGTGGTGTCGGTGGTGGTTGAGAGGAGAGAGGAGAGAGAAGCAGTGAGGTGAGTTATTGAATTTAGAATGTAAATGAAATTAGATCAGCAAATTAGTATATATAGGTATAGAAAAAACAAAAGAAGTGTAGTCTAGTAATTGGGGTTTTAGGGTTCATGTGTTAAAAAGTTGCTGAGGTCTTTAGTAAGAAAAAGCTCTAGGTGGGGGTGCTAACTCGAAAAAGGGTGTATGGTCAAGACTCTAAGTGTCATTATCTCTTAAAGTATCTTTACTCATGTATTTGGCTTTTCAATTAGTTATGTTTTTCTTTCGTACTTCACTGGAAAGAATGTTAATTGATAATATATAACTTTTATAAATATTTAATTAAAAATTGTTTAGAAGAAAAACTATTATATCCCACTTAGGTTTTTAAGAGACTCGACGATTCACATTGACAAAAAAAAAAAAAAAAAAAAAAAGAGACTCGACGATAAATTTAGTACAGTGTATCCCCACACTAAATTTCTAAAGTTCACAACTAAACATAGTGTTCGCCATTATCAATTTAAAAGTATTATTCTGATCCACATATTAAAAAACAAAGTCAACTTACTGCACCTGAATCTCAAAATCAAGAATGTAAATTAAAAAGAAAACATAAAAATACAAGAGAATGGAGTACTAATATTACCTGCAATTGTAACAGGAGAATTGTCATCCTTAGACTGAACCTTATCACTTTGGTTAAGGATAAGATTTTCTTGAACTTTCTGACATAACATACATGCCATATGTACTGCTCTCACAGCAACTTCAACTTCAGTAGAGTACTTTTCATCGTCATCATTTGTGTCAAATTCCAAACAGTTTTGTTCCTCCATTGTTTTTGAAGAAGTAAGATTTCTTGGGTTGCAGTTAAGGAAATTGACAGTTTGTTTGTTGGGTAAGGTTTTGTGAGAGTTGTATAAGATTGAATAAAAGGTGTTGTCATGGTTTGGAGTCCTACGACTCCTGACCAAGACATGTGGAATTTTGGTACCATGAATTGCATAAAATGTGGACATGTTATAGATTTTTCTGTATCTCCCTTTCTCCTTCTAAAAATATCTCTATCTTTGAATGGAAGGGTGTCTATGTCAAGTTAATGGTTAGGATCTTTTTTCGTTATGCATTTTTGGGTTATTAAACAAATGTCTTAACGAAATGATTAGGGTCTCAAGTGGACTGTGGACCATATTATATAAATATATGTATGATCCAATGATTAATTAAAAATTCCTGAATGGTGTTATATTATGGTTAATAACTTTTTTTTTTGTGTTACATGGAGACCCAAAAACGGATCGTGTTATACTATTCTAGGACCGCACTGAACAATCCAGCACTAACTACAAGCCTCAGAGTTTTCCATCCCATCCGACCCCGCATAATAGCCTTCCAGATTCCCTTAGGTGGATCTTGATATATCACGAAGTCCTCTTGCTGCGATAGACCTACACGAGCGAGCCAATCCGCACTATAATTCGCTTCCCTGTAAATGGCTTTAAGTGTAAAAGATTTGTTATTCACTAAGCTTCTACGAATGTAATCAATCCAAGGTGCTAAAGGTCCTCTTCCTACTCCTGTGCTTCGAATTATATCTAGAACTTCCCACGAGTCAACTTCAAAAGTCACCTCCATTAGTTGCATCTCTTCGACCAACTTAAATCCTTCACACAAAGCTACTATCTCCACAAAGGCGAATCATGCCTACTCTTCATAGAGAAACCCTTGATCCAATTGCCTTCTTCATCCCGGAGTAAACCACCACCACCTCCCTCATTTCGCCATTGATTACTACTACCATCAGTGTTCATCTTAAATCCACGGAGTGGCTTAATCCAACCCACCAAAATCGCACTCCCTTTTACATTTGAAATCTTACCCGAATTAGAACCCCAAACTCGCGCATAAGATGCTGCCTTATGCTGTGCTTTCCGAATCAATTCCTTACTGCTCGGAGCTACACTTCCATTGAAGACTATGTCGTTTCTTGTCTTCCACACTACCTCAACTAATGATCCAAAAAATGTACCCCATTTAACTCCAACTAAGAACCCATTATATGACACTTGTTTAGACCACCAATGCTGATCACGGATGAAGGAGTCCACTTGAATGCTACCAACCTTCTGTGACGTTTCTGCAGAATCGCCGAACATCTGCTGCGAAGTCCTCCTGACTTGCTGACGCGAACTCTGTTGATCCTGCTGCTGCGCGACCCCAACATGACTACCAGGCTGCACCAGGTCCTCCTCCCAAGACCAAAACACAGCCTGACCTTGTACCTGCAGCACCCAAGCTCCACCCACCTGCAACATTGTTGAATCACCACCCCTCAGCGCCTCTTCCACACTCCTATTTCCAGCTGATTCTCTATCGGAACCTTGATGGACCTCAACTTTAATCAATTTCCAGACTTCTCTTACAACACTGCAATCTCGAAAAATATGGATAGATGATTCCTCCACTATTCCACAAAACGGACACGTCTCAGTCACATCCATCCCTCGTCGCTTCAGGTTACCCTGAGTTGCTAGCCTATCCTATACGGCTCGCCATAATAGCATTCTAATACGTTGCGGACATTTCAACCCCCACAATTTCGTCCAATTAAACTCCTTATTAATCCCACTATTATCCATATACCACCTAGCCGATTTTACTGAGAATTTCCCACGCTCTTCCAATAACCAAGAAAAAATATCCCTTTCCCGACCATGGACATCCACTCGCACCGTAGTAATTTCCAAGACTTTCGAGGAAGGTAAGAGATGTTGAAACTTGTCCCAATCCCATACACCTTCACTAGTCACCAAATCACACACCCTCATATTCATATCACTCCTATTAATTTCACCAACCGCAAAATCCACCAGAGGAGCATTTCCAACCCACACATCCTACCAAAACGAAACACAAGTCCCATTACGTATAAGCCATCGGGATCCCTGTCTAACTACGACAATACCTTCCGCGATGGCTCTACACATTTTAGAATCAGTTTTTCTCATTACATATTGAAGAAGGGGACCCTTGAAATATTTTTGACGCATACTACACGGCCAGATTGACTTATCGTCATGTACCAATTTCCAACCCAACTTCCCCAAAAGAGCCTTGTTCATATCTTCCGCAAATCGAAATCCTAGTCCTCCCACCTTCTTCGGTCTACATATGGTCTTCCATGACACCCAATAAATATGCTTCTATCCATAAGCGTTTCCCCAAATAAACTCTCTCCGAATCTTGTCAATTTCCTCGCAAACATACCCAGGTAATTTCTCCACTTGCATTATATACATCGGCGAGGCACTAAGAACCGACTGTGCCAAAGTTATACGACCGGCAAGTGACAAAGAATTACCTACCCATTTCGCCAATTTGCCTCGAAGGCCATTAATGAGTTCTCCATAGAAATCCTTGGGACGCCTCCCAGATAAAATAGGCACTCCAAGGTATTTTCCGAATCCCTCACTCCGTTGAAACCCACTACGCAACGCAATAGCCGAGGCTACTCCTTCCTCTATATTCATCGAGAAATAGATGATTGACTTGTCATTATTTACTGTTTGTCCTGCATCATAGCAAAAGGAGCGCAAGGTATCCTGCAAAAGATCAATATTATCAATAGACGCTTCTGCAAATAAAATAAGATCATTCGCGAAAAAGATATGTGAGATAGGAAACCCCCTGGTGATAGTCGGATAGGCTTCCATCTCTTCTCCTCCACAAGATTCTGAACAAGAAGTGACAGCCTCTTCATGCAAATAGCAAACAAATCAGGGGAAATGGGATCCCCTTGTCGAATTCCACGCTTCGGTCTTATCGGGTCCAATGCCTTCCCTCTCCATAATACACGTACTTCATTATTCTTCATCCTAAAACTGATAACATCCACCCACTTAGCCGGAACCCCAAGAGACTTAAGCGAGTCTTTGATGAAAGTCCCATCGAATTTTGTCATAAGCTTTCGCTAAGTCCACCATAACTGCCATATACCCTCTTCTACCTTTACAATGCCACAAGAAAAAATCCACCTCACTAACCAATACCACATTATCTAACGTGGACCGCTTCGGTAAAAAACTGCTCTGAAAATTCCCTATATATTCTGATAGTAAAGGCCTAAGTCTATTTACTAAAACCTTCATACAGATCTTATAGCTCACGTTAATTAGGCTGATCGGCCGAAACTGACTAATAAACTCCGGATTACCTACCTTAGGGATTAGGTGAATTAGTGTACCCAATATCGCCTTTGGAACCTTACCTACCACTAGAGCTTCCCTAACCATCTCACACACGGATACCCCAATCGTCGCCCAACATTTCTGATAGAACCCAACTGTTAATCCATCCGGCCCTGGCGCTTTATGAGGTGACATCTAAAATACTACTATTCGAACCTCCTCATCAGATACCTCCCCCGAAAGTAGTGAAATATCATCATCCGAAAATGCAGGAAGTCTTGGCAAGACAAATAAACCTGGATGACTTTCTTCCAAGGTAAACAGACCATCAAAAAAATCCCTATCCCAAACCTCCTCTGCTAGCTCATCCTCAATCCAATTCTGGTCGTTATTTTTAATTCTGAACTCCACGTTCTTCTTCTTCTTAACTAACGCCGCGCGATGATAAAATTTGGTATTTCGTTCACCCGAATTTACTTAATCCGTATGTGCTCTCTGAAACCAGTGATATTCTTCCTGTGATAGAATCCTCTCAAACTCGTCACTTAACTTCTTTTTCAACCTTACTAGGGACACATTATATTTACGCTGAAGCGAAGTCTGGATTCCGGCAAGTCTCGCCAACAGGCTGTTCTTCTTCTTGTATATATTCCCAAACACTTCGCGACTCCAAACCACCAATTCTTCTCGTATTCTCTCAATATTATCCTCAAGACCCATACCCTGCTTATACCATTTCTCTTCCACAAACCTGATGAGATCTTCATGTTGGCACCACGACGCTTCAAAACAAAATTGTCTATTCGTAACCTTATGCGGAATATGCGAGCCCACCATTACTAATATAGGGGCATGGTCGGAATGAACTCTAGGAAGATGTTTGACTAGTAATGAACCAAATTTATCCCACCATTTTGGGTTACCATAAGCTCTATCTAACCTCTTCATGATTCTCATCCCCGTATTCCACGAATCACTCCAAGTAAACCTCGGTCCTTCAAAATCCAAATCCTCCAAACCACAACTATTTATCCACCTTTCAAATTAGACCATAGTCCGTGGTGTACCCTCTTTCCCTCCTATTTGATCCACCTCATCCCCAATTTGATTAAAATCTCCGACCACTAACCACGGGTCAGTGATAACTGTCGACGCTTTCTCTAGTGCCTCCCAAAGGTGGTCCCTAAGCCAATCCCTCGGGCTAGCGTAAACTGCAGAAATAATCCAAGGAACACATAAATCATTAGATATACGCAAATTAATTACCTGTTTAGAGGCCGAAAGGATGTGAATCGCAAAGCCGAACGGGAACCAAATAACCCATGTTCCTCCAGAGAACCCATCCGCCTCAACTCTAATCGATTTCTCCATTCAGAGCGACTTAATAATGGAAGTCGCTTCAAGTCCCGACACCTTCGTTTCTACTACAATCGCCACTATGGGCTTGAGACGCATATTCATATCATTGAACGCTCGGCGGAAACTATCGCTATTGGCCCCTCTACAATTCCAGAATAGAATATTAAACGGAAGGTTAGACGCACGCTCCCCTCCTGTAGAAAAATTATTAATTGTGTTCGTCATAAAATAAATATAGATGTAATATGGAACAAGCTAAATATTGAAAAGAAAACTCCCAAAATAAGGATCATCTACTGATCCCTCTCAATATCCCCAAGCTCCATCTGAGCCACGCCCGAATTAACATCTTCACTAGTCTACTCGAGACTTCGATCCTCCATGCTATTATCTGAGTCTTTAAGGTGGAAGTCCTTTAAGTCCGGATCATCCATCTTATCAGCAAAGTATTCCCTCAGAGCCATTTTGCCAATATTACCCATTTTTGTCTGTAGTTTCTTTGCATCAGCACCTTGGGAACAAGCATCAGGTACGCCATCCTCAATCCAAGCTGCTGCAGTTGTAAAGGTACTGCTGGTTTGACCATCAGCTGCTCGAATTATGTCTTGACGCGGCAGGTCAGGAGGGACCTTCTCATTCACGTCCATCCGCGCTGGGTAGCTGCTGGTCCCTCTCGGATTGCAACATCAGCTGTGGATGGCTCACAACTTTCCAAAAATGCAGATAAGCCTCTGTCACAAACCCCTCCCTCTCCAACTATCTTTGCACCTCTATCATTTACTCCACTCATATTTAAACCACCATCATCTATTCCCATATTCTCCTCTACTCTCGCCCCACCTTGTACTCCCTCATCTACCCTATTACGCGCCACTGTTCCAGCCCCAATACTTTCAGTTTCCTTGCCTCTTGTCTGACACAACCACTCTCGTCCCTTTTTTTTGTCCCGAATTCTGTCCACCCTTTTTACCCTTCCTTTTTTAAGACGGGCCCATTAATTCCCCATCCACCACTTTCATTTTTTCTGAATTAAAAAAAACACCTACTATATCATGTGTCCGCGATTCTAGTACAGTATGATTATGCCTTCCTGTTCCGTCCCCTAACCTTTTCCCAACTACAACCCCCTCTTTTTGCACAATTGTTCCAATAGTCATCTCATTCTCGTCCCCTCTTTTCTCATTCGTACTGTACTCCCCTAATTCCCCCGAGGAAAGCACCCCATACCTCGACCCCATGTCCCTCTCTATGGCCTGCTTCTCTTTTGCTTTAGATGGAGTTTGCGCCCCTCTTCTCACACCCATGTTACCTCCCATTGACATACCTCTACCTTGCGATTTCCCCCCATTTTGGCGCCCCCGACCTCTTCCTCTATCCACCGTCATGCATTCCCCGTATAATTGTACCAGATTATTTATATATTTTTCTTTTGTAACGGGTACACTCTCTTGTCTTGCTTGACCAATTCCACCCACCGAGCTTAGGTTCGAAACCCCACAATCACTCTTAACATGCCGAATTTACCACAATTAAAACAAATCAAATATAACCCCTCGTATTCGACCTTTTGTAGGTGATCTTGAATTCGGATAATCTAAATAAGTGGCTTATCTAACTCTACCTCGACTGCTATTCTCGCAAAATTTCCCCTCATATGCGATCTCGTAAACAGATCTATTCTCACCATTCTTCTGATTATATTCCCTATTGAGGACAAGATATCTTCTGTATAGTTAATCAAAGGAAGCCATGGTAAACGGACCCATACAGTGGTACTAACTATTGGTGCATCTTGTGGCATAAAGAGTGGATCCCATGCACGAATAATTAAGTATCTATCTAGAATCATCCATGAGCCCCCATTGAGGGCCCTATCGTAATCTTCCGTACTAGTGAATTGCACCGTAAAATAACCAAAGCCCACATCGACTAAGTCAATATGTGCCTTCGGAGCCCATATTTGATTTAGCTTATTTAAGAGATATTTAAAACCAACGTTGTAACCAAGCAACTTAATAATTAGAGTTTTTTGCCATACCTGACACCCTACTCTTTTTTGCTCTGCTGTTCTTACCAATTGCGGATAAGTTTCGTCTTCAACAGGTATATCATCCTCCATCAAGAAAGCCTCCATACCATGATCAGACTTCTTGGAGTTCCCCTGCTTTCCATCTCCAGGCGAGCTGTTTTGAGTCTGTTGCGAAACATCAGGTGGGACACCATTGAGCATCTCTCTGAATGATCTAATTTGCATCCCAGTACCATCTGTGGTTAAAGTTGGGCCTTCATTGACATCTCGAGATGGAGGTGGTACACTCTCTGAACCTGCAATCAATTCAACACCAGTTAGCAACAGAACATTGTGGCTCGAAGGTGTACCTGAATTGGCATGGCTTAATTTCTGAGATATATCCAGTCCACGTTGCTCCTTAGTTTTTCCTCTATCTCCACTAGTACTAGACACGTCGAAAGTAGGATTTTCTATCACCGTTAAATCTGTATCCTGGCTACCTCTTGCCTTTAGCAAATTCTCACCCATTGCAGCAGAGGTCCCAATATCTGTAGCCTGGTTTGATTTCACCCCCTCAACCAACACAGGTGAGAGAGCCTCTCGCTCAGAATAGTTGAGTGCCCGCTTGGGCGTCTTCCTACTTCCACCCATGGAGTCCACCGTCAGAGTTGTGCCAGGAGGTAGGCGTTCTTTAGACTCATCACGTGGCTGAGAAAACAATCGGATACATTTTGCAGACAATTTCTTAACACTCTCCGCCTTGCTGTGTGACTGACTAATCCTTTCGCTTGGTGTGGAGGGCAACGATGACGACGATTTTGGCGTTGTATTCGTGACCTTCCAAGCCCTATGCCCACCTGAGTCCGGTGGTGCAGGCGGTGGTGGCCGCCCATGATTGGCCATCAAAGTTACCGTTACTAGCTTTGGAAAGGAAATAAAACCAGAAGGAAAGAAAAAAGGCAGATAAAAAAGGAAAAAGAGCTAAAAGAGGCCCGCTAATTGAAGACTCTAATAGAGAGCACTAGAGAGAAAAAACATAAGAAAAAAGTATTAATAATCTTTTTGTTATGGTCAATAATCTTTTGGGTGAATTATATTTTAGGCCTTGGGATCAATTTAATCGTTAATAAAGAAGATGTTAAAAAAAATATTTAAAGGTCATAACCAATTTTATGTATAGCCAAATATTAAAATATTCTAAAAAAATAGAACCTCTATAATAACAAAATACTAAATGGCAATGACATGGACCAACAGTTGAGCGAGTCACTGAATATCGACATTATTCGTCATCGACCAGTGATCACCGACTACCACCGGCAACACCATATTGGGCTTACTCAGAGAGTCACTAGATACGAAGTCACTTAGTAAAAAGCCTATGAGAACAAAGTACGGAGTACGAAATCTCTGAGTACATAGACAATGAGTTTGCTCGGAAAAATCTCTAAGTGTTCTTGGAAATTTTCTGAGTATACTCGCAAGTCTCTGGGTACGATAATAAAGACACTGAGAGGTTGCATAAATTAATAAAAGAATAATAATTAATCTTTTGTTAACAAACAAAAATTACAAAAAATGAAAATTACACTTAATTTACATGGGAAAAAAGTTAAAATTAGAACAAGATATAAGACATTACTTATAAAAATAAATACTTAATTCGATTTTTAAAAAATTAACAGTTGATGATGACACCATCATAATGACGTCGCTTGCATCATCACCTTCCCAACAAATTTTTTTCTTTTCTTTTAAACAACACTTAACCCTAGCATCAGATCTGGTTCGAACCCTGGAAACCTAGTTGATGCCTCCACTAAAGACTATATCTCCATTCAAAGCTTCGTGGATTGAATCCTAGAAAGGTTAAAGATCTGCCAAGCTTCATTAAATCTTCATGGATGCCATTAAAGTTGTCGAGCTCCGTACTTACCCCATGGTTTCCATTAAAAGTTCATGGTTGTCATTAAAGCTGTCGACATTTGTACCTCCTCCATCAAAGTTGATGTCAAGCTCCATTAAAGTTTGAACGTCCATTGATTCTTCAAACCACTATTAATGTTATTGTAGAGCTATGATATGGTGAATTGATGCCTCAAATCTCCATTAACACCGCCTTCAAGCTTTGATCTAGTGAAGGCGAGATACGAGCCTCAAATAAAAAGCTATGCAGATGTGCCTCCACTGTATCGTCGTTGTTCCGCCATTGGGTTATTAGAGAGAATGGGAGGGTTTAGATGTTTATTTAAAATTAGCAGGGTTTGGGGAGGATTAATGAATTATGGGATTTTAAATAGATATAAATAAGGGATATTTGGTAGGGGTGAGCAAAACAAAACCGAATAACCGAACTAGTCCAAAAAAACCTAAATAACCGAACCGACAAAACCGTTAGGTTCGGTATAACCGAAAAAGTTCGGTTCATGTACGGTTTTTCAATGCTAAACCGAACCAAAAAACTGAACCAAATATTACAAAAATTAAGAAATTCTTGGATTTAATTTATAATTTTAAAGAGATTATAACAATGAGATAGAAAATAGATTGAATTTTGAAAACAAAAATGCTCATATATGACATGCAACGTCCCTAAAAATGTCATAGTATGCAACATATCTTTACATAAGTCATTAGTTGATATATCTTAAAAGATCTTTCATTTATTGAAATTTGATGAAAGTAAAGCATACCCATTGAATTTTATAAATATTCCTCTGGTATTATTTGTTTACGATCAATGCATAATATTTGAGTTCCAAAAATGCAATTTCTTACATGGTCCAATAACATGAAAATTAAACACTTCATTATGAATTTGTTAAAAAATAAAATATCTCATGTAAACGCCCTTGAAATTTATCAACCTATTGAACTAAACACATACCGAAACCGAAAAAATACCGAACCGAACATATAGTGAACCGAAAACCAACAAAACCGAACCGATGAAAACCGTTCGGTTCGGTATCGGAACCTCTAAAAATCTAATCATTTGGTTTCAGTTATGGCAAAAAACCGAGTCGAATCGAACCGTTCTCACCTATAATATTTGGGAAATAAAAATTTAAGTTTTTTTATTTTTATTAGCTTTGATTCTTTTTAGACTTCTTTGGAAAACTTCCATGAGTAGGGGTGTTTGGATTTTGAAGAGGTGTCTTCAAAACCCTTTAAAGAATAATTTATAATCTTTTATTTTGGATACATATCACTTATTAACATAATTGTTATCATTTATAAAAATATTATATTGTTCTTACACATTTGAAAAATATATCTTAATAATATCATAGAGAATTTAAAAATAATTTTATGTGAATGTCCTAAAAGTATGAGTTACATGTGCATTGTAAATGTATTAAATGAATGATCATATATTGCTCTATAAATAAAGATTATTTTTATTATAATAATAGTTTGAAAATACAATAAACATAATTTCTCTCTATATCTATATCTCTTCTTCTATTAGTTTACAACACGTTATCAGTACGAGGATATTATTTTTATCTTGAGGAAAAGGTAAGATACTTGGTAAAATATATTGAGTTTTTATTCTCATCATATATTAATATATTTGTTCTTTTATAGTTCTGTTCTTAAAAAATATGTTGTAAGAATCTTGTTAATGTTCAATATAAATTATACGGTAATATAAATAGGTTTTTATACTAACAATTCTTGAAAAATATGTTTCAAACCACTTGTTAGGGTACCATAAAAATTATATAAATTTATATGATTTGAAACAATTCTTGCAGAATATACTATACAATCTACATATTTTTGAAGTATTTGTTGTAAGTACCTTCTTAACCATCCATTTGATTAGAAAAATAGTTAATGCCCAGAGTGTTGAACAAATTTTATAGACGCGAAGTCTCAGTAAATTTAATAGGCCAAAAGCATATAACAAATTTTATAGGTTCAAACCTACAACAAATTTTATATTTTAGAAGAATATAAAAGAAATTATAGATCTGAAATCTACAATGAAATTTATATATGTCGCAAGCATATAATAAATTTTATAGGTTCAAAGCTTACGACGAATTTCACTGGGAGTACATAACAAATTTTATAAGCCCAAAAATTTGGAACACAACTTATATGCCCGAAACATAGACCAGGGTCTAAAGGCTTGAATTCGAGAATAAATTACTTAAAGTCGTGAAGTCTAGATAATACTTGTAGAACAAATTTTAAATTTTAAAAGCTCAAATCAATGTTTAAAGGTTTGAACCCACAACATAAGGGGTATGACTTATAACATGGCTCATAAAAAGGATTTAGAAAGGTTGGAAGGGACTGAGACAGATATATTTAACTAGATTGGGACAATAAGGTAAAAAGAAACAAAGGCTTATCAAAGAACCTCCTTAATCACTTTCCTAGCTATGCAATTTCGTTATCTTTTTACCTTTAGCACGTTCATTAAATGGTTTATCAACTAACTCGGATCTCATGCTCGACACACCACTCAAAGCTCCCTAATATATAACTTACTTCTAATGCATTGCTTACTAATAATTTGTTTACTATTAAGGTGTGTTTACATGTCTATATTTCAGCATACAATATTACTAGTTCATAAACATACTAATTATGTATTTTTATGAATATATGTAACCTGATTCTGATTTACCTGAAAATTTGTATAAGAAGACATGCATATTCTGGTAGGATTAGTCATAGTACGTAATTAACATGGACCACCCACGTATCAAAGAAAAACAATGAATCATTGAGCTTAACCATGTATAAAAGGCGATTTAAGGTAAAGTTGAGATATAATATTAATATCGGAAAAAAAAAGAGAAACAAAAAATGATCGATGAAATACTTCTATAAAGATCGAACCACATATGTTTGAATTTGATATTCACTTTTTAAATAATTAATCATACAAAACAGAAGAAAAGAGATCAAACTTCTTTTTTTTTGTTCAGAATCATGTATTTCAGGAAAGAGATCAAGCGAGATCACGTAATTTGTGGAATTAGTTTATTTTAGTGTTAAAGTAATGTAAGAAGCTATGAATGTGTATAAAACATAACATACAAAGAAGCAAAAAAATTGGCGGAATAGTTAGGGGGGAATTATTTAAAACTTCCCCACAACCTTAACCTTTACAAAGAAAAGCCCACCTCCAACTAACTAGTTGAAACCCAACAAAAAAAAAACCAAAAATCCCCTACCATCTCTTCTTACATCTCTTCTTATTCACTATTAAAAGCAAAAACCCAAAACAAAAATCCTATTAGGTTTCGAAACTCACCCTCTCTCCTCTCACCCTCTCTCTCTCTATTCGGCCATCCCACCAACTCTCCACCATGCCCGCCCCCTTCCCCCTCCCTCTTCCCCTCCCACCTCCCAAACATCGGCCCTCTTACCACTGCGAGCCATCCACCACCACCATGAACCAGGCTCACCTCTCTCCGTCTTCACCATCATCACCTCCGACAAAGCCCGATTCTCCTTCACCGGCAAAGTTGCGCCTCTCCTCGCCGCCCTTGTTCCTCCAGCGCAAGACAGATCTACACCACCATCACCTTCCCGTTCCCACCATCTCCTCCAGCGCTCCAGATCTACACCACCATCACCTTCCCGGCCTCACCATTTCCTCCAACGCTCCAGATCTACACCACCATCACCTTCTCGTTCCCACCATCGCCTCCAGCGCAAGAAAACCGCCTCCACCAGCGTTGCCATCATCCATCTGTCGTGGACCTCCTCAAGCGTCAGCCTTCACCCTCGTGGACCATCCTTCGCCGCCCCACCACCATCACCATCCCCGTTCCCACCATCTCCTCCAGTGCAAGAAAATCGCTTCCACTAGCTCCGCCATCATCCCTCCGCCTCCACCAGCGCCTCCATCATCCCTTTCCCATCATCCTTCACTTTCATTTATTTTTTTGTTTTTTCTTCGTCGTGGTTTTGTTCGAACGAGATCTGTTCAAATCTGGTGATGTTTTTTCTGTTTTTCTTCGCCGTGTGACCATAACTTTGGATACAAACCCTATTGGGCCCAAGTCTTTGCTGTCGAATCAAATATTCATCCATTTCTGGTAGAATTCTATTTTGTTTGCATAATACAAGAGACACCCCACGGTTTTATAATATTCGGTGTTCTTCGGGATTCATCCTATCCAGTGCTTCTATTTCTACTTATAATATTCCATTTGTTACCACTTGGCATCCCTAATATAGTTATATGCATCCCTAATATAGTTATATAATTTTTTTTGTTTTTTTTTGTTTTGTCAAACGATAATTAGATATAAAACTTAAATATAAAACGAACATAATAACAGTTACAAAATAAAGTTCAGCCAATTCCACAAGGGAAATGACCGTCAAAAATAAATAACCTAACTTGGCCAGTAGTTTATGAATAAACTAGTTTCCAAACAAAGTGCCTGCAAGCTTAGACACTTTGTTTGGTAACTGGTTTATTCATAAACTACTGGCCAAGTTAGGTTATTTACTTTTGACGGTTATTTCCCTTGTGGAATTGGCTGAACTTTATTTTGTAACTGCTATTATTTTCGTTTTATATTTAAGTTTTATATCTAATTAATTATCGTTCGACAAAAAAAAACTGAAAAAATTATATAAGTAGAATAACAAATCTACTTTTTATTCTCTAGCCTTCTTCCAGATTCCTCTTTTAACTTTCATAATTACACACCACTAGATCCCTCGATACTTTGTAGACCCTAAACACCAGGTTCAAAAGTAAAAGAAAAAAAGAGAAATGCTACAAAGCATTAGGGGAGAGCAGGGGTCGGTTTTACCCAGTTTTGAGGGTAGGGTAAACCGAGGGTAATATATTTCGGTTTAAGGAATTACTTAGGTAACCCAAGGGTAGGGTAAAAAAAAGGTTTACCCTCGGGTGAATTCGGGTTACCCTCGGGGTCAACTATGGTCAAATTTTTTTGTAACATAATATTGCTATCATTAAAAATCAAACTCGAATTGCACCCATTACAAACAAATAATTTTACAAAATAAACTTTTAATAATTCAAGAGTCTAAATAGTTTGTTAATTATTGACTATATTAGAGTTTTTCAAAAAAATATTTTCATCATAAATGTAAATATTATTAATTGAAATCATTAATTCACGGTTTTTTGGTTTGATTTTATCCAGCGCAATGGTAATAGGTAACCCAAACGGTAAAGTTAGTCAAGGTAAAATTACCTTTTTTTTAAGTTCTAAAGTCGGGATCGTTTTCAGTTTTGTTAGAATTGTGCTCAGCCCTACAAAGCATAACAAAACAAAACCCCAATACATTTCCACGGTTTTCCCATTCCAACAAATAAATCATTTGTTCATTGGATTCGAAAATGCATAAAAAATAACACACCCTGATAAAAAATTTCTTCATAATAGATCAAGGAACAAAAACAAGATGAGAATTTCAGCATTCCTTTATAAAGTTTGACAAGCAAGTTATATATACAACACCCACTTTCGTTTCATACAATCATTAACATGTCAATTAAAGTTCTGAGAGTAGATAAATCCTTGCCACACATAGTCTTGTACTATAAATAATCCCCCGTGTAGTTAAATATTGCAGTTACATCCTTATATTATTCTTCAAATACTTGCGACCAATGAGTGAGAGTGTGACCCAAATCTTCGATTAAGAATAGCAGCCAAACGAACACCACCTTGGGCAAGTCTCTTCTGTACAACAGGCAGTCTGGACAGAAAATACTCATCTGTTTCATAGGCCAAGAATTAACACTATGAGATCCATTATAACAATGTTTTTTAGTAGCGTCTTTAATAAAAAATTTAAAAGATATTCAAGATATATAAAATTGACCTCCTAGAGTGCTTCTTGGTGTGGCATTTCTGTAGGCAAACTTGCAAGCCAAGTTAATACTTTCCGAAGCATACCTAGAAGTGCATTAATTAACTCACGATTACACACGCGATCAAAAAAAAAAAATTAATACTTACGGATCTGGACAAACTGTTCGATTGCAATTCTCCCAATACGGGATATCAATGGACCATTCATCCTATTTTTACAGTCCAAGAACGAAGAAAAGGGTAAAACAGACAAGTATGTAACGAATGAAGAAATTAATGAAAAATTAGTATCGTTATTTGTTTGAATCGCTTTTATCATAGTTGTGAGATCTGAGCCATAGAATGTCTTAAGAGCAGATTTAGTTATCATAGTATCCCAAACCTGAAGTAACGTAAATAAAATTATTTAATTAAAGTAATTACCGAAAAAGGTCCAGCCATCAGGATTTGATCATAAAAGGTCTAGATTAATTAGACCTTTTTTGGGTCAACTACCCTAAATTTAATGACATGGTAATTTAGAATTAATTATATTACTATTATAACATTATTGAGGGATTTTTTTTTTGTTCGAAATCATAATATTATAGATAAATAAGAAACGGTTACAAAAGTTAGCCTACCCCTGAGGGATCGGCTTCATTACAAATCATAGTAGCTAACTGGGTCGGGATACAAGTATTCCAGTTACCAAACAAAGTGCTTAGAAGCTCCTGTTTGGCAACCCAGTCGGCTGTCCCGTTTCTACCCCTAGTAATAAAAGAAAAGGAAGGGGAAGATTGTTTAGCAAAAAAATAGATATTACAAATAACGTTTCTAATCGAATGACTCAAAACAGGACGCCCAGATGCAAGTGGTCTCATAATAGTAGCCGAGTCATTCTCAATAATAACACTACCAAAAGGATAATTTGAAGCCAACTTCGTAGCCTTCAAAATGCCCATGGCCTCTGCCTCTAACACCGAATCTGCTCCAATTTTCCAACTATTACCTGTTACAAATTCACCATTAGAGTTTCTTACGATACAAGCAATTGCAGCTCCTTTATCCGAAAAGGCCGCATCACAGTTAATTTTAAATTTATTAGGTGGTGGTTTTTTCATTTTATCTTTAAATTTACTATTCTGTATAGTATTATCTAGGGGTGGAAATCGGATCCGAAATTTCCGATTTCCGACTTTTCCGATCCGAAAATTCCGATTTCGGAACAATTTTTTACTGTTCCGAAATTCCGAAATTCCGATTTCCGATTTTTCCGAAAAAATAGGATCGGAATTGGAACTACATATAAATTTCCGAAATTTCTGAGTTTTCCGATCCGATTTTTATTTCCGAGATATATTTTTTATTTTTATTTTCAATTTTTATTTTCGAATTGTATTTTCGATTTTACATTTCCTATATTAAATAAATAATAAATATTAATATAAAGAAAAAAATATACAATCAGAAATGTTGAAAATTTTCATAACAAAAGAAGAAAAGAAAATCTAAACGTTGAAAAACTGAAACACAATGATACATTTTTTTAATATTAGGGAAATAAAGAAAAACAATAAACCTGATAAAACCTAAAGGATAAGGCTAACCCATTTCTTCACATTTTACATTACCTTCCCACGAAGCCCAGTATCTATTTTTTTGTAATTTGAATAGTAATTCACAATCATTGTTTTTTTACCTTTTGTTATTTATGTTAATTCTATTACTGTTCTTTTACCTTCGTTACTTATGTTATTTCTGTTACTGTTCATGAAGTTTATAAGATAAGTTTTTTAACTACTATTACATGAAAAGTTTTATAAGTTTTGTTTGTATCTATCTTCATGTAAGTGATAAACTATTGCTCCGATTTTCAACCCTTAGTCCCGCAATTTTTTCCAAAACAAAAGTTCCGATATTCCGAACCCAAAATTCCGAAATTTCCTAACAAAACTTTCCGAAATTTCCGTGCCAAAATTTCCGAATTTCCGGCAAATTCCGATATTCCGAATTCAGAATTATTTTTCCCAGTTCCGAAAAATTGGATAGGAATTGGAACAGAAAAAATCTATTCCGAAAAAAATAGGAATTTTTCCGAAAGACCCTTTTTCCGATCTGTTCCTTCCGATTTCCACCCCTAGTATTATCCCTATTAATATTATTAAGGTTAAGATTGTTGTTATTCCTAACTTCAATATCAAGGAAGTTGAAGTCATTAGGGTTTGAAATTTTATAATATTCTTTCCAAGCTTCAATAGCTTTATTAATTGTGATTAAAGGGTCACATTTTTTGCCATTATAGATAAAATTATTTCTATCTTTCCAGATATGCCACATTATCATGCATATAAGTTCTAAGATCCTATCATTTTTGTTAAAACTTTTTTCAATGTTTTTTACTTGACTTAACAACCACTGGTCTAGTTTTAGAGTTAGGTCATTATCAGTTTTAAGATTAAAAGGACTAGTAAACCATACACTTTTAGACCACGGGCATCTAAAAAGCATATGCTCTACTGTTTCAATATTATTATCACAAATTTTACAAATGTTGTTGGTCCTACATTTTCTATTAAAAAGATTTTCTTCAGTAGATAGAAGATTTTTATCTGCTCTCCACATGAAATTCCTAATTTTTGGTGGGGATTCCATTTTCCATATTAATTTCCAGATATTTTTATCCCTCTCAGTTGAAGTTGAAGGTTTATTTTTATTTTTAGATACTTGTATGATCCTATCATCTTTTTTCATTCTATGATAGGCTTCTTTGACTGTATATGTTCCATTTTTACAGTAGTCAATACTAATTTGATCTTTACAAATGATCTTAGGTATTATCATTTTTTCTATTTTTTCCTTGATTTCCTTAGGATAAATTTTGTTAAGCAAGTCTATATCCCAGGATTTGTCATTTTTAATAAGTTGTTTAACCCATATTAGGTTTGAGTTTGTAGGCTTAATAAGAGTTTTTTCATTTCAAATCCAATTATGATCATAAATATTAATGTCATGACCATTACCTAATTTCCATTTTATGTTATTTATGAAAGTATCTCTACCTATAAGTATGCTTTTCCATCCCCAAGATGGTGAGCTTCCAATTTTAGCTTCAAGAAAAGAACTATTTTTGAAATATTTTCCTTTGAGAAGTCTATGAAGTAGGGATTCTTTTTTATTGATTAGGTTCCAAGCTTGTTTTCCAAGCAAAGCTTTATTCATAAGGTGTAGATCTCTAAATCCTAGTCCACCCTTAAATTTTGAAGTAGTAAGTTGTTCCCAACTGGCCCAGTGTATTCTTTTTTTACCTTTATCTCCGCACCAAAATTTAGCAATAATGGAGTGAATTGTATTAATTATATTCTTAGGAATTATAAAATTTGACATAATGTAATTTGGTAAACTTTGAATGATTGCTTTAATCAAAACTTCTTTTCCTCCTTCAGACAGAAAGAGTGCTTTCCAATTTTCAAATTTTTGTAGGATCCTATCAATTAGAAATTGAAGGTCTTTAGATTTTGATCTACTCCATTCAGTTGGTAAGCCTAAGTAGTTTCCTAGGTTATTAGTTCTTTTCATATTTAATCTTTTAGCCATTACTTTTTGGATGAAAGTAGGAGTGTTAGGGCTAAAGATAACCCCACATTTATTTAGGTTATGGCATAACCCAGTGGCATTTTTATATTTGTTCATAATATCATTAAATGATTGTATTTCAATATTATTAGCATTTAAGGAAAAAAGGCTGTCATCTGCAAAGAGTAAATGAGTTATTTCTGGCCAGCTATTTCCAATTTTAATTCCATTGAGAATGCTATTTTCTTTTTTATCTCTAATCAAATCATTTAGAGTTTGTGAAATTAGACAGAAGATTAAAGGCGATAGAGGATCACCTTGTCTAATTCCTCTGGTGGGTTTTTTAATTTGGTGAATATCCCCATTAATTAGGATTGAGTATGTTACAGTTGTGATACAAATCATTAGTTTCCTTACCCAATATTGATTGAAACCTATTTTAATTAGGAGATCTTGTAAGAAGTCCCATTCAATGTATTCATATGCTTTTTTAATATCAGCTTTAACCGCAACCATATATTTTTTGGTTTTTTTCCTTCTTTTAATATGGGTAATTAATTCATGTGCAATCATCGTATTTTCCTGTATCATTCTATCAGGGATGAAAGCACTTTGGTTTTCTCCAACTAGGGAGGTCATATGAGGTTGCAATCTATTAACCAAAATTCTTGCAATAATTTTATAAATAAAATTTGAGCAACTAATTGGTCTATAATGTTTAATATTAGTAGGTTTAGTTATTTTTGGTATTAAGGTAATGAGAGTTTGGTTGATCTCAACAAGGCTCCCATTATTATTCCAAAAATTATTTATTACACTCTTAAGATCAAGTTTAATAATTTCCCAATAAGTTCTGAAGAAATTTCCATTGTACCCATCAGGCCCAGGAGCCTTATTAGGTCCAAGTTCCCAAGTTGCTTTTTTAACTTCTTCTTCATTAATATGTTTATTTAAGTTATCCGCTGATTTTTTATCAATTTTGCTAGTAATGAGATTAATGGTATTGTTGTAATCTCTTTTTCCTACTGTAGAGAAGATATTATCAAAATAGTTAATAATTTCAATATTAATATCAGCTTTCTTATCAATCCATTCACCATTATCATTAGTAATGTTAAGAATTTTGTTTCTACACCTTCTTTCTTTTGTACAAGCATGATAATATTTAGTATTTTTATCACCCCTTTTAAGCCAAAAATTTCTAGATCTATCTTTCCAAAAACTTTCTTCCCTTTTCCAAGTTTCTTCAATTTCTTTGGTTACAGTATTATACTCATCCCAATTGAAACCAGGACTATTAGAATTAGATATTGTTTCTAATTTTTTAATAAGTTTTTCTACTTGGATTTTATTATTCCCAAATTTTTTCCTATTCCAGTCTCTTAAAGCCTGGCTACATTTCCTAAGTTTATGGTTGATAATAGCATTAGGGTTTCCCCTAAGTGAGCTATAATCAGCCCAAACTTTTTTGATAATATTAAGGCAATCAATTTCTGTTGTCCAGAAATTTTTAAAATAAAATCTTCTTTTCTTTTTGTTCTCAACTTTATCATGATGTAAAACTAAAGGGCAATGATCTGAGCCAATAGCTGGTAGAATTGCTACCCAAGCATGTGGAAATAGCTTATCCCATTCAGAGTTATGAATAGCTCTGTCTAGGGTAGCTTTAATAAGTTTATTACCGGCTCTTTTATTTGTCCAGGTAAATCTACAACCATAAGAAATAGTATCCTTAAGATTGTGTTGGTTAATGAAACTATTAAAATTCTTAATAGATTGTTTAAGGCAAACATTACCACCTAATTTCTCATTGAGATATTTAATACAATTAAAGTCACCAATTAAATTCCAAGCATAATTTTGGGGTTTTAATTTATTTAAAAAATTGAAGGAAACCTCTTTATTAATATCATAGGGGTTTAAGTAGATATAAGTGTAAAATATGGGGTCAAGATTATCACTTATAATTTTTGTGTGAATAAAATTAGGGTTTTTTTTAATCACTTTAATCTTTAATTCATTCTTCACCATCAAAGCCAAACCGCCTTTCACTCCGACGGGTTCGACGGTGGTAATTAAATTCAAGCCTAGATTTCTAGCAATAATATCAAGCTTATTAAAATCATTCTTAGTCTCGGATAGGAACAGTACCTCAGGGCAGTGTTTAGCGCAGAGGTCTCCGTCGGCCTGGACTGTCAGGGGATTGCCAACTCCCTGGCAGTTCCAGGCGATATGTATCATTGAGGGATCTACATGGTGCAAATTAGTTTTCCTTTTGTACCAACGAACTATTATTGAATTTCCACCACCATCTCCAAGATAACCAACATGAAGAGGTTGGTGAAAATCACCAATAAAATGTGATAGAAACATTAATGCCTCTGTTAAATTATCTGTTAAAAAAGAAAAGAAAAGTTAACTCTAAACATTCAATATATAAACATTTTAACAATTTTTACTAACATTGACTTTTTGACTTTGAGTTTTTATTCTCATCATATATTAATACTAGATATAACTCGTGCCCGAGGGCACTATACAAAACTTGATCTATTTTTTAATTAAACAAATAAACATAATATGTTTCTTATTTTATCTTCTTATAATTTAATTTAATAATACATAATTCATTGCATTTACAAAAATACATAAATAAAAAGTTTATTTAATGAGTATGATAATTATAGTGAAACTTCTAAAAATTATATTCAAATATTTTTCATTAGCATTGAGTAAATTTTTATATCAAAAGAAATAAAAAATATCTTATTTAAAAAAATAAATAGAATGAACATTCATCAGGTCGGTTCAATAAAAATTCTATTTTCAATTAATATGTATTGTATAATATGAATATTTTAGAAATGTTAATATCTCGATTGACTAAGAAATGAGTAGATTAAATAATTTCATAACTTATATATTCTTGAGTGAGCTTGGGAGTGCTCAAATATTTATTTCACAAATGGAAGTTGGTGGAATCTAAATCATATGTCTATAATTGAATATTATGACAATGTTCGATCCTTTAATCACATTATAGTTAAAATCGCGGTTGGCCAATGTTTGATCCTTTGATCAAATTTTGACTAATATCGCGATTGGGCAAGGTTGGGGTAGATTTGATAATTTTATAACTTTTATGTTCTTGAGTGAGCCTAGGTTTGTTCAAATGCTTGTTACACAATTGGGTTAACAATTGGTGGATATATAAAGTATAAGTCTATAATTTTACAGTAAATATTAATTTGGTAAACAAACTTACATTAGAGAGAATAATTATTAGTCTATCATTCTTATATAGATAACAATGTTCCACTATTCCAATTGATAAAATCAAATAGTATCCAATATTAATAGTTAATCCTTAAAACTACATTGAGTCGTTAAACTATTTACATATACCACATATGAATAAAAATACGTGTTAATTCCCTAAAGAATATCTAGTATCTTGAAATAAGTTTTTTTTTTTTTTGCAAATCAATGATGTGCGTTACAATATTAGAAACTTAAAATATATTTACCCTTCACTAAATCTATAGCCCTACATAATTCTTATTAGTCACAAAAAAGGAAGTTATTGTTGCTTCCATGTAATATTAACGTCCGTATGGTTTTTGCATAGTCAGTAACTTTAGTTCATTGATCAATAAATAATCGAAAAAATGTAGCAAATAAATCCATTTCACTTTAAGACAAAACTATGTTAGCTGTATAAGACAAAACTACTTAAACAATATAACATAATAAGCTACATTGAGTAAGAAACAATAGTTATCTTAAATGTAAAACATTTGAAAAAAATAGAAAACATACAAAGTAGAATTAATTATAATTTTAAAAACATATTATATTCTATATTCAAATAAATATATAAAAATATGTGTAAATTTAACGTCGATGTACAATTGATTATATATTCAAATAAATATATAAAAAATAAGTGTAATTAATACGTTTTGTACATAAAAAAATTACATATTTGGTCATCCATGTCATTAACTTAATTTAGTTAAAAAAATAAAAAACTCATATATCAGATTAAGATATAATTTATTATAAACATGAACTATACTTGGTCTTAAAAAAATAGAGAACTCATATACCAGGTTAACTGATAATTAGCATTAATCATAAATAAATACTAAGGATTTTTTCGATACAAATAATATTACTTAGTTGAAAAACATTACATATTTGGTCATCGATCTGTTAAATATAGAGAACTACTATGTAAAATAGATATTTTGTAGATAGGAAGGAAGTAGTGGTGATAGTAGTGAGATGTATTATCGTTAGAATACATGTGGCAAGATCTAGATGGTTTTAGATGCCATATATTTTTGCTCTAGATAAATCTTGGCCACTCTTTGACTTTCGACTTGTCCCATATAATATAGATATTTGTTCTTTTATAGTTTCGTTCTTGAAAAATATATTGTAAGAATCTTGTTAACGTTCAATATAAATTATATGGTAATATATTTGGTTGTTTATACTAACAATTCTTGAAAAATATGTTTCAAACCACTTGTTAGGATACCATATAAATTTATATATATGATTTGAAACCATTCTTGAAGAATATACTATACAATCTACATATTCTTGAAGTATTTGTTGTAAGTACCTTCTTAATCATCCATTTGATTAGAAAAATAGTTAATACCTAGAGTCTTCAACAAATTTTATAGACGCGAAGTCTCAATAAATTTAATAGACCGAAAACATATAACAAAATTTATAGGTTCATATAACAAATTTTATATGTTCAAAGCTTACGACGAATTTTACCGGGAGTATATAACAAATTTTATAAGTCCGGAAATTTAGAACGCAATTTATATGCCCGAAACATAGACCAGGGTCTAAAGGCTTGAATTCGAGAATAAATTACTTAAAGGCGTGAAGTCTAGATAATACTTGTAGAACAACTTTTAAGTTTCAAAAGCAAAGATCAAAGTTTAAAGGTTTGAACCCACAACATAAGGGGTATGGCTTATAACATGGCTCAAAAAAAGACTTTAGAAAGGTTGGAAGGGGCTGAGACAGATATATTTAACTAGAATTGGACAGAAGGTAAAAGGCAACAAAGGCTTATCAAAAAACCGCCTTAATCGCTTTCCTAGCTATGCAATTTCGTTACCTTTTTACCTCTAGCACGTTCATTAAATGGTTTATCAACTAACTCGGGTCTCATGCTCGACACATCACTCAAGGTTCCTTAATATATAACTTACTTCTACTGCATTGCTTACTGATCATTTGTTTACTGTTAAGGTGTGTTTTCATGTCCATCTATTAGCATACAATATTACTAATTCATATACATACTACTTATGTATGTCTATGAACATGTGTAACCTAATTCTAATTTACTTGAAAATATGTATAAGAAGACATCCATATTCTGGTAGAATTAGTCATGGTATGCACAAATTAACATGGACCACCTACTTATCAAAGAAAAACAATGAATTATTGAACTTAACCATGTATAAAAAGGCGATTTAAGGTAAAGTTGAGATATAATATTAATATCGGAAAAAAAAGAGAAAAAAATTGATCGATGAAATACTTATATAAAGATCGAACCACATATGTTTGAATTTGAAATTCACATTTTAAATAATTAATCATACAACACAGAAGAAAAGAGATCAAACTTCTTCTTTTTTCGAAATCATGTATTTCAGGAAAGAGATCAAGCAAAATCACGTGATTTGTGGAATTAGTTTATTTTAGTGTCAAAGTAACGTAAGTAACTTTGAATGTGTATAAACATAACAGAACAAAGAAGCAAAAAAGTAGCGGAATAGTTCGGGAGAATTATTTAAAACAGCCCCACAACCTTAACCTTCACAAAGAAAAGCCCACCCCCAACTAACTAGTTGAAACCCAACCAAAAAAACAAAAAAAAAACCCAAAAACCCCTACCTTCTCTTCTTATTTATTGTGAAAGCAAAAACCCAAAACAAAAACTATATTAGGTTTGGAAGCTCGCCCTCTCTCTCTTTATTCGGCCATCCCACCAGCTCATTAACATGCCCGCCCCCTTCCCCCTCCCTCTTCCCCTTCCCACCTTCTCACCTCTCAACCATCAGCCCTCTTACCACCACGAACCATCCACCACCATGAACCAGGCTCACCTCTCTCAGTCTTCACCATTATCCCCTCCGGCAAAGCCCCATTCTCCTTCATCGGCAAAGTTGCGCCTCTCCTCTCCACCTTTGTTCCTCCAGCGCAAGATAGATCTACACCACCATCACCTTCCCGTTTCCACCATCTCCTCCAACGTTCCAAGATCTACACCACCATCTCCTCCAGCGCTCCAAAACTACACCACCATCACCTTCTCGGTCCCACCATCTCCTCCATCGCTCCAGATCTACACCATCATCACCTTCCCCTGCCCACCATCTCCTCCATCGCTCCAGATCTACACCACCATCACCTTCCCCTGCCCACCATCTTCTCCAGCGCAAGAAAACCGCCTCCACCAGCATTGCCATCATCCCTCCACCGTGGACCTCCTCCAACGCCACCCTTCACCCTCGTGGACCATCCTTCGCCGCCCCACCGCCATTACCATCCCCGTTCCCACCATCTCCTCCAGTGCAAGAAAATCGCCTCCAGAAGCGCCGCCATCATCCCTTCCCCATCATCCTTTACTTTCATTTCTTTTTTTGTTTTTTCTTCGTCGTGGTTTTGTTCGAACCAGATCTTCACTTTCATTTCTTTTTTTGTTTTTTCTTCGCCGTGGTTTTGTTTGAACAGTTCAGATCTGGTGATGTTTTTGTTCGCCTTGTGTCCATAGCTTTGGGTACAAACCCTTTTGGGCCCTGGGTTTAGCCCATTTAAAAAAAAATCCTTCCAGCCCATTTTAAGAAAAACAATATCTTTATCGAATCATATATTCATCCATTTCCGATAGAATTCTATTTTGTTTTCATAATACAAGAGACACCCCCACGACCTTATAATATTCCGTGTTTTTCGAGATTCATCCAATCCAGTGCTTCTATTTATACCGATAATATTCAATTTCTTACCACTTGGCATCCCTAATATAGTTATATGCATTCCTAATATAGTTATATAATTTTTTCAGTTTTTTTGTTTTGTCAAACGATAATTAGATATAAAATGGAAATAATAGCGGTTACAAATAAAGTTCAAACAGCCAATTCTACAAAGGAACTGGCAGTCAAAAGTAAATAAGCTAACTTGGCCATTAGTTTATGAATAAACTAGCTGTCACACAAAGTGTCTGCAAGTTAGACACTTTGTTTGATAACTGGTTTATTCATAAACCTGCCCAATTAGCTTATTTACTTTTGAACGGACCGTTCCCCTGTGAAATTTGCTGAACTTTATTTGTAACCGCTATTATTTCCGTTTTATATCAAATTATCGTTTTGACAAAAAAAAAATGAAAAAATTATATAAGTAGAATAACAAATATACTTTTTATTCTCTAGCCTTCTTCCACATTCCTCTTTTAACTTTCATAATTACACACCACCAGATCCCTCGATACTTTGTAGACCCTAAACACCAGGTTCAAAAGTAAAAGAAAAAAAGAGAATGACTACAAAGCATAACAATAAGGAAACCCCAACATGGTTTTCCCATTCCAGCAAATAAACCATTTGTTCAGTGAGTTTGAAAATACATGAAAAATAACACACCCTGATGAATTGTTCTTCATAATACATCAAGGAACAAAAACAAGATGAGAATTTCAGCATTGCTTTATCAAGTTTGACAAGCAAGTTATATATACAACACCCACTTTCATTTCATACAACCATTAACAAGTCTGCCAAGTTTAGTTTTGCGAGTAGATAAATCCACGCCACACATAGTCTTGCACTATAAATGTTCCCCCGTGTAGTTAAATATTGCAATTACATCCTTATATTATTCTTTAAATACTTGCGACCAATGATTGTGACCCGAAAATTCGGTTAAGAATAGCCGCCAAACGAACACCACCTTGGGCAAGTCTCTTCTGTACAACAGGCAGTCTAGACAGAAAATACTCATCTGTTTCATACACCAAGAATTAACACTATGAGATCCATTATAACAATGTTTTTTAGTAGCGTCTTTAATAAAAAAATTAAAAAGATATTGAAGCTATATATTTAAAATTAACCTCCTAGAGTGCTTCCAGGTGTGGCATTTCTGTAAGCAAACTTGCAAGCCAAGCTAATACTTTCCGAAGCATACCTAGAAATGCATCAATTAACTCATGATTACACACAATCGAAAAAACAAATTAAAAGTTGAAAATTAATACTTACGGATCTGGACAAACTGTTCCATTGCAATTTTCCCAATGTGGGATATCGAAGGACCACTCATCCTATTTTTTACAGTTCAAGAATGAAGAAAAGGGTAAGATGGACAAATATGTAACGAATGTAGAAATAAATAAAATATTAGTACCGTGATATTTGTCTGAATCGCTTTTATCATGGTTGTGAGATCTGAGCCATAGAATGTCTTAAGTGCAGATTCGATTATCATAGTATCCCAAACCTGATTATCATAAATAAAATTATTTCTTTATGGAATAATAACCAAAAAATTGTTAGCCTAAATTTAATGACTATGGTAACTTAGAATTTATAGAATTATTGAGGGACCTACATGGTGCAAATTAGTTTTCCTTTTATACCAACGGACTGTTATTGAGTTTCCACCTCCATCTCCAAGATAACCAACATGAAGAGGTTGGTGAATATCACCAATAAAATGTGATAGAAACATTAACGCCTCTGTCAAATTATCTGTTAAAAAAGAAAGTTAAATCTGAACATGCAATTATACAAACATTTAACAATTTTTACTTACATTGACTCTTTGACTTTGAGTTATCATAAACTGACATGAGTTGCATCGTGTAATTGTATATTGCACCTGTGACACACCTATCTTTTTGTCCAGATGTATTATCATGACAATCTCCTACATGCAATATATTTAAGACATTAATTTAATATACAGAAACTATTGAATTAAATGAAAATTAGTTAAGGAAATAGGGATCTTACTACAGTAATTGTAATTACATCTGAAATCAGGGGTATCAACGTAATGTAAAACGCTACTCCAATGGTAATGCCACCTAACTTCATCTGCCCAGGAGCAAACATTTGCAAGATCACCTTCTGCGTTATTTGGAAGTAATGCTTTCACTGATTTTAGTGCTTCTTTTGTTAAATATCCCTGAAATATCCCAACGTATTTGAGTATTCATCATTCAAATCATAACATAAGAAAGTGATGTGTGAATCATAAAACAGGCCACTCAAACGTATTACACAGGTACAAGAATATACATTAATTACATGGACAAAAAGTTATTAAGTCAAAGTAACTCAACTCTAATTGAAAACTTACTGTTTTTAGAAGTGAGAACATTTGATCATTTGAACCAAAACTTCGAAAGGACATCATAAAACAGAACATTCAATCATATTACATTTACACACAAATATGTAAAGTCAAAGCAACAGAACTTCCTCTAAAAGATTAATCTTAGCCCAAAAACAGATTTGAAAAAATGAGCTCATGAAGTTGATTTACCTCAGCAATTTTACAAACAGTATAATGGCCTTCCTTTCCCCAACTCAGAATTTTTGGAATTAACAGAAGAAATATGAGTGCTCTGCCAATCCAAACATATTTCTCAATTCCAATAATCATCTCTGCAGTATCATATAAGTCAAATTAAAAAAATTTAATAATATTTAACTCAAGAAATTTTTTACATTTACCTGCGCTTTGAACTTTGGAGTGTTTTCTGAAAATATGTTGACCAACTGAAAATGGGATTAGACAACGAACAACAAAAGAGTCGTGAGATAGGAGACCAAGTTTTGCGCACGTGGGAAACGGTGCGGCATTTTTTTTTTTTAAAAAAGAACTGGAGTATTATTGTCTCGAAAAATGTGAGTATTTCCACCTAAAAAGTCTACCATTATTTCAATCATTTGGATAACTTTTTATTTTGGAATAAAAAATAAAAAAAAAGAGATAACTTTTTGAGTAATGATATTTGTCACCCTTTTTGTATCACCTCCTACGTGTATGTCTACATGTACTAATGAATTGATTTCTCTATCCTATTTAATTTTTCTCTATCTTCTATTCAAGGTAATCAAAACATATATATAGAAAGGTGATAAATGGGTGACATGAAAAGGGGTGACATATATCATTACTCTAACTTTTTATCCGGAAGTAGGTAAATTATCTTATTTATGTAAATTAAATTTTTTATAAGGAGAAAATTGCAGAGCTTCAAATTTTAAAATTTTTATTTTTAAAGCTCAACTAAATAAATCTTATAAAAACCTTAAATTTAATTTTTTTGGTTTTTTTTACCTTTATACTTTTATTTTTTAATTTTTGGTTTTGTATGTACCCAATTAAATTCTAAACCGCTTTTTTAATTTGACGTTCCTACGTACCCAAGTAAATTCGATACCTTTTTTTTATAATACTATTTAGGTCATAATACTATCGGGTACGTACCGATTTTTCAGCTGGTACGTACCTATGTTTGTTTTTATTCAATTATTTTTATATAATTGCATGATAGGTCCCTAATAGCATTTGTGTATAAACTTAAATGGTTGTTGTTCATGTCAAGGTCAATCGTACATACCCAGTTTAAAATAGGGGAGACGAGACCGTCTTTATTTAAATAACCCAATCCAAGCTACCGTTTCAAGGTCCACTGCCTACGTACCTGTGTAAATCCGACAACTATAAACGCAACAAATATCACAAGCAATCACACTAACGGTTTGTACCCATTACAATATTCGGTAAAACCATTAAAACCATGTCTTTTTTCGCTACAAATCTGCAATTACGTACTCAATCAGATCTGAGTGGTACATACCAGTCAAATCTAATTGACACATACCACTCAGATTCACTAGATTCAAAGTATACCATCTCCAACATTTGTGCCAAAATCTTCAAAAACAATTCAAGAAAATTGGTATAAGAAAAGAAAAAGCAAATTTTGAAAAACAATGAATTGTAACAAAAAAGAAAAAAGAAATATTTCACACTCAATTTGCAAAAAAAAAAAAGAAGCAAACGTTGAAAAACAATCTCTACACCCTCGCATGGAAAAAAACAAATCCGAAATCTCTTCACACTTGGTCGAAACAAAAAACAAATAAAAATCTCTTCACAACCTTCATTGAAAACAATGAAATATTTTTTTTTATTTTCAAAAAGAAAAACAATGAAACATGATGAGATTATGATGAGATTAGGTTGAAAATAAATCTCTTCACACTCGACGGAACAAAAAACGAACATAAATCTCTTTATACTTGATCAAAAAACAAATAGACATCTCTTCACAAAGTAAAAAAAAAACAAATGGAAACATGATAAAACCTTTCTTTTTGCAGGAGAAAGTCGGTGGCTAATCTTCTAGAACAATATTGGATAATCTTTTAGAACAATATTAGGCTAATGCTATAATAATCACTAATATATTTCCTCGGTCTATATAAAAATATAAAATTGTTATCACAAAAGATTAGGGTTAATGTCCCAAAAAATCAAAATAATATTACACTTGTCCCAAAGAATCATCATTTAACTTATTAGGACTAGATTACCTATTTACCCTTACAATACTATTAACAAAAGAAAAACAAAAACAAAAAAGTAAAAACATAAATTTCAAACTGACTCCTCATTTTTCACACACAATACATTTTTTTCACACAATACTTTTCTTCTCTCTCTCTTGGTTATACTCACGCAAGCTCACACCGAAAAAACAGACAAATGTTGGTTAAAGATATCAGATTTTCACAAGAAATTCATACAAATCAAAAGGTGAAGATGAATTCTAAATACAAGAGACTTGAAAATCATGTTGTAGATCCACTTTCAGAGAGTACTCTATCAGATTTTCATCAAATCCCGAATTCAAAAATCTTAAAAGGTAAAAACAACCCGAAACTTTGCTGTGTCTTGTTCTTAAACTTATAATAGAACACAATTTAATATTTTTGAAGTTGATGTTTAATGTTTTTGAAGTTGATTTCCTCTATTTTTCTTGACACTCATGTTTTTAGGGTTTTAATGGGACTCATCGCAGCGATGGGACTCATCGCGGTGATGGGACTCATCACGGTGATGGGACTCATTGCGGCGATGGGAATCAATTGGGGTGATGGAACTTGATGTTTTGAAATTGATTTCTTCTACTTTTCTTGATATTCATGTTTTTAGGGTTTTTTTGTACTAGTTATATTTTGAACTGCTGTTAAAATGTAATATTAGTCAAAGTTTGTTTCTAGAGACACAATTTGTTATGTTTAACGAATAATCCCATCAAATTTTGTGGTTAATGATATTAGTCAAGTGCTTTCGGTGTTTATTGTGTCTAGTAGCTGAGTTGCTGTAAATAACATAAGTGTTAACTGTTTGTTTCAATAGTTTTCATTAATCTTTTATTAATATGATCAATTCCATATTGATGGGATTAATATCATGAAAATATCTTGATGGGTTTGGCAGTGTTTGATGGGATTAAAGTAATAACATATGTGTTTTCAATGTATATCCCTGTTTTAAGACTGGATAGATATGTTTTAACTGTTTGTTTCAATAGATTTTATTAAGATTTATTCATGGGACTAAGTTGATACTAATGGAATTAGTGTCATGAAAATAAGCTGATAGGATTTTGTCAATGTTTGATGGGATTAAAGTAATTACATAAGTCTTTTCAATATATGAATTTGTTTTAAGATTGATGGGACGAGTATATATGTGGTTAATGGGATTAGTCAAGTGTTTTTGTTATACTTTGAACAAAAAAAAAGTGTTTTTGTTATTTATTGTGTGTACTAGTTGTTATTTATGGGACGAGTATAGTTTTGATTAATTTTTTTATTGATGGGATCCTTCCCTACTTTTAATATAGGATGATTTGCGTAAACATTGATGGGATAAATTCCAATAGAGTTGTAGTTGCAAATAGGTTTAAAGAAAGATATATGCTAATGGGATTAGTCTCATGAAAATATGCGGATGAAATTTTGGCAATGTTTGATGCGAATAGGTTAATTACATATGTGTTTTCAGTATAGATTCTTATTTTTAGACCGATTGCACAAGTATATATATGGTTGATGAGATTTGTCAAGTGGTTTTTTGATGTTGCAGGGGTTGAGCTAATAATATTAAATAAGGTAAGTTTCAGAAGTTTAAGTGCTCATACATCGTATCAAGAATATAAAAGTGCTGGGAAGTTGAAAAATGTATTCACAGAGACTAATTTGCAAAATATTGTAACTAAGGGTGCTATTTGCAAAATGTGTAATGGATCAGGTACGTGGAGTTGTAATGTAGGACGTTTCAAAGATGTTGAAAATATATTTGGGGCCGTGGAATTGGGTGATAGGAAAGTATATAGGTTGAATCTGAGGTAGAAACAATACTTGCTATTGCTTTGAATATTATAAAAGGTGCACTGGGGTATTTCAGGGACCAATGTATTAAGCATGAAAGTAAAGGGCCCTAAAGAAAATTCATGATTTTCACGGGCTTGTTTGTATAAAAAGAGTTTGAATGGGTTGAAAAGTAATAATTCTGTGGGATTAGTCGGGTGTAAGTTCGGAACCCACGTATCAAAAAAAAAAGTAATAATTCCGGAGCTGATTTGCGAAATTATGTGTAAGAACCGAGATATTAAATAACAAATTTCGGGGGCTGATAAGGATTACTTGTGCAATCGATTTACAAGCTTCAGGGACCAATCAGTTTAGTATTGAAAATTTAGGGACCTAACTCCTTTTTCGAAAGTTAATAGGCGCTCAAGTGCTGATATAAATCACAGGGGTGTAAACCTGTTAGAAGCTAACAATCTGGGGACAAATTCTCTAATTAATACCGTTGGAAAAAAAGTCAGAGACCATTTCAAAATTTCCTAAAACTTCAGGGACCAATTGTCTAGTTACATTGAGTTTATTATTTTTAATTGTGTTGGTAAAGTTAACAATTGCAGGAACAGAGAGAGGATTTGGATGGGCTTGATAAAGAGAGACAGACTGAGTCAAGGAGATATAAAAATTTGATGGTGGCTGAGAAAATAACATTTAATAAAGATATTGCAGCAACTAGCAAAACCTTGCAAGAAATGGAATAGGATTTCATGTAAAATCCACAAATATGTTACCCGTATAAAGTTTGTAAGCTTTGTTGCTTGAGTTAAAATTGAAGGAATTAAGGGTGGGGGTGGGGGTGGGATCGGACGGGAGTAGGGGAGTGGAAATAAAAAAAAATTAAGAGAAGAAAGGGAAATATAAAAATAAGGGGTTGTGTCTTGTTACATTATGTTCGTGCTTGGATATGCATGTAAAACTTATTAGGTGACAGTTTTATTACAAACCTCTTGACTAAAGTAGTGCACAAATTTATTTGATGATAATTAAACATTGTTCAGTTTCTTGGATGGTTAGTTTGTTTTGTGGTTATTCGTTGCTCTTTTTATCTGATCTGTGTACCCGTCGTGCATTTTATTTCCTCTTCCCAAGCTAACTTGGGAAATCATTTTAAAAAAAGGAACAAGTAAAAAAGGAGAATTCCTTATATTGCAGAAAACAAGTGGTAAATAAAAAGGTCATAAATATCAATGACTATCCATTCATTAAAATGGGTAAGAATGGAAAAAAAAAAAACTTGCAAATATTTGTCCAGCTGAATACATCTTTCACGAACAATTTTATTAAAATCCCGTCAGCTACGAATCACGTCACGCGACGAATTCCTTCCACAACGACGAATCTCGTCACGTCACGTATCCCGTCACCGCGACGAATCCTGTCACCGCGACGAATCTTGTCACCGCGACGAATCCCGTCACCGATTGATGGGATTCATCCCGGTGATGGGATTCATTGGATGATGAGATACATTGGGTGATGGGATTCATCCCGGTTATGGTATTCATCGGGTGATGGGATTCATTGGATGATGGGATTATCGCGGTAATGGAATTTACTAGATGATGGGATTCATTGTGGTGATGGGACTGACTCGTTGGTGGTGGCTTAGTTACTAAATTAAGTCAAGATAAATTTACACATTTTTGAGAAATTAGACAAAGGTAAATTACTAAATAAGATGAAGACAAGATTTTAGATCCTACTTTGATTATACACGAAACCGAGGAAAATAAAAAGAGAATCATCTTAGTAAGAAGAAACAACAGGTAATTTTTTGTTAAAAAATGGTTAGATTGAGATGAATATTAGGTGAGAATGTTAATTAAAAAAAGGGAGATGAATAAAATATAAATTAGAGAAAATTCGGTAAGGATACAAGCACGAGTTACTTTATGTTTCAGTTGCCGAGAATCATTCTTAGTATGTATAAAGTGCCTCAACTGAAAATAAGCATCACTAAATGAGAATTATGATTTATAGAATCCCCTTCAACTGAAAATAAGCATCACTAAATGAGAATTATGATTTATAGAATCCCCTTCTTTATGTGACATTTTAAAACAAACCATATAAATTGCAAGTTATATGAATACAGAAGCTTAAAAGCTACTTTGTTTTTGGGTCAATAGTTTAATCACTTTATTACATCAAAGAAGTCTGAACTGGAAAAATTTACTACAATTCCAGATGAAATAACACCAATGTAGATCAATAATTTTTTGAACTCCCTCATCAATTGAACGTCTTTCAGCTAATTAAAAGACTGTAGTCATAACCAAAAGCCAGCAAATAAAACATAACAATTGCACACAAAGTTGCCACAACTCACATTCACACCTCAACACCCTCCTCATGCTCCTCTTCTTTACGCTTGAAAACAAAATGCAGGATTATCTACGTCAGTCCAAATAAAAATTCCAACACATTTGGAAGCTGCATACACATATAAATAAAATCACATAATTTAATTTAGAAAATAAAAAAATTATAGATACATACCAATACGATATCATTTTTTAGAAGTCCCATCAACGCGATTGAGTCCCATCAGCGCGATGAAGTCCCATCAGCGCGATTGAGTCCCATCAGCGCGATGAAGTCCCATCAGCGCGATTGAGTCCCATCAGCGTGATAGAGTCCCATCAGCAAGATTGAGTCCCATCAGCGCGATTGAGTCCCATCAACGCGATAGAGTCCCATCATCAAGATTGAGTCCCATCAGCGCGATTAAGTCCCATCAGCACGATGGAGTCCCATCAGCACGATGGAGTCCCATCACCGCGATGGAGTCCCATCAGCGCGATGGAGTCCCATCAGCACGATGAGTCCCATCAGCGCGATGGAGTCCCATCAGCGCGATTGAGTCCCACCAGCGCGATGAGTCCCATCAGCGCGATAGAGTCCCATCAGCACGATAGAGTCCCATCAGCGCGATTGAGTCCCATCAGCGCGATGGAGTCCCATCAACGCGATTGAGTCCCATCAGCGCGATGAAGTCCCATCAGCGCGATTGAGTCCCATTAGCGCGATTGAGTCCCATTAGCAAGATTGAGTCCCATCAGCGCGATAGAGTCTCATCAGCAAGATTGAGTCCCATCAGCGCGATGGAGTCCCATCAGATGATGTGTTAAGTATGACACCACTTTTGCGCAACTTTTTTGAGAATACAGCAACTGTTCAGGTAACCTCTCCAAGCCTCATCTATAATGCAAGGACCTGTAGTGTAATTTCATCATAATATAGGGACCTATAATGCAATAATTTTGAATCTTTACAGCTTGACCATCGTATACGCTACATTACTTTCAATAGGTGGGTTGTGGTGGAAGACTAGAAAACTTGATATACATCCTGCAATAAGATCTTTGATTGGAAGCACTCTTGGCATGGCTGCTCGCTTACCCTACAAAAAAAAATTAATAAAGGGACTTATATTGCAATTTTGCATAATATATTGCCAGTGCAGGTAACGCTGGGATATCAACTCTGCTGTCATATGTACCTGTCTCATTAGGATCGGCTCATCAGGCTGGAGCTTTAACACTTTTTACTCTCATGATTTTGCTTAATCACACAACTCAAAGACCTTCTTTATCACTTCTCAAGACTTTGCCTTCCATAGCCAAAACAACTTGATTTTTTCCCTCCGAAATTTCATTAATGTAAAGTTTACATTGATGTAATAATAATTGAAAACATTTATTGAGTTGTCTTAGATTATTTCACTTGTATTAAGCACCATGTATAGGAAAGTTGTAATATTTATATGCTGAAAGCTTCTTTCTAGCATTTGGTCCGGCTCACCAGAAGGTGAAGCCCGACCAAAGATACCTTCAGTTTATGGGCCCAGTTTAGCCTTTGTTTGGGCTTAGTCCTTTATTTTTTGGACTTTGTTACAATCTGTTAGTTTCATTTCATATCTTGCTTTTATCCCAAAACTAAAAACAAAAGATCCGTATCTTGCAATATCATTTTAGTTTTTTATCTGTAGACTTTGGCTAGTCATTTTCATATGGTTGTTTCTTCATAGTTAGAGTTAAGTGTAACCATATTATTGATTGCTTTTTTGTCGTAATTTCTTACTTGTATATAAAATAGGAAACGTTATAATTACAAGCAAAGAAAACCTATATCATAACCGGTACCAGATTTTGTAAAAGCCAGGCAAGATCATATGAATGTTGGAAAAAGTTTTTGGATTGTACTAAACTTGTGTTTACCAGCAATAATAGTACAAGTTTTGGTCAGTTGAGATTTAACATTCCACCTAGCCTTAGAAGGCTCTTTTTTGTCAAGAATTATCTCTAGACAATTCGATTTCATGATAGCAGACTTGATTTTTTTTTTTTCGGTTAGATGAAGTGAAAAATAACATTAAAAAGACAGTCAAAAGCGACTGTAAACTGTACAATCCGGTTGAAATGGTACAATAAAAGATGCTACCCTAGTAAAAATAAACTAAGTTTAGTACTACCCTCATCTAGATATTACAAGTAAAAAATCAATGATATAATTGCATCAGCATAAGGCTTATTAATGATCAAAACAGGAGCTGTAGCATTTTTATTGGCCTTTCAAGTCCTTGAAATGTTGTTAAATAAATTAGTTGCTGCAGTATTAGTAACAAGCAAATCACCCGTTCCCTTATTTCCAAAAGTTTGAAGTTCAGCCCCTTTAGATTCTGGTTTTTTTGAAAGAATCACATCATGTTTTGGTAATTGCGAAGAAGCCCCTGAATTAGCTGGAATATTCGAACCAGACCCTGTAATTTCTGGCATTCTTATATTAGGCCATTAAGTTATAGGAAAATAAGAATCAGACCCTGTAATTTAGGATATTGTGAACCAGCCCCTAAATTTGCTGGAATATTCAAACCAGCCCCTGTAATTTCAGTTAAAGCCAAAATGGTTCTTGAAGTTTCAGAAATATTCAAATTGGTCCTTGAAGAATTGAGAAGATTCGAAACGACCCCTGAAGATTTTACAACTTTACCACTGGAGCTGTTGGTAATTGCGAGTCAGCCCCTTGAGTATCTGGTAAATACAAAATTGCCCTTGAATTATCTGGTGTTTTCGAAATGGTCCTTGAAATTTCTGAAAGGTTTGGAATATTGAAACGATGAAATTGCACGTCGCCCTGATTAATCGTAATTTATCACATTCAAGAGAAAGGGTAAATTTTCTTACTTCTAATAGTACAAGGACTATTAGTGCAATATACACTTACCTTGCTCTTTATCAGTTGTGGTTGTTGTAAATGAAAACATTGTAGGACTTGTTGAAGACTCGGTTGATGATTGCCTTAGAGTTCCTTTTCTGCGCACGAATATATTTTAGATGAAATACGATGTATGATAGATAAGATCATGATGCTAATTTTTACGGCAATATTTACCTTGGTAACGGGAGTGATTGTGATCTTGATGATTGAAAAGCTTGCGATCTCGCTTGAAAAGCTTTTATAATACAATCAAATATAGAAAATACTGTATGTTATTTCAAGTGAATAGAAGAATACGAGTGTGAAACTTGAATACTAGGCAAAAGAATCATTAGTTTCACAATCACTAATTTCTCATTTTTCAAAGTCAGTGACTTAAGGAATGCATTTGTGGAACCCATTTGAAGTATCGTTAAGACCTTCAAATTTTCAGGACCAAACAGTCTGACCTACTTGTCCATTTTGGTTTAAATAGGTCTGCCAAATTTAAAACTGAGATTTACCTTGTTTAGTTCTATGCAATTATCCCGGGGAGACAAAGTGTTGCTCTTATTATATGCAAACTCGGAGATTCCATCAGCATTCACAAGCTTCCCGGCTGAACAAAATGTCATAAAATTACACTGTCACTGTAGAAACTCTTAGTTATGTAAAAACTGTAAAGAAAACAAGATAGAACATAATTACCTGAAATAATGTAACGCTTATGATGCTTTGGTGTTCGTAAAACCAATGACGGTTGAGAAATTCCACTTTGATTAATAAGTCCTCGGCATGTTTGAATTTTCTAAGATGCCATAAAAATTGTTAGATTAGATGAAAAAACAATTAATTTCTCGTCAGCTCATATATAGTTTACCTGTTCGATACAAGAAGGTCGAAGCTTTGTTGTGGAAAGTTGATCGACTTTATCATCCAAAAAGTCATTAAGCCATCTGATCTAGATTGTTCTTCGAATTAGAAACTGATTTTTCACAAGAATTTTGCATATTCGAATACTTTATCAAACAACAAATGGGCGTTTACAGTCAATGGGACGAATCCCATCAATGGGTCAATGGGACAAATCCCATCACCCGACGATTGCACCATTGGTCCCTGAAGTATGCAAATAACCCCTCCAATTCAAAAAATTCTTAATCTTCACATCTGCATCTTCTCCTTACTGAATGCATTGGTCCACCTTTGACAAAATGTACTGTATACTACAAGAAATAGTAAAGTTGTATAAGATATCAAAACTTTAATAATGCAAACAGATTAGACACACCAATAATGCATGAAATAGAGAAAATACATGCTCTCTTTATGCAAGTCTATAGGCAAAAAGCTCACCATGTTGTATTTTAACCTGATAACCAAACCAAACTAGTCTAATATATACAAGAAAGCTTGATATTAGAATAGTGGTTACTAAAGCTCTAACTTATCAATTCAATTAGAGCTTTATTAAGCTTTCCAAATCGTGGAGCCATGCGCTGATGTAACTCTCTAAGAAGCATCTGAGGCTCTGGATCTAGGTAACTGAGGACACAAACATATAATTATTAGAATATGCAAAATAAAACTTATATATTTGAGGAAAAGACTATATTATAAAATATATATACTAACTTCTCAATCTCTTTTTGGTTGGTAACAAGGTCCATTTTCGATAGAATGTTATAATGGGGTAGTTCAAGTTAGATCATTACAGAATCACTTATAAACTTAATGACATTGTAGAAAATCTCATCAATTATAGGGGCGAAATGGACATTGTGACTCGTGCTTTAACTTGCTGTAATAAGGGTATATTCCGATACATCCAAATACGTTTAATTTACATGGAAGTTCAAGTGAAGCAGCTACTTTTTCTAAAGCAAGACATCATAAACTAACACATGACACTAGAGTGTATACCCAACTCATTAATTCCCTACTCTCATAAAAAAGACTAGCAAATCAATAAAGACCGAAAGCAGTTTCAAACCCATTAGATGTCCAAAATCCCATCAACAAACCTAATTCCCATCACACATCTAAATCCCTAAATCCCTTAAAGCGGCATAAATCCCATCATCAAAAGTCTAAAATCCCATCAACTAATTTAATCCCATAACTATCTTAAATCCCATCAGATATTCCATCAACAAAACTAACTCCCTTCACACATCTAAATCCTACCACACATCTAAATCCCATCTTCTTAACACCGATCCGATGTCTAAATTCCATCACAAAAATCACAAAAGCACTGTAAAATAAATTAAAAAATACTGAAAATGCTTTAATAAATTACTTACTAGTAGTGAAACAAGAAGAATAACACTGTTTTGATGAAGAGAACTCTAAACACTTGAGGAGAACGAAGAAATCAAGCTGCACATAAAATATTTAATCAGAAATGAAAAGAGGAATCGTGGAGAGAGAAGTAATCGGCCATGAAGATATGAAGATACACGAATCGATCGATAGAGAGAGAAAGATAGAGGAAGAGAGAGAAAGAAGAAAGAAGAATGAAAATGAAATAAACTTTTATAATAATTAGAGTATATATATTAAGTAATTTGTAGTGTAAAAACTAAGTAAGGTTAGTTTAGTAAAATAATCTATTATATAAATAAGTTAATGATGTTATTCGGCAAATTTTTCTATCTTGATTTAATTGGACATAAAAATTTAATATTTTGATTTTTTATGTCATTTTCCCAAAAGATTATTTATTTACAAAATTAAGATACTTTTTTATTATTTATATTACATATAACTTTATTTAAATATTTAAATTTACATTTTTATTTAAGTTTTAAAACTTACCCCTAATAGTTATTTTTCTAAGAAGGTTTAGTACATAACCCTTGTGGCTTCGTGTCTTCGATTTTATAAAAACTTCATTTTGTGATTTTACTTTTTTCTTAAATATTTACTAGGGACGTAAACAAATCAAGACTCGCGAGCAGCTCGAGTTCGATTCAGAAAAAAAGTCGTTAGTTTATTTATACAAACAAATAATATGTTCGTTCAACCTTGTTCGCTAAAAAAACAAAAATGAGTTCGTTCGTTAACTACTCGTTTATATCTATGATATGTAAATTAATGTTTTAATTGTCAATAAAAATATCATTATATCTAATATACTAATTTGAATTATTTTTATTTCTTTAGATTTTCATTTTTTTTCATTAATATCACACTTCATACTCCATAGCGTACTTTGTAATTTGTATAATACCAATCGTTAAAAGATCCGTTTCAACGATAATAAAATAAATTGTTAGTTAATAACTCAAACTCGGCTTGAAAATAGCTCACTCGATATGTTAACAAACAAGCTTTAAATTTTTTTTGGCTCAGACTCGTCAAAATTTGAGTTCGACTCGATTTAAAAATTTTAACAAACAAGCTTTTGCACATCTAGTATTCGGCTCGACTCGATTCATTTATAGCCCTAATATTAACTAATCAATAATAAAATATCGATATTTGATCTAATGTTTAGAATACTCTTGCGATAACCAAGAGATTCTGGAGTCGAATTTTACCCAAGGCTACCCTGACTTCGAGTCGAAATGGCTGTCCGATGCATCAAAAAATAAAACTAGCAAATATATTAATAGTATCTATTGAAAGAATAACAAGTATAATATTTGCAACAATTATTTCAATAAACATTAACTTTGAAAGCTTTCTTGTAAGGAAATTATCTGACTTCATGTTCACTCAATTAAACACAATAAATAATCACTATAATCCCTTCTCCAACAACTTAATTTAATAAATTATCAATAACTCAGTTATAATTTATAAATATAACTAGTCAAAATCGGCAAAAACTCGTAGGAACTCCTCAATCTACCATTAATGAGCACTTGTATTTATAATAGATCTCTCAATTAAATATCAAATATAGCTTCATACTCTAATGTGGCTTTGGCTTATAACCATCAACAGCAAAGTTTCGTGTTGCAGAAGGGAGCGCTAAACGTATACCATCAATTTCTGGGCTTGCTATTACTTGACAACCCAAGCGGGACCTACAAAATCACCCCATTTAAGATTAATTTGCTAATTTCTATTTATAAATTTGGGCAAAAAGAGTATTTACGTTTCTGATAAGCCAAATGCAAGATCCAACATATCATTCTCCTCATCGGTTGGATCTTCAAGTTTATTATAGTAATCAACATCCTATAACACATTGGTAAAATATATTTCAAAAATCAAAAAAAAAGAAAGTAAAAATAAAATATTTAGCATACCATAACAATTACATGACAAGTGGAACAAGCAAGTGATCCTTCACATGCACCTGCAATTAAATTAACGAGATATGTTAATATAACAGAGTTAGATTTAATATTTATAATTAATAACAGTTTTACCTTCAAGATCTATATCATTGTCATGTGCAGCTTCAAGCATAGATGTTCCAATAGGAACCTTTATATGCTGTTCATCTCCATCTTTATCCACAAATGTCACAGATATTCTGTAGTGTTAAGAATTTCAACTTTAATAAATTCATATTACTAAATGCATTTATAAGAATTTAATTATTCAATTAACTAGACAATTTTACTTTTGATTTTCTTCATTTCCTTCCTTTGAAGCCTTCTCTGCAACTGTTGTACAATATAATTCGCTTCTCTGAAAACATAATAGCTTACAAAGTTTAATAAAAAATTAGTAAATTAATATTCTATTTTGACATGCCCAACAATTTGCATCAATTCTTTTACTCATGATTGTGAAATATACTAACCTGGGGATGAAGATAGTTGGTTCTAATCATGGTTAAACATGATGATGTGCTTCTTGTAGATCCTAATGGAGCTGAAAAAGAAGGGTTTTAAGCAAAGAATATATTAAATTAAAGTGCAAATTATATATTGGTTTTGAAACACGAATGTTTGTTCTTTTATCATCTATCTTTTTGACTTAGTAAATAAGTTTTTTTTTTTTGACAAATAGAACAAATAGATATGGAGAAATTAAACCTTTTATGAGATTCTGAATAGCACGAGCACCCAACTGAGAAAATCTCGAAATGAACATAATTGTTGAACCTGGAAATCATTATAAACACGAATGAAAAGATATAACAATTAAAAGAGGAAAAAAATTACAAAAACTAGATGAAATTGGATATATGGAATAGTGTTTATGTTTTGGAGTTCTAAGTGGCATTAGCACAAACACATACAGTTCAAAAAGATTGTAAACAGAAAAATGGGGAAATATACCCGAATTGAAATTGTTAAGAGGAAACTGGTGGTGTAGAGCAAGAGATCAATTTCAGCACTTTTTTGGGTAGCGTAAGCAGAGATTATGCAACTCACGTTTGGTGTCTCGTTATTTTTAGTTTAGCAGGGAGAGGCTCTGAGTGCTTCAAGTATTCGTTTAAAGAGTTATATAATTTATATTATAAATACCTACTTTAAATTTTTTCAAGACTTTTTTTTTTTTTAAGGGTAATTAGAGATAATGTCTTTAATTTTTTTAAGCCTCTAATTTTCTTATTTAGAGATAAATGCCTAATAGAATAATTATTTATAGAAAACATCCTCTTTATATTTTTTATAGCTATACTATCCTTATTATTAAATATATTATTTTATTTTTAATACAAAATTTATTTTTAAATCTTAAACAAATAATAGGGTATTTCCACTACCACCACCACCACCATCACAACTACCACCACCACCACTACAGCCACCACAACCATCACCACCACCACAGATCTATTATAATATCAGATCCATTTTCTCTCACCTCCCTCTCCTCCCCACTCCCCTCTTCCGACGTGAGATACTTCAGCTCCCAAACCACCACCACCACCACCATAACACAACCACCACCACCGAAAATGCTAAAAACCACCAACACCATCACCTATCGTCCTCCATGGCTCCTTTAGTTCGCATTCGAAAATGGAAAAAAAAGCAAGACGAGATCTAGATCGGCAATGAAGGTCGAGCACTCATCAATGGTGGTTTCCTATGCGAGAAGAAGGTCACACCACGAACGAATCAGTGCTTCAAAGTGATGCTTTGACGGTGGTGTTGTGCTGCTATTCTTCTCCGAGCTCTCCTTTTGCTGCTGTTCAGGTGGTGGTGCGAATCTCTATTCTCGCGCGAGATCTCAAGTGGTGGTGCTCGGCGCTGTAGCTGGAGCGAAGAAGAAGAAGGTTGTTGCTGGTGGTGCTCGACGAGAAGAAGAAGCTGTTGGTGGTGCTCGATCTGTGAAAATGGCCTGAGCAATGGATGAGCTCCGTTCGCGAAGAGCTGCGTGTAGTTGGTGGAGAGAAGAGCTGTGTGTAGTTGGTGGTGGTTGTTCGGCGGCAGATTCATGAACGGCAGTGGAGATCGGAGACTGCAAACTGCTGCAGCATGGTGGTGGTCCTCTCGCCAGAACTGCTGTTCTTCTCCGAGCTCTACTTTTGCTGCTGTTCAGGCGGTGGTGTTGATGTCCTGTCTTCTTCCAGATTTGTGTTCCGACGAAATAAAGGCTCGGTTCTCCTTATTTTTTTGATCACCTTTGTTGACCAGATCTAGTCAACTTTGTATTTAGTTTAGGTTTTTTTTATTTATCTTTTGTAAATTGTTTATAGTTTGATTGAAATGGTATTAAATACATATTGATTTTATGGAGTATTCATTTAATTTCAAAGAGTCCTCCTACTATGTCATAGAGTACTCCTACTATTTCATAGAGTACTCCGACTATTTCATAGAGTACTCCGACTATTTTTATAGAGCATTCGTTTAATTCGTTAGAGTATTCGCTTAATTTGTTTATTTCTCGGAGTACTCTATGTTTTTTTCCGGTGACCGGTGACTGGTGGTTAGAGGTCGGTGGTCGGTGGTCAGTGGTCGGAGGTCGGAGGTCGGTGGTCGGTGGTCGGAGGTCGGTGGTAGGTAGTCGGAGGTAGGTGGGTAGTGGTAGGTAGTGGAGAGAGAAACAGTGACATCACACTTTTTTGTCTTTTAATGTTAATAAGGGTAAGAAAGACAATTGTCAAAACAGAGGTCTCTAATAAGAAGGAATACCTGGACCATACTTTATAGAGAAAAAATATGGTCTTCAAAACCCTATAAATATAACATTTTGGGATTGTATTCAATTTAGATTTTAAGAATACTTCATTAGAGTTATAAATTGTTGGAGACAATACATAAAAAGACACAAATGTGAAGGTTACATGACATATTCAGTAGACAATACTTAAAAAGTCATATTCAAGTAATGATACATGTGAACAATTGCTTTTTCATTAATTTATGTAATGTAAATATCACACTTCAACTACTAAATTGCCCGTTTTGGGCGCTGCATTGAAATGATCTCCATTTTTGTTCATTTACGCATCTGCTTCTGCAAGATAAGCACCGATTATAAAGCATGTACATTTAACAATTTCCGCAATATAGCAAGAAAAATTACAATGTCTCACCTTTTAGCGATACTTTTGAACCTGGATAAGAAAATACGCGTACTGCATTAGCAAAGCTGATTTTGGCAAGTTTATCCTTTGGCATTTCAAGTAAGTAAGCCACATAGGCAAGAACATGATGAATGTTGGCCGGATGATTCAGTTTCGATGTTGAATCTCCAGGAACTAAATAGAGTGATCCCGAAAGAATTACTGTTGGTAAACCATCTGGTGCATCTGTCTCTAGTAAAATCCTGTCGTGAGGAATTGCCTTTAGCATCTTCTTTGCTGTGCTTTCATTCATGGCCATGAGCCATCCCGAGAATGAAAAGTAGCCACCAAGTTTAGCAAGCTCAGGGACCATGTCAGCTGTACCAGCGAAAGAGTGAAGTATAAATCCATGAGGGAATGGTCCAATAGAGTTGAGCATATCAAAAAGATCATCGAAAGCTTCTAGGCAATGTATAGAAGCTGGTATTTTCAATTCCTTGGCTAGTTGAAGCTGTGGACGGAAAACTAGAAGTTGATCTGTGTAGTTGATATGTGCAGCTAGTGAACTTTTGTCTAGACCGATCTCTCCAATTGCAGCAGTTGGAGTTGATTCCAAGAATCCCTTCAAAATATCGATCCAATTGGAAGATCTATTTGCTAGGAACCAAGGGTGGACACCGAAGTTTGGAATGATTGAAGGATATTGGACGCTCATTTCCTTAACTAAATGCCAGTCCTTCTCAGAAACTCCATTGACAGCAAAATAAACTACTCCTGTATCAATGGCTTCTTTAATGACTTGAGGAGCCACGTTAAAGATCCTTGCATCTTGGAGATGACAATGAGAATCAAAAATCCTCACTGCATCTCCGGATTCAGATGAGATGGCAGAATACATAAAAAAACAAGTGATCAATATGAAGAGAAAATGATTTCTAATCAGAGGAGGGGTTTGGGGATATATATTAACCATAATAGCGTTGACTTTTTTGTTTAAAACTGAAACTGAAAGCAAATATGAGTGAATATATCAATCTCGAATGCTTTAAGGTTTATATATAGACAGGATTAAGGGGAGCAGTGCAAACTACATAAAGCATGTCACGATCCGCCATTTATGGACTATACCTCTCCTTTTTGTTTGGTCGAATGTTGTTTAATTTGCCCTTTCAAGTTCTGCAGCAGCCATATGCATAACAGGACAGGAAAACGGATATGTGTAAATAAAATAATGTATCATATTAATTTATCTGAAAATTAAAGTGCACTAAGTAATAAATCAGACGCACATCGTTGACGAAAATGTAATCATTTTAATAATAAAAATAAAGGGTATTTATAAACAAAGGCCTACACAACTTAAGTTAATAAAATAAAGCCTAACTTCTTTACCTCTTTAACTAGTAGTTGGATCTTAACTAAAAACCCAATAAAAGATCAAATACCCCTTCCCCTCTTATTATACTGATACTTTCTGTACCGTCTTCTCCCCCTCCTCCTCAACTCTCCACTGCTACTCAGGGCCCCCTCCCCCTCCTCCTCAACTCTCCACTGCTACTCAGGGCCGGCCCGGGGGCAAGGCAACCAAGGCGGTCGCCTTGGGCCCCACATTTTTGAGGGCCCCAAAAAATTATACAGTATAGAGTCAAATAATATATTTAAGACTAATATTCGTGACATGTTTATGTATTTGGCTTAATGGTAATGCAGGTAAGTTTTCAAGAATTAGATCCAAGTTCGAATCTCTGCAAGTGCTACTTGTTTTTCTATGTTCTCATTCATATGCCTGCCCTATGCGCTAATTCATTTTTTTTCTTTATAAACATCTCTAATAAAAAAAGTTTGGATTTTCATATAGAAAAAAAAAATATTTTAAAATTCAATTAATTAACCTTGTATTTTTAAACACTATCTATCGCTATCTAACTCTCTCAGCCTTTTCTTTTGGTCAAGTTAAAAAAATTACCAGATCGATGGCCTAAAAAAAAAGACTTTCAACAAACTGTCAAAATTTATATTCTTCCTTCTTAGATTGTGCTATTTTTCTTGGTTTGGTAATCTTAATTCATAATTCTACTGGATTGTACACAACAATCAAGTTTGTTTATTGATCCTTACTTTCTCCGGTGACCAATTTTGACTTCAAGGATCACATGCAATCTCAATTGGATATTCATCTCATTTTGGTTACTCAATTTTTAAGTAAACCCATCAAATGCATGTCTTTAATTATGATTACCTCAACCTAGGAAAATTCTCCATTAAAAGATCGACGGCCTAGGGAAAATTTCTGCTAATCCTACAGTTCTTTTAATATTTTAATTGCTACTTAATGAAATTACTTCTGCTACCGTGAGGAATGGATAGTATGATCTTTTGGAACTGTCAAGGGGCTAGGGCCCCCTTGACGAAAAGTTCTTTCAAAGCCCTAGTTGCTAAAAATAAGCCTTTTTTTGTGTGTTTGTTTGAAACTAGACTTAGGCGGAAGGATGTTAGGTCTTGTTCGCACTTTAGAGCTTTTAATAATTTTCATGTAGTTGACCCTGGGGGAAGAGCGTTTAGGTCTGGGGGGATTCTACTTTTGTGGAAGGATGAGCTTTCTGTTATTGTTAAGTTTTCATGCTCTAACTTTGTAATCGTTGAAATTAATGAATCTAGTGGATTTTCGTGGTATATTGTATGTGTTTACGCCCCTAACAAGAAAGAAGATAGAGAGAAATTATGGTTATCACTCTCAAAGAAGATTGAGAATTTTGAGAAGCCACACATGATTATTGGAGATTTTAATGACGTTGCTAAGTTCTCTGAAAAACAAGGGAAAAAAGATGCAAATCTAGATCAAATTTTAAATTTTAATGAATTTATTAACCAAAATCATCTTGTTGATTTACCTAGTAAGGGATGCCATTATACATGGTGTAATCAAAGAAAAATGGAGGATATTGTTAAAGAGAGACTTGATAGGGCCCTGGCGTCAATGGATTGGTGCGCATCATTTCCTAACGCTATTGTTTATGTTCCTCCGGCGATTGGTTCGGATCATTCCCCGCTTATTTTAACTAGAGATGGTAAGAATGGTATTAGTAAAAGATATTTTATATTTGAGTCAAGGTGGCTTGAACATGAACACTGTAAAGAAGTTATTAGACAAAGTTGGAAATCAAATAAAATTGGTAATAGTATTATTAGATTTTGCGATAAAAGAGATGCAACGTGTCTTGCCTTAAAGGATGGAGTAAAGAAAATTTCATTAATAATAGAAAAAGAATTGAGGAACTGCAGGATGAACTAGTGTATATTAATAAAGAAAATACATCGGAAGATAATATTTTCAAGGAGAAGATGATAAAGAATGAAATCGAGAGTTTATGGAAAGTTGAAGAAGTTTATTGGGAGGATCGAGCTAGAGATTTAAATTTAAAAAGTGGGGATAAAAACACAAGATACTTTTTCGCAAAGACCATGAAAAGGCGGAAGGATAATAGGATTTGTATGATTAAAAACAATGATGGTGAATGGGTTGAGGATCCGAAGGATATTAATAGGATTATTCAAGATTACTACGTCAACCTCTTCAAAGATAACGGGTCCTGCGATCCTAATGATATTACCAAGCTTATACCAAATAAGGTATCGTTTGAAATGAATGAAGAATTAACTAAAATACCAATTTTTGAAGAAGTTAAGGATGCGGTTTTCAATATGGGAGCAAATAAAGCGCCAGGACCGGATGGACTCCCCGGAAAATTTTATCACGAGTTTTGGGAAATCATTAAAGACGATATTTTTAAAATTGTTAGAGATTTTTTTGAAGCTGATCTCGATATTAATCTTATTAATGATTCGGTAATAACCTTAATCCCTAAGGGTGATTCGCAAGAAAGTATTAAAGATTTCAGGCCGATTTCGTGTGCGAACTTTTGTTACAAAATTATTAGTAAAATTATGGCGATGAGGTTACAAGTAATTATGGGTAATCTCATATCTGAAACACAATCGGATTTTATTAAGGGAAGGAATATTCAAGATAATATTATTGTGGCGCAGGAAATTGCATATTTTCTCAACACTAAAAGGAAGTCAAAAAAGTATTATGCGGCTGTTAAAGTTGATATGGAAAAGGCGTATGATCAAGTGAATTGGGAATTTCTTATTAAGACCCTAAAAGCTCTGGGTTTTTGTGATACATGGACTAAGTGGGTTAATAAATGTATATCTTCGGTTTCATTCCAGGTTAAAGTTAATGGTCAACGCTTGAAAAAATTTAAACCGAGACAAGGCCTTAGACAAGGGGATCCTCTATCCCCTCTTCTATTCTCTCTTCTCACGGAAAGTCTCATAAGTCTTATAAATCATCATTGTAGAGAAGGATCTATTAAGGGTATATCTATTACGAGAAATTGTCCAAAAATTACTCACCTTCTATTTGCCGACGATGCACTATTCTTCATTAATGTTAACGCAAAAGAAGTAGAAACTTTTCAAAGTATTATAAAGGAGTATTGTAATGCATCAGGTTAACGGGTGAATTTAAGGAAATCGGCAATGTTATTTTGTAAGAATACCCCAGAACATATGAAAGAAGAAGTGTCAAGAATACTTAATATAGATATTGCCAAGGACCTTGGAAAATATTTGGGTCTTCCTTTAATGATTAAAAGAGCGAAAAATGAGAATTTAAATTATATTAAAGATAGATTGCTAGCGAAGTCGGCTAGTTGGATATCGTCGCTTTTATCAGAGGGTGGTAAGGAAGTTTTAATTAAAGCAGTACTGCAAGCTATCCCGAATTACGCTATGTCGATTTTTGAATTTCCTAAAGTGCTATGCAAAAAATTGTCAAGTATAGTGGCTAATTTTTGGTGGGATGCGGGTAATAAAAAGAAGATTCACTGGGTGAGTTGGAAAAAACTTACTAGATCAAAGAAGATTGGTGGTTTGGTCTTTAGAGAATTTTATAAAATGAACATTGCTATGCTCGCTAATCAAGCTTGGAGATTAATAAATAATCAAGACTCGTTTGCATATAAAATCCTGAAAGCAATTTATTTTCCAAATGGTAGTATGTGGAATGCAAAACTGAGTAAGAGAAGATCTTGGAGCTGGTCTAGTATTTTTAAGGGTTTACAATTCATTAAAAAACATGCGGTTTGGCAAATTGGTAACGGAAAGGGAATTAATATTTGGAATTGCTGTTGGCTTAGCAAAGGATTTTATCTAGAAAAACCGCCGGGATGTGATGTTCAAACTCTCAATGAGTTATTTGATGATATAAATGGTGGATGGAAGTGTGAACTTATTAATAGGATTTTCCCCATGGAAATTGCGCAATGTATTGTTAATATACAAAGGTGTCACGGAGATCTTGATGACAAAATCATTTGGCCTTACACGAAGAATGGGGATTACACGACTAAAACGGGGTACCATGTGTTAGTTAATGAGGAAATTAGTAATGAAGCTCAACCATCAAGAGTGGGTGAAACAAATAATTATGAAATTTGGAATATTGTGTGGAAAAATAATTTACCTCCTCGAATAAAAAACTATTGTTGGAGAATCCTTAATAATGCAGTGCCGGTTAAAGGAAATCTTAAAAAGAAAAAATGCGTGAATAATGATATATGCGAAGGTGTGAAATGGAAACTGAAGATGTAATCCATCTTATACTTCAATGCCCATTTAGCATCGAAATTTGGGCGGAATCACCACTACAAATTAAGATTGATAAAAATTTTAGGGGTACGGTTGAGGAATGGTGCATTTCGTTAATCAAAGAATACTCTAGGAATGGTTGGAATACTAAACAGGTTACGGCGTATATTTTAAGCATCATGTGGTATATGTGGAATGAGAGAATGAAATGTTACCATGAAGGGGTTAAATGGAGCAAATGGAATATTCTTGATAAAGCAAAGGAGTTGGTATATAGACTTTTTGGATCTTATATGGATGCGACTAACAATGATAAGGTTAACAGGATAAGTAAAAATGTAGTGGAAGACATAAATCCGACAATTAATGATGAAGCGGACATGATTTGGATGTGTGATGTTTTGTCAATAAGAATGAACCAGCTGCGGTTGCTGCAATTGGAATTGATAAGAAGGGTATGATCACTAAGAAAATTAATATTAGAGGAAAAATTAACATGGTCATTGATGGTGAAGTTTGGGCACTTCTTTTGGCGATAAGAGCTAGTAGTGACCTTAAGAATCAGAGTGTTTCTTTTTACTCTGATAACCTTGATTTAGTTCAAGGAGTTTTAGGTAAGACCGGACTTCATTGGAGTCTTAAACCGATCCTGGCGGAAGTTAGGAAATGGTTAGGTCAAGAGTATCGGTGGAAGATTTATCATATTCCGAAGAAATATAATAGCACGGTGGATGCGCTGGCTAAATGCACAAGGAAAAATATTGATATTTCTGATTGGATGGATAGGTCACTTATTGCATCGGATTTATATCTTAGTAAGCTTTGTAATAATGTAAAATAATCTTGTTGGTTAATTCGATTGACAAAAAATAAAAAATAAAAAAAAATTCAGTTAATTATATTTCATATAATTAATTATATTTAATTCTAAATATATTCTAAAATTCAATTATATTATTTTTATATAAAAGTAGTTAACAAATAAGTCTTTTTATATTTTATATAATTAATTATATTTAATTTTATATATATTTTAAAACTAGATTATATTATTTTTATACATTTGTCACAAGTTTAATTGAAACCACTTCGAAATAAAAGCGAAATTTAAAAACAAAAAACTCGAAACAAATAGTTATTGGAGTGAGTTCGTCAAATAAAAAGGTTCAATTGTTTTACTATTATTCTCTCATTATTATGATTCACAAACGAAAATATAATTTAATCAATAGTTTTGTATCACAAAAAGCACGGAACTATTTGTAAAGTGAATCTAGTAAATCTTTAAATGTTTTATTTTTCATATAATTGTCTCAATATCTTGATTTTTAATGATTTTTTAATTTTTTTATATATGATTTGTTTGGTCATAATAGAATAAAAAATTTTATTAGACGGTGAAAGGGCCCTGTTTTTTTTTTATCGCCTTAGGTACCCAAGACGCTCAGACCAGCCCTGCAGTGCTACTGTAACACCACCACTACCCACCTTCTCACCTCGCGCCACCACTGCTGCTGTAACACCACGACCGCCCACCTTCTCACCTCGGGGCACCACTGTTGTTGCACCACTGCAACACCTCACCACGCCACGAATCCAACTGCTGTTAACCATCGCTGCACCACCTCGCGCGAAGCAGAGCCAACCACCGTCGCTGTAGCAGAGCTCCATCGAAGCCATGCGCGTGGCTTTTCTGCAGATATGCGACTCAGACAACTGCTGCAGATCTCGACCTTCTCCATCGAAGCCCTCTGAGACACCACCACCATGAACCACCGCACGATCTCCGCTCTCCACCACCGCGCAAGGCAGATCTCCACTGCTGTGACGAAGCATACCCTGTTCCTCCCCTTTCGCTCTCCGCCCTCCTCCCTCGTTCCTCCACTTCCGCTATCCACCCTCCAGATTCAATTGTCCTTTTTTGTTTTTTAAACGCGTCCTGTGAAGGCCATTCTCAACCACCAACGCACCATCTCCGGCCATTTCCGCGCTCAACCAGGTCGCGCACCATCTCATCTTCTCCGATTCAGTCTGTTAAGCTTCGTTGTCTTTTTTTGTTTTTTTTAAACGTGATTTGCAAAATGTCCAACCCCCTTTGTTTCCAGCCTGCCAGGGCTTTGAGTTAGTGCTAGGTCTAGACCCATTGAAGTCCAGCTCTCCTATGTCCAGCCCCCTTATTTCCAAAGTCCAGCTAGTTTGCAGTTTTGGCCCACTACTTTTACTTTTTGTTCAAGCAGATTGTCTGGGTCCAAACAGTGTGTTTTTTTAAATCTGTGTTTTTAAAAAAAAAATTTAACAAGTTATTGGGAGGTTAGGTCCAGCCCTATGTCGTTTTGTTTCGTTTGAAACCAGTTTTTTTATTATCCGTGTCAAAGAGTCCAGCCCTCTTAGGTCCATCCCCCTTAGGTCCAGGTGATAATTATTATTTTCTCTGTTTCATTTTGGGCTTAGGAGACAAGCCCAACTTAGTTGTGTTTTTTTTAAAACAATAAAACTTAATCTGATTTGATAAATTGCTAAAGTAATAATGCGAAGGCCTTAATCATAAGGTTGTTGGGGTCTAGCCTGTTGGGTCCATCAAGTATAAGGTTGTTATCCAAAATTTGCAAAACACTTTACCATGGTACAATCCTTAGGGTACAACCCCTAGCCCCTAGGGTATATTAATAGACAAACCCCAGGGGATGTACTTTAGTGTACAATTAATGGTTTCCGAATAATGTATTTTTCAAAATTTTGATATGGACAAAATTGGACCCTCTTATACCTTGACATGGACAACACCTAAAAATAGGAGGACTCATAATGTAATTAAATAAACGGGGTTTCGGTACCCCTTAGTGTATTTGGACTTTATATAAAATATTCACATACCTTAAAAAAATTATGAAACCAATAAAGGTCCGTACTCATGGGTACGGACCTATCCGCTAAATAGAAAGAATATAAATATTAAAAAACGAATTTCTAAAAAAAAAGGAAAAGGGTAAAATTGGAAAAAATCCAACCAGAAATTGAAAGTAGGCCTTAGTTAGAAGTATTTTCTAACTGAGCCTTAAAAAATAACTTGGAAGGAATCTAGGCTCCAATTTGTAGTTTTCTATAAAAATAACTACAGTGCTTTTAGTCTTTAGAATTAGTCGAGGATAGTTAAAATTAGATTTTTTTGGTATGTGAGTGATCTAGGCCAGCTTGCAGCACCACAATTATTCCCGATATACACGCCTCTCATGTATATTCCTAAGTAAATTCTGAACTAAGTTACCCATGTCCAGGATTCGAACCTTGTACCTCTCACTTCACACCCGTTAATGAGAAGATTTAAACCCCGTACCTTCTCTTTAAATGCTGAAAAAATACTAAGGTCCTGTCCACAAATTAGAATTTATTATATATGTATATAAAATTAGACTAGAATAAGAGGAAAAAAGAATGAATAAAGAAAACTATGTAAGGAGACTTTATTTCTTTAAAAGGGCAAAAAATTAGGGCGACTTTTTTAGGGCTTTTTTATTATTTGTCTAATTTACAATCTTTGTATCCCAAATCAACATCCTTCATCACCAAATCCAAATTCCCCCCTCACTACCTTCTTAATTTTCTAAGATTCTTCTATTTTTGAGATTTTTTACTAAGCACGATGCTCTATTTTTTGGACGAAAATGAAAATTGCGGCAGAGGGAGGCGAAATCCGACTCAAACGGCACCAGAGATAAGGTTAATCCACCGGTCTGTTAACAACCATCGCACAAGAAAGGGGAGGACGGGCTCTCAATGGATCCTAACTCTCTTCAAGGTTACTCCATAATTTTACCAACACAAAATAAATATCTTGTTTCATCAATCAATATGAACATAGTTCTCAAATTGGGTCAACAAAATACACAAATTATCTGGGGTTTACTGGAGGAATCTAAACACAACAAAGATTATATGTTCTATCAACACCAAGAGGTCTACAACACCAACATAATAAAAACCGAGACTTCGCTATTTTCCTTTATTGATCCCACTACTAAGCATATTGAAACAAAAAATTTGTTAGAATCTAGTCATCAGAGATAATAAGGTAAACAAACAAGGGTTTGCGAAGTTAATACGTGACAGATGGATGGTCAGGGATAACTTCAAGCTTTCTGAATCACGTTAGAATTTGTTTAAACTAGAACTAGAAGACAACAACAAATTTCAGCGACTATGGGACCTCAGGACAGGCATGGTTTTAGGTCTCCACACGGGTTTGAATCAATGGAAGACTATGTAAAAGTTTTGAAGTGTCCATATTAACTATTCATCAGTTTGGATCCAAGTAACATGTATGGCTTTTATTCAGAATACCATGAAGACCATTCAAACAATCACGAAAGATTTTATTGATGTTGAGAAGATTGATTTCCCTGAGATGGAAGTGGTTGTGGTTCGCACATTGAGGTTCAGAGTTTGTTTTAGTGTTCTTGACCCACTTCCAATGGGCTTCTATCTTCTTCAGGAGGATAGGGTCGCCTGGTTCTTTTTCAATATGAAAACATGGGACTCTTCTGCTTTGCGTGTGGGAAGCTGGGTCATAAGAAAGAAACATGTGATGATCCTGTGGATAAAAAGGATATGAAGTTTGGTGAAGCAACGCTACTATACTTGGAGCATGGAAAATTTAATGTGAAATCCTCCCTTCGTTCCCATTTATGGGATACGAAGGAAGGAGCGAGGTGGGTTCAGTAAGCATGTGGAGTTCTTTACTTGGGATAGGCGAGATGACAACCCATATCCACCTCTAGGATGGGGGAGGGAGGATGAGTTGTGTACTAAGAGACGAAATTAGAGAGACGGTAATCAGGTTAATCCTAACCTAGAGAACAACAGTGAGATGGGTCAAGATAGAGACATGAGAGACATGAGGGAGCCAGTGAATGAGCTAAGCTCAGGAATAACATCCAAGAGGCGCTGGAAAAGGGAACTCTTTCTAAACAAGCTACTAAATTTATTGTGGTCAGTAGCGATGAAGAAGACGATGAATCAAGGTGAGGCAAGGATAAAGAGAACAACACTCCAAATTCAATTGCTAATCATACTAGAGGTAAGCGAGGTTCTACAGTGAAAAAAGGTCATTGGTACTAATTCAGGTGCAGGTAAAACTGGAAGATATGTTGGTTTAGGAAAAAGAGATATGTTGACAGAGGCGCGCTAATATATGGATTTGAATGACACCTCGGGCAAAATTTAAAAAGGAACCATAGGGTTTTTAGTGCAAAAGGAAAAAGAGGAGGCACGATTGAGCCGTTGAGGGGGAAGAAGATTCCGTGAACTCTCCAACTAACGAAGAGAAGGACACAGAATCGAACACTGCAATCAGCGATAGTAATTTTTTGGATTTATATGAAGTTGGTACTTTGGTTTTTGCTGGTATCATAGATGAAGACCCAGAAGAAGAGAAGGATATACAGATGAGGTAAACACTGAGGAAGCATAGGGGGTTGAGGAGGGAGAGTTAGACTTTGATGGACATAGTAACTATAAGCTTGACTATAGGAGAATTAGGGGTAAAATGGTTGGTAGGCGAGATGGTAAAGGTTTGCAAGAAGGAAGAGGCAGCGGCCACCCGGTGATGGTCGCTGGTGGAAAATGATCATCATGTTTTGGAACTACCAAGGGATAAGGGCCCCCTGACAGTTCAAGTTCTTAGGGCCATGGTTGGTGTTCTTAGACCTTCCATCACCAGTTTTTGTGAAACGATGCTATCGGAGGTGGATGCTCTGTTGTTTATTCGCAATATAGATTATGATAACTCTTTTATCGTTAACCCCACATGTATCGCTTTGCACTCGGGGGGTTTTCTTATTTTGTGGAATGACCCTTACAATCTTTCCATTTTGCATGCATGCCTCTTTATGTTATTGTTAGATATAATGCTAATCATTTCCCGTATTACATTGTTTTCTTACATGCACCCAACGAATACAATCACCGACTACAAATTTATAATGATATTTGCAACTGGAAAACCAACCACAATGAACCATTTATTATTCTTGGCGACTTTAATGATATCCTGAATTCTAATGAAAGTATGAGTCACAACCCCGCAAATTCACAACACATGCTTAATTTCAACCTTTTCATTTCATCAAACTCCCTCACGGAGGTGAACCCATACGGATACTACTACACATGGTCTAATAGACGTATTGAACAAGAACAAGTCTGTTCCAAACTAGATAGAGTATTTGCAAGTACAGACTGGAATGAACAACACTCATAAGAAATCACGCATCTTCCACCCACTATAGGCTTAGATCACTCCCAGATTATCTTATAACACAAGGACATGTAAAACGTAATACTAAACACTTCAAGTTTGAAACAAACTAGATTGAAAATGACCATTGTGAACATGTGATTCAGCAAGCATGGGGAGAACCAGTCATTGATAGAACTATTCAAGTAGTAGTCGATAAGAGAAATAGTACAATAGAGGATTTTTCTAAATGGAGCAAGATTACTTTTCCTAACAACAAAAAAAGGATTAATAAATTGGAAAAGAACTTACACGTATTTGCAATGGACCAATCATTAACAGGTAACAGGATGAAGAAAAAATGGTCAGATTACAGATCCAGATTTACTGGTAATGGGAAATATACTGGCCACACGGATCCAGACAACAATGGATTCATTGTGGAGATAAGAATATAGAATACTTTTCCGCAATTACGGCCAAATGTCAGAAACTTAATAAAATTCTCGGCATCAAAGACTCTACTAGCAATTTGATTGATACGGACCCTGCTATGAGAAATTGTTCTCTAACTTTTACAGAGCCCTTTTTGCAAGCCAATGTGAAACGAGCATGAATGCAACAGGTTTTCACATCAAACCTCTGGTTACTCAAGAAATGAATGATATGCTCAATATTATCCCAAATAAGGAAGAAGTTCGAAAATCGGTACTTGATATGGGTGGTGGCAAAGCCTCCGGACAAGACGGACTCAATGGTAAATTTTACCAACAGTATTGGGATATCATTGGAGGCTATAATTTCAATATGGTTAAAGACTTCAACACAAATAATACTTCCCTAGCTACCATTCACGAAACTCTAATTACCTTAATACCCAAAGAAGAGTTGCAGGTGGGGTGGGAGCTTATCAACCTATTTCTTGTGCTAACTATGTTTATAAAATTATTTCAAATTTTTTGGCTAATAGACTGCAGGAATTGATGAATCAAATAACGTTATGCTCAATCGGCCTTCATTAAATAAAGGTCTATTCAAGACAACATCATCATATCACCACTAAACCAGCCATAACTCGAAACAATCATGCCTGGATCAGGCCTGAATATAGCGGCTTGGATTTCTAGAGTGCGGATTCCTCTACTTTACACTTTCTTGTCTAGTTTTAGGTGTTTTGATATTTTATGAGATTTTGCTCGTAATTTGTGTAGCACTTAAATATATAGAAGATATTACACCTATGAAAACTGATTTGAAAAGGAAAAGTAAATGAAAACCCTTAGTCAAAGTCAAAAAGGATAAGTTTAAATATATTTGACAAGTGAAGAACCTGTCAAAACTGAATATACATCCACTAATTAATTTACTGTAGAATAACGGTCTTGAATTAGGAAAATATTCTTATATAAGCAGCTAGATCTTTTCAACGCGGTCGTTTCTATATAAAGAACGTCAAAATCAGATAAGTAATAAAGGAGATATGACCAAACCAATATCTGCTATGGTTTATCCCTTCCTACAAGTTAGGATATGAATTTTGGTAAGATCTGGTCTCTTTACTTGGGGATTGCTCCTAATTTCAACCAAGGTCCTATATATACCCATTCTTACCTTATAGAAATTATCCTTGGTCAGTCCTTAACATCAAAAGACCAAGAGGAAGCTTACATCAAGAGAAGTGAAGATCAGAAGGAGTTGGACAACCATTCATGCCTTTCCAATTCTTCAAATTTGTAATTTATTTTCTTTCTTTAGTATGAACTAATTATATTTAGCTTGAGATTATCATATGGGTATGAACCCTAGAGGGTGTTGGGTATCGTACCAATTACTTGCACCTCCGGTCAAGAAGAACTGGAACATAACGTAATACATCTGCTCCTTTGTAACGCCTTTTATGATATAAGCGTCACAGATCTGCATGAATTTCTGAATATGTCGGACCGGATCTTGTTGTACAGCACCGCTAAATTGTCCATGATTTGCAAACTGCGCTATCATCCCTGGATCTGGTCTAAATTTAGCGGCTTGGATTTCTGGAGAGCGGATTCCGCGTGGTTGCACTCTGAATGTGATGGGTAAATCAAGTCTCCTTGGCTTCTCTATCTGTAATCTATAAGACAAAAACTAAAAGACAAAAGCGTAAAATAGAACTAACTAAAATAAAAGCACTAGATATATGCACAAGGACTAACGATGGAGTCCCCGGCAGCGGCGCCAAAAACTTGGTGTCGCCTAGGGCGTGATAAAATAATAGATAAAATAAACGCAGATAAACACCCTAGGCTAGCACGGTTTTGCAAGTATACAGAACGTATGCAAGTTTTAAATGATAAGTAAGATTCGTTCCTCAGAGACTACGAAGGTTAGGAAGAACTTGCACAAATTATCAAGTGCAAATATGAAAGCTAGATCAAATTAATACACAGAAAATAAATAAAAAAAGAGATTTATGTTTGATTTTAAGAACTAGAAAATTAACTAATAAATTAAATGACAGGAAAATAAATAAAAGAGAAGAACAAATAGTTTGATAGTTTAGCTCGAGATATTAGCAAGTAATCCCCACTAGTTTTGGTTATTCTATCGTGTAAGGGTGAATCATGTAATATGCAATAATCAGGATTCTAAATACCTATACCTTAGACCTTGAGAGCGAATAAGGGCTACGGCACAACCATGAGGCAGCCTAAAGATAGGGTTATCAAGCGCCACCAAGGCCCTAAGCAATTCAATTCCAAACATGGTCATAATGGTGAAAACATACCCTAATGATTATCTAGTTAGGCTGATTTGTCAGGTCTAAGCCTTGTTCTAGACGTTATGTGGTGTTTCAATAATTAGACACCCCTTCCAGGTGACCATCTAAGTACTATTAAGGTAATCTTATACGTTGCTTACCGCAAGAAAACCAGACATTAAATCAAAACACATAAACAGAGAATAAAACATGAATTCAAATTAAATACGAGGTATCCCAAATCAAGATAGAAAAATTAGGGTTCATAGTATTTAGTTCATACTAATGAAAGAAAAAGAAGAAATTACAAATTTAAAGGTTGAAGAAGACATGATATGGTGTTCAGCTCCTTCCAGACTTCTTCTCTTGTGTTGTATGCTTCCTCTTGGCTTAAGGGTTGCCAAGGATGATTTTATTGTGATAAGAGGTTGTATTTATAGGGTATAGGAAGACCTAATTCGTTTCTTGGAGTATAAGGTAGGTTTTGGACTCCAAGCCCAACTCAAATTCGTAACCCTAGAATCTAGAAAAGGTAAGATTTTGATGCTGTTTTGATTTGGCCGTTACTGATTTAATACTTATCTGTTTGACGCGTTTAAATAGTCGAAACTGACCGTCTCGGAAAGCTCTTTAACTTAGATGTAGACCATTCTTCCAAATTCCTAGCCAATATTGAGATATAAGCCATTTTGTGGTCGTAGCTGCTGGAATTAAGATTTATTTGGCAACTTTTTCTTTTTCTTTTTCACAATTCTTGTCTTTATCTCCAATTTCCATGTTTATTCTCTTTCCTTTATCTCTTAGAATTAACTTGGCCTCTAATTAATTACCATATATCTTTAAATCTACACACTAAATAAACAATTAAACCCAATATGTTCTAAAAATAATAAATAATTAAATCAAGACACGAAATAGGAAAGTGTACTAAATCATGAGAAAATCGACTTATAACCTAATAAATACACCTAAAATGATGTCTCCAACTAAGATTAATTCATGACAAATGGGGAGACATCAGCTAGTGTATTCAGATAGTAAGTCCGCTATCGCCATGTCGACGAATCATGTTCATCATGAACGTACGAAGCATGTCGACATTGATTGCAAGTTAACACGTGAGAAAATTCAAGCTTGAATCATTAAACTCTTCTACATACCATCGAATTTACAACTTGCTGTTATGTTTACTAAGCCTCTTGGTTCTATTGCATTTCATAACAATTTGTCCAAACTCAACATCTCTAACATCCATGTTCCGCTTAAGGCGGGCTCTTGAGATGTAATATTTAATAAAAGTAGAGCTAGAATTAGTAGAAAACAAAGTTGGAGGATCACTTTGTAAATAGAGAAAATAGTTTGTTACAACAATTAGAATAGAGCTATATATACATTTGTACACAACTGAAAATATCTAATGAAATCAATCGATTCTATTCTTCTCTTCTTCCATCTTCTTCTTTCTCTCTGCAAACTCTTTTGCTTCTCTTTCTCCATTGATGAAGGCTTAAGTTTCTATGACTTAAGCATTGCAAGACTTATCAGACTGTAAAAGGAAGCAGACGAAGAGGAGAAAAAGACCGCGAGCGAAAAATCATAAGAGGGGGAAGAAGATAAAGAGGAGGAATAAGAGATTGGATAAGATGATGATCAGTGAGTATTTAAGAATCGATACTTTTCAACTCCGACCACCTCTTTCGACAACCACCGACGTCGCTAAAGATTTTATTGAGTGAGCGGAATTGTACCGAGTACTCAAAAATTTGATTGAGTGCTTAGAATATTTTATGGATTATGCAAAAAATCCTAGATTATACTCAATATTTCACTAAGTATGCTTAGTGAATTATTTGAGTGTGGTAAAAAATGATTTAATACTCAGAAAAAAATAATGAATATTTAAAAGAAAAATATTGAGTACTAGCTAAGAAAAACTAAGTACCCATACTTTTTTTTTTGTCAAGTAAAATAAATTAATCACGAACGTTTATACAAAGATTTAAGGAAAACAAAAAAATCACTTAAAGATCCATTCTTCCATTTAGACGTATCTATATTGCGTCTTGCACTCTTAGCTGCGAGATCTGTGACGTTATTAAACTTCCTGTTAACAAAGTTGACCTTCCAGTTAGGGAACTTCGTCAGCCAGCTCTTCATTTCGGCAATGAAAGGGGAGATTTGCCACCGAAGACCTGTGCCTTTGGAAATACCTTGAATCAATTCAAGGTTATCGGAGTAAAAGGAAACACTCCGTAAATCACAACTAGCAGCCCTTCTCATAGCAAGAAGGACCGCCCAACATTCACCTTCGATAGAGCTTCTAATAATCGATCTAGAGGCAATCCTTTGAGCGACTTTACCCTCTTTGTCAATTGCAATTGCTGCAATACCTGTAGGTTCATAATCCTTTTTGAAAGATGCATCGCTCATGAAAACATATTCCGAATCATCCGAGAGAATTGGGTTATTCTCTATCATCATCTCTTTACTATTATCATCCCTTTTCCCATTGTTTTCTTTCTTATCCATTATATTCCGTTTTTTAAACAGGTCATTCATTGCTGAGTGAATTTTAAAGAGAATATATTTGATTACCCATGGAGTGTTATCATGAAAACCCCTCATTTTCGCCTTCCATATGTTCCATAATGTGAGTATCCCATCCATTTTTTATGTATTTTTTGCGCATTTCGATTAACCAATCCCCCACGTCATATTTCCTCTCTTTTTCAATAAGTAATTGTAGTCTCGAATTAGCCCAGATCGCCATACTTAGAGGACATTTAATAAATAGATGTTCCACGTCTTCCTTGCCCAATTCACACCATTCACATGTGTCATCATTGGCGCATTTTCTTACCAACTAAGTACCCATACACAAAATAAAAACTCATCTGTATTATAAAAAAATGAAATTACAATATCAAATAGATAAAATACAATACAGACAAACGATCAAACTGAGATTGATAGTTGGCCTATTGGTTAGGTTATTCCACAGAGACCAGGAGGTCTTGGGATCGAAATCTCATTGGAGTCATTTACTACGAGTCTAAAGTGGCTCTTTCATGTATTAAAAGAAAACGATCAAACTAACATGTCGGCCGAAATTACAAAAAAATAAAACAAAAATACTCACCACTTTCAGTTTTCACAGTTATAGCACCATCACATGCCTTGAGTAATACTTCAACAAGTACCTCTAAATTACAATAATACTCAAATTTCACTTTCTTGTCAAATCTATGTCTTTCACTCATAAGTTGTAACATAAACGGTCCAACGCTCCATATTCTTCCTTTTACCATAGATTGATAAAACCATGGAATTAATCCCTCCAAAGAAGGGTACCGTAACTGATTCAATTGATATACGAATAATACTCAAACAAGTGTTCAATAATTCACTATCTATTTCAAATTGAGGTTCTTTACTATTTCAAGTAAGTAATTTTTCCAGGTTGTTATATACATCTTGAAGATCTGAAACTTTACTGCATCATTATCTTTTATCCATTAAAAGAACGGTATTTCTACAAGCTCTTTCACCAACTAGTTGAATTAGATCCCAAAGAAATATTTTCTCATCTCTTCATTACACCATTTGAGTTACACATGTTGGACTCATTTATTGTCCACAATGTAATGTAGCATGTGGTGGGAAGTTTTTTGGTCAAACGTGTTGAGTTGTGTAGTGGGGAAGTGGGAAAGATTTTATGCTATTTCCCACATCGGTAGCCTAAACGCGCGCACCACCGGTCCCGGTCCCGGGTCACGTTTTTATTTACCCACGTTCTATCAACACAACGGCTGCTATATTTTCTTCTATAAATAGAGCTGTTCCTCTCGTCATTACAACAGCTATTATTCTCTCTTCTTCACTTCTGTTCTTGAGCGTAAACAGTGTCGCATAAGGCAGTGGCTCTTCCACGGCACTACGGGTTTTTATCTTCGTCTTCTCAGCACCGTTATTACCTTCATTAATCGGGTTCGTTTTTAACTTTCGTTTTTTACTTTCCGTATTTCATTTCAGTCTTTTACTTTCCGTATTTCATTTCGTAATTAGTAGTTAAAGTTTCTTTACCGAAAATTTTAAATACCATTACAGTAGCTTTTTATATTTTACCAACAACACAATCGTTGGAGAAGTAGGTGTTTGAACTTAGCTGTGCGACCTCCGACCTCAGATCTTTTAATTGACAAAATGACTGTAAAATGAGCTGTTTGAACATATCACCACCATGCACCCAAATAAACCAAATGAGTATCTATAACTATATATAACTCTATGGAGGACAAAAGAAAAGGCTATAATATGTATAAACAAAAATTTATCTTTACATACAACCATTACAAGTTATGCTATATTTTAATAGTTTCTAATTCATTAGTTCGTATGTGACATTACAACATTTACCAACAAATAAGCATTATCAATTAATCATATTTCCCTTCCCTGCTTTAATAATCTTGGAGGTTGATCATTAAATCCTCCTTTATCTGCATTTGCAAAATAAATTGCTGGTTATCAAGTGTGAACTAAAGAAAGAGACGTCTTAAAAAGTCTACAAAATAAACATCAAGATCCCAACAATACAAAGGCCGCATCTTAAATGTCCTAGTGCTCACTATAATCATTTAACAGTGAAAAAGATAATTTTGCCTTATTCTAATATCACGAATTTGATATGTTGATAAATTTGTAAAATAAAGCAAGATATTTACCCAGTATCACTTTCGAGCTTTACTTTTAACCCTTGATAAGAAAATACACGAGATGCATTATTAAAGTTGTTGTAAATACTCTTAGCAAAACGTAATAAATCTTTGGCCAAAATAGATCAAATAGATCTATGGTTGAAAAACAAATCAAACCCAGAAAAAGATAAATGCAGAAATTAAAGAACACAAGGATATATTGTGGTTCAGCAATATGCCTACATCCACGTTGAAGCCACCCTCAGATGATGCTTCGCTTACTATAAGAACACGGTTACAACTTCAGATTACAGGATTTACAAGAATAGAACACCACAAGAGTTTCAGCGTGAAACCCTAAGATCAATCGAGAACAGCTACTCAATCTACAAGTATTACACTTGATTACAACTATTCTAATTATCAATCTTATAAGATAGATTGATAATGTTTACAAAACCCTAAAGAGATATCTGAAGAACAAGAGAGAGAAGAGAGCTAAGAGTCAAAGACGAGAGAGTGTATTATGACCAAGTCTGAAGACTTGAGTATTTTATATGGCCCTCAAAGGGTTTTAATCTGAGCCGTCCAAAGTGGTACTTGATCAACGCGTGAGATTAAGTCTCATAAGTAAGGCGGTGCAAGTTATAACCCGAGAACTAGCCTATATCACTTGCTGAAGTGTATAGCCACATAAGATGCCAACTGGACCATTTGACCAACCTTTTGACTTTACCAAATATCAACAATCTCCACCTTAAACTCAAACTTCATAGCTCTTCATCATTAGTTGTCCTCCACGTGTTCAAGTAAGCTTAGCACCATCTGGTTGCTTCAAAATAATTAAATCTGCAATAATTATTAAAACCACAAGTTAATAATTTATAATTATCAAAATCAGAAAATACAGAGTTAGAGAATGTTCAGCAGATTCAAGCAATGCTTAAATTTGCTAACTGTAACAATTTTAGTTCCCATATCTGCTGGATTATCCTCTGTTTTTATTTTCAACAATTTAATTCCTTCAGTTACAAGCCAAGTTCTGATAAAATGGAACTTCACATCCACATGCTTAGTTCTCTCATGGTACACAGGGTTCTTGCTTAATTGTATAGCACTTTGACTATCACTAAATATAGTAGCAGTTGACTTAGTCAACTGTAATTCCTTAGTCAAACCTTGTAACCAAATAACTTCTTTGAAACAATCACAAATAGCAACATATTCAGATTCAGTGGTGGATAAAGCCACTAAGGGCTGTAACTGAGATTTCCATGTAACACAATTATTCCCAAGTACAAAACAATATGCAGTAGTAGATTTTCTACTATCTCTATCACCAGCATAATCAGCATCAACAAAACCATGTAATTCAAAAGGTACCTCATACTTACCATACTGTAATCCAACATTTAAAGTACTGCTAATGTAAGAAACTACCCATTTTAAAGCTGTCCAATGTTCAGGACCAGGATTGGACATAAATCTGCTGAGTAAAGATATTGAATATGATAGATCAGGCCTTGTACTTATCATTGCATATATGATAGAACCAATAACATTTGAGTAAGGTATATAACTCATTTTTACTTTCTCAGTAGCATTTTGAGTACATTGATTCTTACTTAATATGAAATGCCCAGCTAAAGGCATTTCTACTTTCTTACAGTTCAGATTTCCAAACTTCTCAACTAGCTTGATCAGATAAGGTTTTTGATGTAACTTAAGACTGCTTTTATTTCTATCTCTTTCTATGATCATACCCAAAATTTTCTTGGCCTTACCTAAATCCTTCATTTCAAACTCAGAATTTAGATTTGCTTTTAAATCATTTATACTCTCAGAGGCTGCAATTAAGGCAGTATAGACTAACTCAGCATAAGAATACCTTGTAGAGGGCTTAGGATCCCTCTTTTCTCTATCTCTAGTTAGCTGATAGTTTGAGAGACTTTGTTGAAGTGATTCTTGAAGATCCTCAGTTTCTGAGTGTGGCTCAGTGTTACCTGGCTGCTCAGATGGCTGAGGTTCTGAATCTTCTTCTTCTGTAGCTGGATCAGGATTGCTCTCATCATTTCCAGACTGTAAAGGCTCCACCTCAAACTCTGTTCTATCAGTAGTGACCTTTTCAGGTGTAGTATCTGCCTTATTTGAGTCAATACCTGAAATCACAGAATCATTCTTGCAAGGAAAGTTAGATTCATCAAATATTACATCCCTACTAATGATGACTTTAATGCCCTTAGCACTTTTATCCCACAATCTATAACCTTTAGTACCATGCATAGTTTGATAACCCAAGAAAACACATTTAAGAGATCTAGGATCTAATTTTCCTTCCCTATTATGAGCATATGCAGCACAACCAAATATGCGCAAATTAGACAAATCAGGTTTTTTATTGTTCCACAATTCCATGGGGCATTTCATACTAAGAGATCTATTGGGACTTCTATTTATCAAATAGGTAGCAGTATATAATGCTTCACCCCAAAAAGATTTAGGCATACCAGATGTGAATAAGAGGCATCTAACTTTTTCTAATAAAGTTCTATTCATTCTTTCAGTTACACCATTTTGTTGTGGTGTTTTTCTAACAGTTCTATGTCTTAATATGCCTCGCAATTTACAAAAATTATCAAATTCTTCATTGCAAAATTCAAGTCCATTATCAGTTCTAAAAGTTTTAACATGCTTTCCAGTTTGGTTTTCATACAAGATAAGCCAATCTTTTATTGTTTCAAAAGTATCACTTTTTTTTTTTCAACAAAAAAGTCCAAACACGCCTAGAATAATCATCTACAAGGGACAAGAAATATTTTCTACCCCCATGTGTTTCATACTTATCAGGACCCCACAAATCAGCATGTATATATTCAAGTATTGATTTAGACATATGAACACCCACATTAAATTTCATTCTGTGTTGCTTAGCTAACACACAAGGCTCGCAAAAAGAGAGATTAGAGATAGTATCCTTACCAAACATTCCATCCTTACTTAGCACATTCAAGCCTAATTGGCTCATATGGCCAAGTCTTAAATGCCACTTAACAGTAGCTGCATTATCAAGGTTAGTACTAACAGATTTCATATCATTTTCAATACACATACCATCAAGAATGTATAGGCCAGACATTTTCTTTCCACATAGAACAAGTTTATCATGTTTAAACACATTTATAACACCATTTGAAACTTTATAAACACAACCCAAGTCATCTAAAACACCTAAAGAGACAAGGTTTCTTTTTAGATCAGGAATCCATCTAACATCAGTAAGGGTCACATTTTTACCATTATTAAGTCTCAAATTTATTTTACCAATACCAGCTACCTGACATGTATTATTATTACCCATATACACAGTTTCAACATTAGTTTCAATCAAATCCACAAACCAATCTTTATTAGGGCTCATGTGAAATGTACAACCAGAATCTAAAATCCAATTAGACTTACAAGCAATGTCTGAAACATTAAGGACCTCACAAGTATCATCAATCTTATGGGGCATACATGCAATATTGGTTTCAATATTATTATTGTTATTTTTGTTCTTAAGCGCATAACAATTCTTCTTAATATGACCTGGTTTACCTCAATGATAACATTTACGAGTTTCCTTATTCTTATTTCCCTTATATTTTTTCTTATTCTTATTGTTCTTAACATGCTCATGATTATCAGTTTTATGGTTCACAAACAAATTATTTCCAACACGTTTAATATTCTTTAATTCAAGTTCCCTAGTTTTCAGAGAGGCAACAATTTGATCAAATGTAGGAATAACAGTAGAATATTGAAACGCATCTTTAACAACTTGATAAGAGTCAGGAATAGCATTCAAAAGGATCATGCATTTAGACGTCTCATCTAAAGCCATATCAGAGCCTTTAAGGACAAGATTAAGTTTTAAAAACTCATCAACATTTTCATCAATTGTTTTAGAAGAATCCATTTTATACGAAAACAAATTTCCTTTCAAGAAAGCAAGATTGGGAGCAGATTGAGAAGAGTAAAGAGATTCAAGCTTACCCCATAAGTCAAGTGCAGTATCTGCTCCATCTACTTTTCGTATAACATTATCAGATAGGTTTAAGAACAGGAGATTATAAGCTTCTTCTCTTATTTCGTTTGTTCTTTTCAAAGATTCTTCGGACCATTTTTCAAGATCAGGCTCGAGAGCATTTATGACCTTGTTATGTGAAAGTAATACTCGCATTTTCTTCTTCCATACACTGAAATCGCCTTTTCCATCAAATACAGATATTTCAAGCCGTGTTGTTGCCATTCCTTAACTTCTGTATATAAGAAACAGGGAGAAACAACACATGCAACACACTATTAGGGTTAATTAAATCGAAAAACCCTAGAAAAAATTATTCAAGGATTTTAAGTTTTCGGAAAACCCTAAAGATTTTAGATCTGTGAGTTACAATACAAGATTAAGAAATTGTATTGTTGAGAAAAGATTTTCAGAAAGTTTTAACACGCCAAAACACAGATCTGTAAAGATTAGAAACAAATCTTTTCTTAAAACGTTTTTAAAGATCAACCGAACAAAGCTCTGATACCACTGTTGTAAATACTCTTAGCAAAACGTAATAAATCTTTGGCGAAAATAGATCAAATAGATCTATGGTTGAAAAACAAATCAAACCCAGAAAAAGATAAATGCAGAAATTAAAGAACACAAGGATATATCGTGGTTCAGCAATATGCCTACATCCACGTTGAAGCCACCCTCAGATGATGCTTCGCTTACTATAAGAACACGGTTACAACTTCAGATTACAGGATTTACAAGAATAGAACACCACAAGAGTTTCAGCGTGAAACCCTAAGATCAATCGAGAACAGCTACTCAATCTACAAGTATTACACTTGATTACAACTATTCTAATTATCAATCTTATAAGATAGATTGATAATGTTTACAAAACCCTAAAGAGATATCTGAAGAACAAGAGAGAGAAGAGAGCGAAGAGTCAAAGACGAGAGAGTGTATTATGACCAAGTCTGAAGACTTGAGTCTTTTATATGGCCCTCAAAGGGTTTTAATCTGAGCCGTCCAAAGTGGTACTTGATCAACGCGTGAGATTAAGTCTCATAAGTAAGGCGGTGCAAGTTATAACCCGAGAACTAGCCCATATCACTTGCTGAAGTGTATAGCCACATAAGATGCCAACTGGACTATTTGACCAACCCTTTGACTTTACCAAATATCAACAAAAGTTGATGTCAGCAAGTTCTTCCTTTGTCATTTGAAACTTATGCTAGTACATGATGAATATTAGCTGGATGAGTAGGATTATCTTCTAATGAAGTTGAGTTTTCTACTCCTTTAGAAGCCGAATCTTCTGTTTCAATTAAACAGAGGGAACCCGGATTAACTATTTTTGGTAAAGCATTTGGTGAATCTGTCTCGAGTAAAATCCGCTCACTCGGAGCAGCTTTCACCATTTTTCTCACTTTGGATTCTTTCATTTACATGAGAAAGCCAGAGAATGAAAAATGCGTCCCAAGATTAGCAAACTCAGGGACCTAATCAGCTGAACCCAGCTGGGAATGGTCCAATGAACTTCAATATTTCAAGAAGATCATCGAAACCACACAAACAATGTATATATATTGGCTTATTAAAATCCTTGGCTAAGTGAAGTTGTTGACGAAAAACTTCAACTAGATCCGTGAAATTAATTTGCTTTCCTTTTGAACTTTTGTCTATACCAATATCTCCTATTTCAGCTTCTAGAGAAGATTCGAGGTATTGTTTCAAAGTACTGAACCAGGGGTGTACTCTGAAGTTTGGAATGACATATTTATAGCTCATTTGTAGGCAAATGCCAATTGTTTTCCAAGACTCCATTAACGGCAAATTGGATAACTCCATTAGGAATTGCCTTTTCAATTACTTGTGAGCAATGTTAAAGATTCTTGGGTCTTGGAGGTGACAGTGGGAATCAAAAAATTTATCCAAGATCCGGATTAACAGTCAATCTCTGTTTCTCCTTTTTCCCTACGGATTTTTCATGTAGTTTTCTTCTGTTTTTTCCATATCAGAGTTACTTATTACAATAAAATCTATTTTTATTAACATAATTCCAGTATTTCACCAAGCAAATTATAATCTTTATGCAATTAGTTTTAGTTAATTAATTTCCATTAATTAAATTAATATACACTTCTTAAGTAATTCCACAATACAAGCCGCTATAAATTAGCCGTGATTGAATTAAGACATACACTTATTAATCTATAATATAAAATTAAAACTGTGTCATCTATTAATTACTGAGATTTAATATTAACATAACATCATGTAAAATTAAATGGACAAAAAATTTGAATAAACATTATACCTTTTAGAAGCTGAAAAGTAAATGTGTAATTGTTAAAGCATAGATCATCACCCAATTTTAAGAAAAAAGATCCTTGGATATCCGATGTTTCAGGTATTAGACTAATACATACAAAAGATTTCAGAGTTAGACAAACATGTACTTAACGTTTTATTATTTATCAAAATTTGAAACACTATTTAGGTTGGGTCTTTTTTCTCTCATTTATATATATATGATTACAAAACATTTAGAAGTTTTTTTTTTGTTACATAGGAGAGTCACTTTGGACTCGGAGTCAATGACTCGGTTCGAACCTGCACCACTAGATTGGTAGACCAAGGCCCTGACCAGTGAGCTAATCTCATCTGGTTAAACATTTAGAAGTTTGAGATAGGGAAGCATTATGTTTTAGAGATATTAGCCAATTAAATCTAATAACCCACCCCAAAGAGTCCAGCCTATTATTTCACCCCACGAAGATCCAGCATTTTAATAGATATACCATCCTTACCCTTGTAGTAATTGATCTTATCAGATTCTTCCATAATTATCTCAATCCATATATATCATTTTGTAACTGCTTCCTCTTTTATATCATATCTAATTAATCCCACATTAAAAAAAAGAAATTCATTCATATAAAACATAAAAGAAAAAGAAAAAGTAATCACTGAAGAACAATGAAATCGCTCTTCACACTCATCTTCCCACCAAGCCGCTCTCATGCACAAAAAAAACCGCCACTGGGGGACATTCTCCACCATCATCAACCCGGCTTGGGTCCTATTCTGGGTTCTCTTTCTACCAGGAAACGGAAAGTATCTCCGGTAATTTCCTTTCTTTTTTTTGGTCTTTCTTCTCTAGTGGTCGTGTCAGTTGGTGTTGGTAAATAATTGATTTTGTTAGTTGCGGTCAATTGATAAAAGAAAAAGCAAGTTCGGGTTGGGAGAGATTATTCTGTGAGAATCAGTGAGGTGCTTCTGCTTCAGGGTAGGGAGATATGTGGCAACACTATTTCGTCAAGAAAAGGAAGTCCCAAGTTCAACTTTCAAATTGAGTACCAAATTAAGCTAGCATCCCAACTAGGGGTATATCATTATAATGTTGGTGTGTATAGCATTCGTTTCATATATCTATTCACTTTCCTTATTCAATTTTCTAGATATAGAAATATAACAAAACCAAAAAAAGAGCTCATCTTGCGTTAAAAAAAGTTAACATTGGTGTTATTACCTCCCATGGAGTCACTAATGCTAATGTCTTGATAACCACGGTTTTAAATTGTACTTTGTGGTATGTATGTTTATAAATTACATTCTAAGTATAATTTAACTCTTATCACTTAGTAACAAACAATTTACAAAATTATTGGTGTTTGAACTCTTGTAAGTCTATTTCAGTTAGAGGTGCTCCTGATGGGTTATGTGTGAAATATTAGTGGTGTGCTAGTTAATATAGGTAGTCTGTAAATACTGATGTTGGACATAGTTCATACTCTGGTCTTGATGGGTTGCTTTTTAACTTTTGATGGTGTAACAGGCAAAAACATAGGGGTATACACACTGCACATGAAATATTCAATCTTCTGTTTCTGATGGGTTATGTGTGGAATATTAGTGGTGTGATAGTTAATATCGGTGGTGTGCTAGTTAATATCAGTGGTTTGTAATTACTGATGTAATTTTATTTGTAATTACTATGCAAAATTAAAGATATATAATCATTGATTTCTATTAGTTTGATTCGTTTTGTTTTGTACTTTAATTTAATGTTTTTGGAAATTTTTTCTTTTTTGTTTTGATATTAATTGATTGGTTGCATATAATTAGAAAATTAGTTTTGGTAAGTCAAAAGATATTAATGGAGCAAAAGGGCAATCCAGACTTTTTGGATGGGGTAAACCTGATGGGTAACTGACAATAGGTCGTGGACTCTCTCAATCAATCACCCTATGCTTTAAGGCATGTATTAACGAATTTTTAGTGTTACTAATTAGAAGCTAAGTATATAGATTACGGCAGAAGCTGTCTAGTCAACCTATTAAAGCATGTCCAATTGTGTGACAATGTATCTCTCTTTCCTGTAAGGACACTACTAGAAGATGGTGGGTACATTGAACAATGATTACCCAACGATAATCATACATATTGCAAGAAAACATTTACACCATTCAAAATATTTTCTATACCTTCTATATTTGAGTGATTACTTTCCAGACAATTTATTACGTTATTATGAATTCTCTAGAGTAATTTGTTTAAGTGGTGGTATTGAGATTGCAATTTTGGTCATACTAAAAAAAAGAAAGGTGGTGGTTATTACCGCCACAAAAACATTTGTGGCACTTAGCCAACAGCCACCAAGAACACCACTATGTTAGCAGCCACCTTAGTTTTGGTGGTAGTTAAATAAATATACAAATGTCAAAGATGGAACTTATTAATCGAAAATGCCATTGAAAAACTACCTAAGATGGAAATGTAAAAAATATAGAAAATAATGGTTAAACACCACCAAATTGTAAAAAAACAAAAATATACATAGTTACACTAATTAGTCTATAGGTAATACATCAATTAAAATAACAATTTATTAATAATTTATTACAGCTCCAGGAGAAAGACGGGCAGACAAGAACATGTCTTCAACAAATCTTTAAGCATCTTCTATTATTTTCTGTTTCTGTTCTACTCTCATCACAACCTACGAAACAAAGTAATTATTAGAATTTTTAAAATCACTCTGAGAAAAAACTAAAACGCAATATTTGTAAAGTATTAATTATTATAATACCTGAAGCATACTGTTTTATTGTTTTTGTTTATCAGAAAGAGCTTGTCAAAATTCAGAAACTTCATGCTCTAACCAAGAAAGCACCATGGCTACTATGTCGTAGAAATCGCCGCCTAAGCGCTCCTAGGAATCCGCCTAGGCCTCGACTCCCCCCTCATACGCTTACGCCTAGTAAAAACGCTAGGCGTTTTTGCCTAACGCCTAAGTCGCCGTAGAAGAGGCGCCTAGCCCGTCTAGGCTCTGATTAATGACAAAAAAGACCGCCAAGGCGTTCTTTTTATTTTTTTATTCTCGAGAATTCTTGAATTCAAATTTTAGTATTTTTATATAGTATATAATGTTGGTAGATGAATTTAATGACTTAAATAGTTATAATTGTTATAATTGATACGTATAATATTACTGAATATACAAAATTACACATCGAGATACAAAACCGCCTAATCCCGCCTAGTCTTGTATAATCCTGCATAGGCGCTAGGCCTCGGTCGAACGCCTAGGCCGCGAAACTGAGATCTACAGCATAGCATGGCTATTTATGTGATTTTTACGTAGGGATTAGCTATGGTTAAAAACAAAGTTGGAGGACTATTCACGTAACTTATGAAACCTGAGGACCATCATGGTAAAGGAATATAGTTCAGGGAATATTTCGGGAATTTTTCTAAATTATGTTAGCGAGAATTTTCAGTAAATCATACCTGCTATTTACAAACTTGTTAATTTCTCCTTCCATAATTTTATAGTATCAATGAGGTTCCATTTTATTATGCTGGAAATAAAAACCGTAAATCAGAGGTAAAGAAAAAACAAGCAAGAATCGAGATAAATTACTAAAAATTAATATCACGAGAGGTTCTTACATTAATAGCCGTGCAATTTTTACTTCCATGATCCATTAAGTAAGGTCTGGTAAATATAAAAAAATTATTGACCAATAAAAAGATATAGATTTATCATTTGGTTAATTACACATTTACCCCTAATGTTCTCCAAGTTCATATTTTTCCACCATATGTCCACCTCTAGTAGAACTTTTAGAGTATAGAGACCAAATGACTATAGTTTTGGAAACTATAGGGGTAAAGCACAATTAATCCTTTTATAGACAATCAAGAATTATACGTAGTTGGTTTCTCTATTTGGACTTGCCTGTGGAAAAATAATCCAAAATAAATAAATAAATTAACATGATATAGCTTATTCATGGTCTAATTCCTTTGAAAAAGGTATGTATTTCATCTATCAACATGATTTTTATTTTATTTCTAGGAATTTTAAAGTTTTGTTTGGTGTTTTCTGGCTTTGCTTTGGTAATTCTGAAAATAGTAATAGTGATTTTAGAATGTAATATGCTATATTTGATACAGATAATGAGTTGTTATTTGTTTAATTAAATGTTTAAATTTCCAATTAGAGTTTTTGAATTCAAAATTAGGGTTCGAATAATATTAATTGAGTTTTATTGTAATTTTTTAATACATTTAAGAAATTAGTAGGAAATTTGGAGTTATAATAGTATAGAATGATAAGGACTATTTTGTTAATAATAATATAAAAAGGACTAATTTGTTAATAATTATATAAAAGGGACTACTTTGAAATATTTAAAAAAATATAAGGAACAATTTGATATTTATGAAATGATAAGGACTTTTTTGTAAATTATAAAAAAGTTTAGGACTACTCTGTATTTTATAAAATTTTAGAATTATTTTGCAAGTCAGAAAATAATAAGGATTATATTGTAAATAATAATAATTAAGGACTATTTTGTAATTAATAATGATATAAGGTTTGTTTTGCATTTCATAAAAGTATAAGGATATTTTTGTAAATAATAATATTATAAGGACTAATATGCAATTTATGAAACATAAAATGACTATTTAGTAATTAATAATACTTATAAGGAATATTTAGTAATTTATGAAATTTTATGCTTATTTTGCATATTTTAAACTTATATGGATTAGTTTGTAAATAATAATAGTATAAGGACTAATTTGCAATTTAAAAACATAAAAGAACTATTTAGTAATTAATAAAAAATTATAAGGAATATTTATTAATTTATGAAATTTTAGGTTTATTTTGCATTTTTTATATTGCATTTTTTATAATTATAAGGATTGTTTTGTAAATAATAATATGATAAGGAATATTGTGCAATTTAGAAACATATAAGGACTGTTTAGTAATTAATAAAACTTATAAGTACTATTTTGAAATTTTTATTTATTAAATATTTATTTACATGAATGACAATTTATTATCTTTTCAATACGAATTCTAATCGGATCGTAATATTTATAATTATACTTAACTAAATGTATTTTATATTATTTATTTTGGTGATATGATATTTGTTAATTTATTTATTGGTTGTAATAATTAATAGTATAGTTAGTCAACTGTAATATTTAAATATATTTTTAAGGCCTTAATTATCAATATTTATAATTATATTACAGATGCACCAGGGTCATCAGACACTCCTACTAGGGTACGTAATAGGCTGGAATTTACCGAGAGATTTGCTAGTTATCTCCTAAACCATGGTTTAAGAACATATAGGATTTGTATGTAAAGAGTGTATTGTCTCAATAAGGACTACCAACTTCATTAGTGTCGAGCTCGCGTATATAGAAAGTGTAGATGATTTAGTTGCTACTACTAAAAACAGAAAGTAAAATTAATAGACTTTTGTTTGTTTTTCATTTAATAACAAAATGAAAATATTAAAGTAGATTATTTAAACTAAGAAAGCAAATAAAACTAAAGAGAATGAGATGATAAGTAGCTCAAGTTTGCTAATATTCCCCTATCCGACTAAGTCGATGTTTTTAATTATAAGGACAAAATTGGGGATATTATAACTATCGGGGTCCTAATATCTTCCTAACTCCCACTAGGGTAGCTTAGAAGGCTGCCTTACAGTTACTAGATTCCTTGGGTGATATTTTTTATGCAAAATCTTAGCGATATACACTAACCTATGTGATTATCGGGCTAGACAAACCCGTCAGGATCACTACCTCACACCAGATGTATATGAACCAATTATATTCCTAAACTCCCCCTCTAGGGTAACAGTTTAAGTCTTAGGTCAATCTATAAGTGATCAAGTTATAAAAATATCAAATTCACACGATTCATATGAAGCTATAAACAATCTGCCAATTCAATTTAACGTAAATCTAAAATAACATAAAAACATCAATAAAGTATTCAAGGTTAATACATGATGCAAACTCAAGCTAATGTGAATTTAGTTCATAATTAAAGAAATAAAACTAAATAGTAAAAAACTTAGAATCATGTTTAAGACAAGAAGCTAAACCTAATTACCCTAATGATAGGGGTGGAATGATGTAGAAGTGGTGATGTAGGGCTCCAGCTTCTTTTGTCTTCTCCTCTTGGTCGATTCTCTCTTTGCTCTTCTAATTCTTATAAAAAATGAATAACGAATCTCAAGTACTCTTATCTAATGATAAAAAAAATGTTATTTTAAGGTCCAATTACGTTTTATGGGTTGTGGTCCTTTTTTAAGTAACCTAATCTAACCCCAAAACGTTTTCCATGAAGAGTGGACTAGTTCCAACCACGGAAGCTATAACTTTAATAACCTTTTAAATTCAGCTCGAAATCACAAACCGTCAGTTCCTATGCACTCTTGACTTCAAGTAATATCTAGAAACCAAAGGGCTTCTCCATAATCTTCATCAATCTTGTGTGGTAACTTGGAGAAGTTTCTCTAAATCTAGCCGGTAATTGCTTTCACTTTCCAAAAATGGTTGAATCTTTCTTTTACTCCTTGACGTGGATTTGACCTTCCCTTATAGACTTATTATCCTCTTATTGGGATATAATATCATCCAAGTATCTAATATTTTCACACTTAACACACAAATTAAGCACAAATAGTTCTAAGAGTAACAATTTTCCAAAAGTAAACAAGAAATGAGAGATTGTCAATATACAGGAAAAAATACCTCAACTAAAAACAATATAACCCTAAAATGATGTCACGTGACTAGATTAATCTATCACATAAATAGAGACATCATTAATTATCTATATGCTCGCATATGTCTACTTTTTCTTGGTGGTGATCAATCCACAACTAATATTGTATACCCTGAAGTTCTGATATAATGTAAATTATAGGTATGCATATAATAATAGATCAGGTGTAAATATTCATATGTGTCATTATATTGTAACCAATATATAATATTTTTACCATTATACAAGTTATACTTAAAAAAAATCCAAATGACTATCTACCCAATAAGAACTCATGGATGTCGTAAGTGAGTAAATTTTATACATATTACGTAATTGATGATGTATATTTGTATTTGTAATATACCCTTGTATTCGTTTGTAGGTACAATTCCTTAGTACAAAAATGTGATTGTAAGACGAAATTTATCGGTTACAAAATCCATAAATGAGATGATACAAACTCTTATGTCAAATTATTTTTTTCTAATGCAAGTTTGTTGTTTTAAAATAATAGTAAATTTAATTATATTTATAGCATTGGAATAAAATTATGTGTGATTACTAGATAAAAGTAACACACTTGGTTAGATTTAATTTCAATAACATCGTAACGTTTCTCATAAATCAAACATGCTACAAGACTTTGGCTCTTAAGCAACACTTTCTTTAAATTGTTGTTAGAGTAATAGTTTTTGCAAAAGTTTTGATACGTGTTGCTTAAAATTAATATATGTTGTAAAAAATTTAATAAATTGTTACATTATGTAGTATTTCGAACGTTATTTTGTAAAGAAAAATTCTTACTTTGTTTTTCGCAATAGTTTTAAATAATGTGATTTTTGCAAGACGTCTTATACCCTTGCTTAAAATTTCGTTGAATGGTTCTTCTAAAGATTTTGTTCACAATGCAGTATAAATCATTGTTTAACTTTCTTGAAATGGTTTTTAATAACAATATTTGGTATACCTATTTATTCACAAGTAAACATGATAATAAGAAAGTTGGTCAAGTTGTTACAAGTAATACATAGTCTTAACCCAATCGAAGTTTTAATCACACATGTGTAGTATGAAACATTTTTTTATTTATTTTAACTAACAATAAAAATATTGTTTAATTTAATAGAACCATCGCTACAGATAATCAAATATGTTGTAATAATTAAAAATATTCATTACCAAAAGTACAACAACCTGTTGCACATAAAAAAATCTCATATCAGGGAACTTAAAAATAACTCATTGCAAGAAGTATCAAACACAATGGAATTTTAATTGTTTCAATAATCTTATGAAAAATCATTGATTTAAGATTAAGCAACGGTAGAAAAATCAAAGGTCACAAAACCATTGCATAAAGTCACGCGTAACAGATTTTTGCTATTTTTGATCGGTTTTTATACGTTGCAAGATAACCAAAATGTTGTAGTGATATTAATGTGTAACATATTTATTGATATACTAATTATCTATACTTTTCAAAATAACAGGTCGTCATTCGCGTTCTTCACATTGGACGATATGTGTATGTTGACACATCGAGATTTTTTGGTTGACATTTTTTTACCTGCCCTATCCTGGGGGTTTCAACGTCCTGCGTTTATTTTCGAGACCTATTTTTCCAAATTGTGAGTATTTTTGCAGTGTTTTGTGCTTTTTTCTTTGCCTACAAACTTTGAGCATGTTGAACGGGGCTATTTTTTCTGTTGACCAGAGACATTTTTAAGGTTTTTTGACTGCCTGAATCCTTTTTTGAGGTCGATATCTCTAAATTATAAGTATTTTTTATAATTTCTTGTATTTATAAGTTAGTTCGTGATTATGACAACTTTAACGTTTTAAATTTTGTTATTGGACTGCAATACAAGATTCTTATCATGGCAAGTTAGATTGATTTAGATGAAGCGTAACCTCGACTATGTAGAGAAAAATCGAAAAGGTCTAAAGGTTGTATCACAGGTTCAGCTTTATCTCTCAAATCAGATATTACAAAATGTTTTGAAAGGATAATTTATCTTTGATTTATGTTAAAATTAGAGCAACTATGTATGAAAAAAATATTACTAGCAAGTTAGCTTTCAAGCAACTATTTTATTCTCATTGTTTGCTGAAGGTACATCTTTATAATATTATATGTATGAAGCCTAAAAGGATGAAACGCCTGCTTGCTGCAAACGAGACTCGTATATAAGGTTTGATTATACGAGGAAATGTGGATGAGTGGAAACCTAGAGGTGGTGAGTGGAAGACAAACAGATTTTATAACTATTGCAAGAAAATGGGTAATATAATATATGATTGTCGTATATTGCAATACAAGAACATGAATTATACTCTAAATCATAAACGATGCCTAGAAAACTTAAATAAAATTGGTGTTATACAGAATGACAAGGATGGTGAACTTTTAGATGCGTGTGATGGTGAACCTAACTCAAGAGAAGAGTAAATTATGAATTTTGGCTGTACTTTTCATATGTGTCCCAATTAGGATTGATTTTCTTCATACAAAATAGTATCAAAAGATGTTTCTTTAACGGAAAATAATGGCTCATGGAAAATTATTGGCATTGATAAAATCAGAATGAAAAATGTTTGATGGGGTCGTAAACACACTTGGTAGTGTGAGACATGCTCTAGAGTTGAAGATGAATCTTATTTCTTTGAGTATTCTAGACTCAAAAGGGTACACGTACATTGGGAAAGGTGGAGTTCTAAAGATTTATAAAGGAAGTTGTATTGTGATGAAAGGACAAAATAGTACATCTGAATGATATGTTTTGCAGGGTTACCCAGTTATCGGTGATGAGGATGTTGTCTCCACTTCATTATCCAAAGGAAATGCCAAAAAAATTTGGCTTATGTGTATTTGGCGTATGAGAAAAAGGGATTTTTGAACTAAATATAGGAGGACTCATCCATGGACAGAGTCTGGGAAAAACTACTACCTTGTGAACACTGCATCTTTGGAAAACTTAAAAGAGTGTAATTCTAAAAAGACATTCACAACACTAAACATATACATGACTATCTTCATTTAGATATTTGGCAGCCCTCTAGAGTGTCTCTCATGGGATGTAATTATTACATGTTGACAACAATTGATGTCTTCTCTAGAAAAGTTTGGATGTTCTTCATGAAATAGAAGTATGATGCATTGTCAACCTTGAAAGAATGGAAGATCATGATCGAGAAATAAACATGAAAGAAATAAAAAGAAATTGTATTTATAATGTGTTAAAGTTTTTCTCTAATGAATTTTATGATCTTTGAAATTCCCAAGGTATTATTAGACACTTAACCATTACATGCACACCTAAGCAAAATGGCATAGCATAACGTATAAATAAAATGATTATGTTGTATGCTTTCTAAATTTGGTTGATCAAATATTTTTTGGATCGCAGCCTCTTCTATAGATGTTTATCTTATCAATTTCTCTCCATCAACTACCATTACCAACAAGACTCACCAAGAGGTATGGTTTGAAACTGCTCTAAAATATTCCGATCTTAAATTTTTTGGTTGTTTAGCATATGCATATATTGATAATGGAAAATTAGAACCTAAATCTAGAAAGTGTATTTTTCTCGGTTAAAATCTTGTGGTAAGGTTATAAACAGTGGTGTCCAGATCCAGAAAAATAGTAAGAAGCGAAAATATTATTTTTCATGAAAGTGCTATAATTCCTAATTTTACCCTCTGGTGAAAGTTATGATAAAGATCAAAAGATATTAACAAAGAGGTTCCTACACCATACGTGATGGTGGTGATATCCCGTTACCACAACCCACACAGTATTCTATTGCAGCAAATAGACCAAGGAGATATATCAAACCTCCATAGAAATTTGTCGTAGTTTATTTGGTTGAGTATGCTCTGAATGTAGCTAAGTATCTTCAATATAATGGAGATCCCTCTACTCACTTAAAAGCAACCATCAAACTTTTGATGACTTGATGATTACTACAGTCAGAGTGTTATATGTCTCTCAAAGGATTAGGTATTTCGTGATAATACAAATCATATTGATGTGTGTGATGTTATTGCTCATGGTGTTTTGTAGCAAAAATAACACTTATGATAATCATGTTGATATGATGGCTAATTCAGTTCATGTATATAAGTTTGAGCATTATTAAGACGTAGTTGGCATTTATCATTTGAATTGTAGCCTCCAAGGTTTTATGGAAGAGGAGGAGAATTTTGAAGATTGATATCTTACTTCTTGACTTTTAAACTTTTTGTCAAGGTAAAGATATTTTTTCTAGGTGGATATATTTTTTCAAGGTGGAGATATTTTTTCAAGGTGGAGATATCGTTAGCTTTTTTGGTCTCGATTAACGAATTTATGTCAAGGTGGAGATTGTTAAGTCACGACCCAATTATGTATTGTAATATCTACTTTAAGTATAGTGAAACTATCTTCTTCTCATGGTTTTTTTCCATCATGGGGTTTTCACATAAATCTTGTGTTTGTTACTTACTTACGTGGTTTATTCATTTTGATCTAATCATAACGATCTTGCTAAGAAGAGTTCTCGGGTTCTGTTTTTTTTTTGTAATATTTTGAAAGATATTGCAATGTATTCCGACTCTGGTGAGTCTTGATTCTATTGTATTAGAAAAAACCATAAACATGAACCCGATTGGATAGTTAAATAGATATTTCGTGTGTGATTGGTATGTTGTAATGGCATCAGTAATGCAATGACAAAACAGATTTAAACTTGATTACTGTAATTGGTATGCCGTAATCAACTATGTATATCATTACTTTCATAATCATATTACAATGAATATGGAGTTTTTCATTACATAGCAACTATGTATGAATGACCCATTGCAATCGTCATCGTAATGAATAATTTTTAACAAACTAAAATAAATTTATTTAACTTAATATATTATACATGTCATATCATATAGTTTTATTTAATTATATACATAAATTTAAAAAAAAAATCAAAAAACATTGTATATTATTTGTAAAAGGGTGATTGACTGAAAGAGTCCACAGACTATTGTCAATTGCCCATCAGTTCAACCCCACCCAAAATGTCTGGATTGCCCTTGTGCTCCATTAATATTTTTTGACTTACCAAAACTAATTTCCTAATTATATGCAACCAATCAATTAATTGCAAAACAAAAAAGGAAAAACATCAAATTAAAGTACAAAACAAAACGAATAAAACCAATAGAAATCAACGATTGTATATTTTTTTAATAGTTGCGTAGTAATTACAAATAAAATTGCACCAGTAATTACAAACCCCCGATATTAACTAGCACACCACTGATATTCCACACGCAACCCATCAGTACAAACCACCGACATTAACTAGCACACTACTGATATTCCACACGTAACCCATCAAAAACAGAAAATTGAATATTTCATGTGCAGTGTATATACCCCTAAGTTTTTGCCTGTTACACCATCACAAGTTATAAAGCAACCCATCAAGACCAGAGTATGAACTGCCACAACATTTTAGCTAGCAATCTTCCTCTGAAAAACAAAATCAAATTGTTTGTGGAATTAATACAGATTTCGGGTAGACTATCCATATGGAGCCTAGTATTATTTGTTCTGCTAAAAAGTAACTCAGAGAGCATTGTAAAATTTTATCTATCTTCAAAGCAAGAAAACTGCCACAATAATCAAACTACCACACAATATTCACATCAATATATCTAGCCTTAAACAAAATCTATCCTCATTGCATAAAAAATTCAACGTTATGTATGACGACTATATACAAAATTCATACAGTTTCAACAAAATAATTTTTTTTAGGGAAAATCTAAAAAAAAAACTGGATTTAATCGATTGAAGCTAAGATTCCATCAAAAAAAAATATAAAACATTTGATATTGAATTTTAGGGTTTCAATTAGAAAAAAATGGATTTTTACCTTAAAAAATGTTTATTTCTTGGAGAATATCTTCTAGTCGATGGTGTAGCAGTGTTGGATGGTGGTGAAGAATATCCGTTAGTGGCAGCAGTCTTGGTCTTGTGCTTTTTGGGGTCAAATGGGTTATTGAGCCAGTCGATTTGATGATGGTGGAAAATGTCCTCCAGTGGCGGCGGTCTTTTTGTGCAGGAGAGCGACTTGGTGGGGAGATGGGTGTGATTAATTTTGTGCAGGAGAGCGGCTTGGTGGGGAGATGGTGGAGAATGTCCCCCAGTGGCAGCGGTCTTTTTGTGCAGGAGAGCGGCTTTGTGCATGAACGATTTCTTTTTCTTTTAAGATGCTATAATTAAAGGATTTATTAGATACACTACATATATTGAATAAGTTACAAAAAGATAAATATGGTAAAAATCAAATAATATTATTAAAGCAAGGGTGTGGATGGAAGAGATATTATAAAGGTGGATCTTTTAAGAGAGAAATATAGTGTTGGACTTGATCGGGGTGGATTAATGGGTTTGTAGACTTAATTGGCAAACATACATACAATAAGTTATACAATATTATCTAAAATATTTATATATATCAAATCAACGTATTTATCATAATTTTTACATTAATTAACAATTCTCATTAAATTATCAATTTTTTACTTTTCTATAACAATTGATCATGATATCTAACCAATAATTTACAAATTGAAAACTAATTAATCATATCAACTGTTCAACTATCATATATATTCTCAATAAAAGTTAAAATCGAAATCGTAGAATTAAAACTAACCGAACTATATACAAATCATTTAAATTATTAAAATAAATAACTTTTTATATCTTATTTTATCAAAATTAATACTATATTATAATAATACAAATATTACCTTGTATCTTAAATATGTTATTTTACAATCTTATTTGAATAGACTAGTTACTAGTATAATTTTAAAATCAACCAATCCATTACATCTACCTTCATATAACATACCAAGTAATGTATAATGATTACAAAGTTAATAATATTCCAAACCTTATTATATTTCTCAACTTATTACATTCCTTTTTAAATATACTACAGCACACTAATCACTACCTTAGTGTATTCAAATTACTTTATAGTTGTAATTTCTTCTGCTCCAATTAATTAACCGTTTGTATGTAAATCTAGAGCTCGTTTGAAATTACTTATTTTTTTTTAATAAAATTAGAATCTCTATTAAAAATATTAAATAAAATTTGATATCTAGAATCATTTTAAATATTTGTGTAAGCTAAAACTATTATATTTAAAATATTTATAATGATCTAGAAACACTTTAGTGTTAAAAAAAACAAAAAAACCAACGAGCACCTATTCTCAATTGATTATTCATAATATATTTGATTATTCATTGAGAAAAAATAATACTATCATGTATGCAAAAAAAATAATACTATCATGTATGCAAAAGAATAATACTATTGGCAAAACATTTTAAAATGTCTATAACTTGACCAACTTGACCAACCATAACTTTAGGGGACAACGTAACATACGGTCAAATTTAAAAGAATATCCTTTGTAACTAACCGAGGATCTAAAGGTATGGATATGAACAACTTTTGACTTCGGAAGGTACCTAATCCAAATCCAGTATATCACTTTCTTGACCTTTCAATACGTCAATTGGACACTCTCACACCACTAACAAAACGAGAAACAATTTCAATATCTTTGAATTGTTGAACCTTTTGTTCACCACCGTCCATAAGTGAAAGGATAAACCAAATATTGTTTTGTAATTATCTATCAAACCATGGATCATGGAATGTTCACACTAATTGTAGTAATCATGCAAGCTTCCAAGAAATTTACGTGCACAGACACGACTTGTCTGAGGATGGTGAAGTATTGTTTCGTATTTGACTTTCTTTTAAACGATAGATAACATCAAACAAAATGAAATATTACAGCCATACCTTCTACATTTTGTCATAAACTGACATCTATTGTGGTTAAACTTTGGTGAAATTTCCTTAAGAGAAAAATCCATTGGATTGTTTAGAAAAAGATGACGATTGTCAAGTTTATTTGGGGAATACGGTTTAGGAACTTTAAACGAATGAACACGACGCTTCTAACTGCTCAAGCATGGAGGCTATTACAAAACTCGAATTCTCTAGCCGCCATTGTTCTTAAAGGAATTTATCACCCGCGTTAGGACCTCCTCGATGTTAAGTTGAAACAGCATAGTTCATGGTCGTAGGCGAATATTCTCGAGGGAATAGATGTACTACGACAAGAAGGCATCATTCAAATTGGCAACATAGAAAGTACTAACATCTGGGGACACATCTGAAATCTCTGGAAGGTCCCTAGAGAAGACTTCTCTCTCTGATATCAATATCGTTGACCAACTAATGAAACCACACAAAGGCGCCTGGGATCCTAAAATTTTGGATGCAAACTTTCCGGATCAGTCAAAATCGAGATCGAAAGAATGTCCATTCTCTAACGACGAGCTCAAGACACTTTTGTTTGGACTAGGTCTGGTAAATACACGACTAAATCGGGATACTTAACATTGACCAATAACAAGCTTTTAGACACGGCACAATCATCAGCTCAAAGGGAATCCTAGAATCTGGGAGTCTGGGAGGCCATATGGAAGTTTAACGTACCAGCTAAAGTGCGCATATTCGCATGGAAAGCATGTAAAGACGTATTGCCAACCAAGAAGAATCTTAAATCTCTACGATGTACAAATGATGATCATTGTTATTGGTGTAATGAACGGACAGAGACGTTCAATCACTTGTTACTTTCTTGTCAGGTATGTAGACGAATTTGGATTAGACTCTATAGCTTGGAATAGAAGAAAATGTGAGGAATACTATGAGTGACTAGATTCTCAAGGTGTCATAGGATTTGGAGCCAGTGGGTGGGATCAGAGAACAGTCAGGGCTTATTTATTGATGATGATCTGGAAATTCGGAAATGAAAAATGAAGGCTTTTCACGAAAACAGGGCTTTAGAAGCCGAGGATGCAATAAGAGCGACAAATAGTGTTATGAAGGGTTTTCTTGGAGACTCTTGTAGTGTCATGACTGGCAACTCAGTTATTAGTAAGGGGCATTTTGGATCCTATGACCAGACTAATGAGGATGTTCTAAACTCGCAAGTTTTTATCACATGTGATGGCTCTTTTATTTCTGCAGCGGAGATGGTAGGAATTGGCATCGTGAAATTGGATACAAAGAGATGTAAGGCGGTCAACGTTTATGAACTCTTACTTCGTCGAATCAGCGGCGGGGGGAGAAGTTAGGGTCATGCTGGACGTAGCCATTTTGTGCAAGAACTTACTAAGGAATGTTACGATCATCTTATCGAACAACCTTGGAGTTATTAAGGTATTGAGTCACCGTTAGTTGGACGATGGTCTGTCTACCTTTATTTCTCTTTAATTGGGTCTCTGGCGAGAGTGCATGGAAACATGTGCTTTTGTCACCTACCAAGGAGACATAATGGGTTGGCTGATAGAGTCGCGTGTTCTGCCAGACGGAAGGCTAGGAATGTCTTGGGCCAGTTCCATATTGTGGTCCAATTCTCGAGACTAGGAATAGGATGACCTCGCAACCGCTAATGTTGTTGGTGGGTCCTGGGGTGTAATAGAATTAACGATAAAATAAGAGGATCTACTGACCACAAATGTACATGTTGTTCCAAGTAATAGATAGGTATTAGGGATTTCGTTCTCAGATATTGGACTGGTATAACTCAAGTGTTCAAAAGATAAGTAGTAGTAATTGCTAATACATAAATTAAAAGATAAATTTTTTTTTTGGTTTTGAAGATTAAACTACTAGACGTAAATAAATTAATAAATAAAGATTAACAGAAAGTAAACGAATTAAAACTAAGGAGATGTGGATGCAAGATGAGAGGTGTACTTGAGTCTCGCAGGGGGTCCACCTAAATTCATATAATTAATGTTTCTGTTTAAGGGTAGAGTCGGTATTTATGTATTAGTCGGGACTCTACTGTCTCCTAACTCCCGTCAGGGTAGACTTAGGAGCTGTCCTATGGTATTACAAACCCCGTCAGGGCGATTATAAGCTACTTTCGGATGTTGAAGTCTTTTACCTAATTGGCTACATGGTTAGTCAAGCCCGTCAGGATCATTGACGGATACGACACGTCTATTACATATGTACGTAATTAAACCTCTCGCCAAGGTGATCACTTGCCACGTAGTGAATAGCCTGATTACTAATACTTAATTCTAATTGGCCAAATTAAAAATAGTAATTAAGATTTCGATAATAATCAGTACAAAATACGTAACTTAGATTAAATTAAATAAATCCAAATTCGGAGAAACATCAATTAAAAAAATCCAAATTCGGAGAAACATCAATTAAATAAATCCAAATTCGGAGAAACATCAATTAAATAAATTAGGGTTTAGCCCATAACTGCGATTCTCAAGTACTAATGATTTAGCTCATGTTCAAAGTAAAATCTATAAATAAAATAAAAATATCCATAATTCCTAAAACAGAAATTGGATAAAGAACCTAATTGAAGGAACAGGTTGAGCTGTTGTTTAAGAAGAATGACCTCTCCATCTCTTCCTCTACCTTCTGCCTTTTTGTTCTCTTCTGGCTCTTGGAAAAAATTAAGCGTACTAAAAAATAAGGTCTAAAAGGCTATTTATACTACGATAATTCGGATTCGGATTTTTATTTTATTTTAATTTGATTTAATGAATAAAAGCCCAAGTCTTAGCAAATCATGTAACAGCGGTACACACTCTAGTAAAAAGGGCGTAACTTTTGCGTCTCAAGTCCAAATCACCTGATTCCAGTCCTCAATTCGAGCTAACTCAGAGGTGCAACTTTATCCTTCGAATCTCTAGGCCGAATCACTACCGTTTTGGATCGAAACAACAAGTAGTAACAGCTATCCAGATTCTTATGCTTTTCTTCAACTCTTCTAGTGGTACTTTCTTTCTTTTGACCTCTCCTCTTAATCTAAGATTTTAAACTTCACTTATCCTTCTCATCTTGGTTCTCCATAGAATCCACGTACCTAAAAAATTTATGCTAAAAACAAACGAAGTAACGCACAAAAGCTCTAAAAATGCAATTAACATAAGTCTGAGTGGAGAAAGTGCAATATATTAAAATAAGCATAAAACTTTATCAAATACGTCTAATTTTCACCTAAACTGATTTCTTCTAAGGGCATATATTTATCACAAAAAAGGAGACATCACTTGCTTTACCAAAAAAGTCTAGAAGAAGAAAAAGTACGCTATTAGTAAATTGACCAAAAAATACAATATTAACTAATCTGATTACATTTCTATCCAGTATCTCCATCAGATAATCAGTAAAAATTATGGAGAGTATTGGTTCCAATCGCTCAATAACAAATTCCAATTACAATCTCTTGTTAGTGTATCTTCAATTTGTTTAGGAAACAAGATATATATAATATTATTAACAACAAAAAATATATCATTTCTTCCCCTTTTTTTAAAAATATGGGACGACCATTGATACCACATATTGATAATTTTTTTTTATAAATAATGGAGTTGATAACGTCTCGTCGATAATCCTTATTGATTGTGATTTTGTAAGAAGTTAACAACCGAGAAATCCATCAATTTTTAGCATGATTATCGAGGATTGGCGACCAACTTAGTAAGTGTATCTAATTTTACTTTTAAATTTATCTTATCATTTAAATGGTTACTTGCTATCATTATTAAATTGTTTATTTAATTTAAACAAAACAATATTGGTGTCGCCTAGGGTGTGATAAATATAAGATAATAAAATAGAATAAACAATGCACTAACAACCTATACTAAACATGGTAGTCACTGCAAGTATCACAGGTCGTACGTAAGTCTTAATGATAAATAAAGATTCGTTCTCATGGACTTAGTTTGTTATACGAATGGATTTAACAAGAAACCGTAGTAATAAATAGTTATTGAAATTAAAGACGGAAAAGTAAATAATGATTGGAGAGAATAATGATTAACTAAATTAAGTTAAAGACAATAAAATAAATATGAGAGAATAAGATGAGAAAGTATAGCTCAGGTTTTGCGAGTATGCATTAATCCTTCTATTTTTTCTACTAGTTAATAAGGTTGATTAAAGCTCTTAGATAAGTAGCCGGGATTCTATATTCCTCCTAACCCTGTTCCGAATGGAATTAAGAGGCGACCTAACAATTACTAGGGGACTTGGGTAAGGGGGGCCTGCAAATAATGATCAGTGATTAAATCTTAAATCCTAATGACTATCTAGTTAGGCAAGCCCTTCTGGATCACTACCGCACACTAGACGCTTATGTGATGTTTCAATAATTAGACACCCCTTCCGGGTGACCATCTAACTACTATTAGCACAACCCTAATTTGATCAAAATTAAGACAGACAATAAATCAAAGCACATAAAATATATATATATGGTTAAGAAGCTATAATCAATTTAAAATAGTTTTCCCAAAGAAACTTAGATAGAAGAAAATAGAATTCAAAGACTATACATATGCAAAACCCAAGCTATGGGAAAATGGTGTCGACTAGGGTGTGATAAAAAGATGATATAAATAAGTGCAAAAATAGACACCCTAGCCTAGCACGGTTCCGCAAGTATACAGGACGTATTCAAGTTTTAATGAATAAGTAAGATTCGTTCTTCAGAGACTACGAAGGTTAGGAAGAACTTATGCAAATATAAAAAGCTAGAACAGATAATACGCAAAGAAATAAAAGAAAAGAGATTTTTTTTGATTTTTTAATAAGACAATTAACTAGTAAATCAAAAGACAGAAAATTAAATAGAAGACAGAAGCAAATAGTATGAGAGTTTAGCTCGAGATATTAGCAAGTAATCCCCACTAGTATTGGTTATTCTATCGTATAAGGGCGAATCAAGTAATATGAAATAATCGGGATTCTAAATTCACATACCTTAGACCTTGAGAGCGACTAAGGGGGCTACGGACACACCAGGAGGCAGCCTAAACCTAGGGTTATCAAGCACCACCAAGGCCCTAAGCAATTCAATTCCAAACATGGTGATAGTGGTGAAAGCATACCCTAATGATTATCTAGTTAGGTTGATTTGTCAGGTCTAAACCTTATTCTAGATGTTATGTGGTGTTTCAATAATTAGACACCCAGTTAAGGTGATCATATAACTACTATTAAGGTAATCCTATACTCGTGCACTAGCAAGGAAAACAGTCATTAAATGAAACCACATAAACAGAACATAAAACATGAATTCCAATTAAATACCGTGGTATCCCAAATCAGATAGAAAAACTAGGGTTTATACATATATGCTAAATCTCAAGCTAAAAGTAAATTATTTCATACTAATAAAAGAAAATAAATAAATTACAAATTGAAAGGTTGAACAAGACATGAATTGGTGTTCAGCTCCTTCCAGACTTCTTCTCTTGTGTTGCAGTTTCCTCTTGGCTTAAGGGTTTGGCCAAGGATGATTTTATAATTATAAGAGGTTGTATTTATAGGGTATAGGAAGACCTAATTCGTTTCTTGGAGTATAAGGTAGGTAGTGGACTCCAAGCCCAACTTAAATTCGTAGCCCTATAATCTAGAAAATGTAAGATTTTGATGCTGTTTTGTTTTGGCCGTAACTGATTCAATACTTATCCGTTTGACGCGTTTGAGTAGTCTAAATTCATCTTCTCGGAAAACTCTTTAACTTTGATGTAGACCATTCTTCCAAATATCTAGAAAATATTGATATATAAACCCATTTGTGGTCGTATCTGCTGAAATTCAGATTTATTTGGCAACTTTATCTTTTCCTTTATCATAGTTCTTGTCTTTATCTCCAATTTCCATGTTTTTCCTCTTTCCTTTATCTCTTAGAATTAACTTGGCCTCTAATTAATTACCATATATCTTTAAAGCTACACACTAAATAAACAATTAAACCCAATATGCTCTAAAAATAATAAATAATTAATTCAAGACACGAAATAGGAAAGTGTACTAAATCATGAGAAAATCGACCTATAACCTAATAAATAACCTAAAATGATGTCTCCAAGATAGATTAAATCATGACAAATGGGGAGACATCAAGACCCCCAACTCAAAGTTGTATCGTCCCGATACAATAAAAATAAAGAACAGTAGGGTAGTCAAAAAAACAAGAAGAGAGAAGTAGGAGGAGAATAAGAACAGAACACAATGAATGATCCTGGAGAAAAATATCTAAAAAGTCTCATGTAGTAATGCTCAAGAAATAATGCACACGTATGCTTAATATACACATAATCAACAATCCACAAATTCAAGTCCAGATTGATTTCGCAATGCCAGAAGGAGACGTCTCAACTCAGTTTGTGCTAATGGATATAGGTTGTTCATAGGTCCTAATATAGTATCCAATGGTCCACTCACCTACTACCTAATAGCTCAATTGTTTCTCCACCGAGCAGTTAGAACTCCTAATGTCTTTACGATTATAACGGGGCTTAGGGACGGTGTGGTATATTTGGATAATGAAAAGTGAGCTTTTCGCTCTCTCCTCACATTCCATTAACGAATCGCCCTAGAACTTGAGTTTTCACTCGAATATGTTCTCACTCAACCCAAATTTTGATGCTTTTAATGTGCATCCCCAATAATCCCAAATAAAACCTTTCACGATGATATACAAATTCCACTTTGCCGGTCTGAATACATATTTTTTTTCATATCAATTTTTTCTTTTGTATAGCTATGACTCTCTTTTTTATGTTTAGATATCACGCTATTTTTTTCATATATTTTTTTCTTTTCAATTCATGCTTTTCAGCTTTTTTCATTCACTATTACCCCGGCAAAGGGGTACAATAATACTTTTTCATCATCAATAAAATCACATTTACAATTTCCCAAACCCAATGTCCCTAATGATGAAACCCACCACCCCAAACTCAAGCTCTAAAAACGACTTGTCTCAGGTTTTGCGATTCGAGTGCGGGTCATATAGATAAGTCCTACAAACTAAGGGTATGGATTATAATGTGGTTAAATAAAAGGCGAGAAGGTTAAAAAGGCTTCAAGTGGTTTTAATATGAAAGAACTGCCTTATTCACTTTTCTAACTACCGGTTTTTGTTAATTTTTCACTACTAGTTCATAGATAAGCGGGTTTTCAACTAATTTCAAACCTCATGTTCTACACACCAAATAACTCTCCCTAAGTTTCAACATAACTTCTTAGCATTGCTCATTAACTTTTCTATCTTTTATTCCCCTGTTTTCATACATGCATGCTAAACATATTTATGACATCTTTCAAAAACATACTACTTACTATCATTGACCTAATTAAATCATGCTCAATAGGTACATTCAACATATTCTATGCCCATTTCAACCCAAAAAATTTTAAATTTTATGCAAAAACAGAAAGGAAGATGAGGACAACGAATCCCCACCCCCAACTCAAAAGTGAGCCGTGTCCCCACGACTCAAGAAAGAATTAAAATTTTAAATTAAACTAAACTAAACTACCTAATGCATACAAGCAATTAAGAAGAAGAATTGGAACGCGGTACCTGGCCATAAAGATCCATCATGTCCTCCTCTGAAGAAGAAGAAGAATAATTATCAATATCCAAGGTCTCGGTTACTTCACCCAATTGTGAATAATCTGCACAATTTCCTCCCATAGTGATTTGTTCTCTTTTCTTAGATGATTTTTGTTGCAATATGATAGCCCATGGGGGTATGCAAGAATTATTCTAAGAAGAAGAGGAAGAAGAAGAACCTTGATCTTGAATTTGTGTCTTTTCATTAGGCTTTGATGGTACAGACATCCTAGCTGTTAATCTCTTGGCTAGTGGTTGTGATGGTGCCTCCATCTTTTGTTTCTTTTCAATAGGCTCATCAAGATCGATAAGCCTTTCAATTGTGTTCTTCCCTAGGATGGAACACTTCCTCTTATAATCCATATCATTTGTTATGTTTGTCATGTTTGATTGACCCACAACTCAAGTTACACCAAGGATGGAATAAAGTTAAGAAAGATTGATGTGGATTGAGTTTCTTGCTTGGATTTGATGGTAGAAGAAGGTTTCTTTATGATTCTTGGAAGAATTCTTGAAAGCTTGATGTTCTTGATGGTGTTTTATGGTGTAGTGTGATGAATTTGATGAAGAATTTGTGTTTATCGAAGATGGAGGAGACGATTATTGATGTTGTTGTGTTTATTGTGGAGGTTTATACAAGTTTCAAGGTCTATTTATAAGGTTTGGGGTCTGGAAAATTCGTGTTGAGGAGGCTAGGGTTAACTCTTGATAAGGTAAGAAGTGGATTAGGAAACAATTTCTTCAAAACCGACCTCGGACCGGCATACCGGCCAAATCGGCGGCATACCGGTGCTAGAGCTGATGAATTCTTGACACTCTCGGTAATGAACACGAATCGATACCCATGGCCACGTGTTTTTGAGCGCCGGCATACCGGTGCGCTATTTTTCCAGAAGCTGGCTCTGTCAACATACCCGAGTTGTGGAACCCGATGGCACGTGTTTTTCCTCTGGCCGGCATACCGGTACCATGGGCGGCATACCAGTGCGTCTAGCCTTTCTTGGACACACTCTCGGTAAAGAACCCGAGTCACCAACCTGAGGGCTCGTGTCTCCCCACCGGCATACCGGTGGTTTGACCGACCTACCGGTCAGTGAAACGAATCTTTCCCAAGTTTTTCCTTTTGACCCCAAACTCATTTCCTGCACAATAACACACTACCTTTCTCTCCTATTAGCTTGTAAACACAATTAAAAATATACACTATGATATACACTACAAAACATAAAACTAATCTAAAGAGAAATTAAAACAAAGGGTGTCTCCCAAGAGCACTTTTGTTTAACGCCTTTGAGTTAGACGTGTACCTCAGGCTAAGCATGTTCTTCGAGGTGGATTGTCTCCTCTCGACCAAAGTCTCCACTTTCATGGTAAAGTTTCAAACGTTGGCCATTCACCATGAATGTCCTTTGCTCGGTTGGATGTTCAATTTCTATCGCTCCATGAGGTGTGACTTTTATAACAATGTAAGGTCCTCCTCAACGGGATTTAAGCTTTCCTGGGTAGTTTGAGAATTAAGAGTTGTATAAAAGTACTTTTTGTCCTCTCTCGAAGTGCTTTGGACAGATTCGTTTATCATGCCATATCTTTGTTTTCTCATTGTAGAGACGTGAATTCATAGGCATGGTAGCAAAACTCCTCCAATTCATTAAATTGCATCAACCTCTGTTTCCCGGCCAATTCTAGGTTTAGATTCATAGTTTTAATAGCCCAGAAGGCTCGGGCATCAATCTCAATAGGTAGATGACATGCTTTGCCGTAGACCATGCGATATGGAGATGCCCCAACTGGTGTTTTGAATGATGTTTTGTAAGATCATAGAGCATCATCTAGCTTTAATGACCAGTCTTTCTTTGTTTTATTCACGGTCTTCTCAAGAATAGATTTAATTTCTCGGTTAGAAACCTCAGCTTGACCATTAATTTGTGGGTGATAACCGGTTGAAGTGAGGTGTCTCACTCCAAACTTACGAAGGATGGCTCTCAACTGAACATTGATGAAGTGGGTACCTTTTTATAACTAATTAGAACACGTGGCGTACCATGTCTTGTAAAGATATGTGATTTTAAGAATTTTATTACTGTTTGAGCATCGTTCTTTGGTGTTGCCACTGCTTCTACCCATTTTGATACATAGTCTACTGCTAGCAAGATATAAAGATTCCCATGGGAAGTGATGAAAGGTCCCATGAAATCTATTCCCCATACATCAAAGATTTCTACTACTAAAATATTGTTGAGTGGCATCTCGTCCCTTTTTTATATATTACCAGTGAATTAGCATCTTTGACATGACTCGACGAAATGATGACAATCTTTGTGTAGGGTAGGACAATAGAAACCGGATTGAAGAATTTTAGCTGCAGTTCTATCGCCTTTAAAGTGACCTCCATATGGTGAGCCATGACAGCTTGCTATGATCTTGTCAACTTCGCTCTCATGGACGCATCTTCTAACTACTTGATCACTGCAAATTTTCCAGAGGTATGGTTCGTCGCAAAAGAATTGTTTGGCCTTGTGAATTAACCTCTTTCGTTGTTGCGAATAGAAATCCGTAGGGAACACACCACTCAATGAGGTTTACTATATCTGCATACCAAGGTACAAACACATCGTTAATAGTAAAAAGTTGTTCATCAGGGAATACCTCTTTGACCAATAATGGTTCTTTGTTGGCATCAAATCCTTCGAGCCTAGATAAATGATCAGCAACTTGATTTTCGCATCCTTTTCGGTCTCGAATGTCTATGTCAAATTCTTGTAGCAGCAGTACTCATCTAATTAGACGCGGCTTAGCGTACTTTTTCTCCATAAGGTATCTGATAGCTGAATGGTCCGTGTATACAATAATTTTCTTCCCAATCAAATAAGAACGAAATTTGTTGAAAGCATATACTACGGCTAACATCTCTTTCTCCGTTATTGTATAATTCATCTGGGCAGCGTTTGGTGTCGCCTAGGGTGTGATTAAAATAAGATAAAATATAAGTCAGAAAACAACGCACTCTCACCCTAGACAGGCACAGTACTGCAAGTATTACAAGACGAATGCAAGTTTTAATGATAAGTTGAGTTCGTTCTTAGACTTAGTGTGTTAATCGAATGGGTAGAAATAACGAGTAAGAAGTAATTAATTAAAAGACAAGAAAATAAATAGAGACTAAATTCGAAATATCAATTAAACTAAGGAAAATAAAGACAGTAAATTGAATACGAAGAAATATGAGATGAGAAGTATAGCTTAGGTTTTGCTAGTATGCACTAATCCTTCTAATTCTTTCTATCAAATCTAGTTAATAAGGGAGATAATTAGCTCTTAGATATTTAGTCAGGATTCTAAAATCCCATACCTTAGACCTTGAGAGCGACTAAGGGGGCTACGGACACACCACGAGACTGGTTCAAATAGGGTTATCCTACGCTACTAGGGCCCTAAGCAATCATTTTACATACATGGTGATAGTGATTAAATTATACCCTAATGACTATCTAGTTAGAATTAGTGTTGTCAGGACCAATATCGACACTAGACATTATGTGGTGTTTCAATAATTAGACACCAAGCTAAGGCGATCATCTAACTACTATTAAGGTAATCCTATACTCGTGCACTAGCAAGGAAAACAGTCATTAAATCAAAACACATAAACATATATAAAGGTAACCAGCTAATATCAGATTAAAACATTAAATTCCCAAAGAAACTTAGATAGAAAGAAATTAGACTTCATAGATTTTACATGATGCAAAACGCAAGTTATGGGAAGCTTAGTTCATACCTGAAGGAAATAAACTAAAGGAAATAATAAAACACATCATCTTGCTCTCTACAATAACTTGGAAGAATAAAACCTTAAGAACTAATTACTATGAGGCAAGGATGAGCAAGGATGATTTACAAGTAATATAAGGGTGTATTTATAGGTGTTTAGAAGACCTAATTCGTTTTCTTGAAGGAGAAGGTAAGTAGTAACCCTAAAACATGAAATCAGACCCGTTTTTGTTTTGGTCCTAGCAGCTTTAATACTCATCCGTTTGATGCGTATGAGTAGTCGAAATTCATCGTCTCGGAAATATCTTCAACTTTGATCTTGACCGTTTCTCTAAATTCCACACCAATATTGAGATATAAGCTGATTTGTGGTCGTAGGTGCAGAAATTCAGATTTAAGGCAGCTTTTCCTTTTCCATGTTTTTAGCTTTTGTTTCCTTATATCAAATTTCCATGCTTATCTCTTTCCATATCTTGTAGTCTTTGACTTGGACTCTAATTAATCTCCATAATTATCTTTAAAGCTTTACACTAAATAAATAATTAAACCCAATATGCTCTAAAAATATTATTTTACTAAATCAAGACTCAAAATAGGAAAGTGCACTATTTCCCAAGAAAAACGATTAGAAAGACTTCTAAATCACTAAAAATGATGTCTCATATTAACATAAATCTATCAAATGAGGAGACATCAGCGTTAAAGGTCTTACTTGCGTAATAAATCGTGTGGAAGATCTTGTCTTTCCTCTGTCCCAAAGTAATAAAAGCAGTAAGTAAGTTTGTGTTCACAAGGACTGGATAATTAATAAATGACTTAGTTCTAGGTTCGGTGAAGCATTTATAAATAAATTAGAGAAAAAATAATTAATTTGTGTTAGGTTTTCCTTTTAAAAGCTAAGACGATTGTAAAGTATAAACTATGATTAACTAATAGAAAATTAAATTAAAGAAATTTTTAACAATAAGGAGAGTAACTCGAGAATTGCTAGTAATCCCTACTAGACACAATTTTAGCTTTTCTTGTCTTAAGGGAGGATTTGGTATTAAACCATTAACCATGATTCAACTATCCTCTTAATTTGCATTGATAGACAAAGGGTTGTCTTTGGTACTCTAACGACCTCCATCGAGTGGCATTACCAAGTATTAAGATGAATAGACTCTAACACTATTGGTTATTTGATTAGTCAAGAGCTCTTGGTTAACTAGCACACATCAAATGAATACAAACTATGCTCCACTATCCAACCCCCATGTTGTATGATAGTCAAGTTGTTATACTAACCTACTAATTAATCAGATAAACAGTCTCACACAATTATTAAATTCATATTCAATTGAATAGCACAAGTTCATCTAAATCTAAAATCCCAAATTAACAGAAAATTATGTAATCAATATCTAGGGTTCATACCCTTACAATCCTCGAGTTATATAAAATTAAAAAGAAGAAAATTAAATAAATTAAAGTCATTATTAAAGAAATAAATAAAAAGGTAGAAGAATTACACTAAGAAAATGAAAACTGTTGCTCTTAAACTCCAACCCTTGCCTCCATAATCTCAACTTTTTATCTTCTAATAATCATAAATGGTAGGTTTAGCTTCGGAAATGTGTATTCATAGTTTTCGAATTCATGTGGAACAAGTTGAACTTACTTAAGTGATCAATGGACTTTTTCTGGACAACTTGGGTCTATTCGGTAAAACTGGCATAACTTTCATGTCTCGTCTTGGAACTGGATTCCATTTTCACCACATGTACTTGACTCCAAGTAATACCTTCTGCCATAAGCAAAACTTTCACCACGTGAATTTCATCATCTTATTCACTACTAATTATTTGTTATGATTTTTGCAAGTCGACATATTCATTTTGACAGGAATTCATATAGAGTTTTTAATGAACTTCTTGACTCTTTTTGCGATTTGGTTTGGGTTTTTTCATGATGTTTTGACTTCATAGAAGCATATTGGGATATAATAACATCCATTTACCTAGGATATACACACTTAACACACAAATCATCTAAAATTACTCCAAATTACATAAATAATCCAACTACAATTCAAATAATGAAAAATATTGGATAAATTACACAATTAATCCTAATAAATAATAACCAAATGATGTCTCTCTAGTAACTAAATCTACACGAAAGGAGAGACATCAAGACCCCCAACTCACGGTTTTGTCGTCGCGACAAAATAAGCACTAACCTAAATTCTCAAGTCCTATAAAGACCATATGAGCAAGCAAGTAATAATCCTAAAAAAAATGTACAAAAAAGTCCAACAAAGTCTTACCTAACAAATAATCCATACATATAATCAACATTTTAAAGTTCCAAGAAGAATTAGTTTAGCAATGCACAAAGGGACACTAAAATACCTCACTCGAAGTGGTGACTATAGGGTGATCCTGAATACTTGCATGACGTCTAATGATCTATTTACTCGTTTATTTTCTGCTCATTCATCACTTAATTAAATATATAATAATATAAAGGTCTTTTTGGTTTTAGCGCGGTTTAGGGTCGGAATGATACAATTTGGATAACTTTAGAGTGAATTTTTGGCTCTCTCCTCACTTAACCTAGTAACTGACCGCCTAAGAGCTTGCATTTTATGCTCATAGATGTTCTCAGTCATTTCCTTTTGATGCATTAATCTTAGCATCCCCAGTTTCCAAAATCAACTTCTTTTTTATGTTCATAAAATCCACTTGTCGAATTCTTTATTTCAACTTTTTTCTTTTCTCTTTTTTTCTTTCTTTTTGCAGGTCAAACATGAGTCTTTTTTTATGTAAGAACTCATGTTAACTTATTTTCATTCATTTTAATTATTTATTTTCTTTTTAGTTTTTCAAATTCTATTTTTTGGAATCCCTACAAGGATCATAATCAAGTTCATCAAAATATGTAGCATTATACAAGCAACAAGAAACAACCCAAATGCATATCCCAAACCCAAGAACACCCATCTTTCTAAACTCAAGCTCTAAGATGACTAGTCCTAAGGCATGGTGAAAGAGGGCGGTTAACATGGTAAAGTCCTACAAACTAAGGGTAAGGACTTATAATATTGGCTATCAAGGAAACATGCTTAAAGGCTCAAAGGTGCTAAGAATGATATAATCGTTATTTATACATTAAGCTAAATGGAACAAGTGATTATGAAATAACTGCCTTGGTCATTTTCCTAGCTATGTAATCTCATTAACTTCTTTACATCCAAGATACGAGTAAAGTATCTTTTCAACTAGGTTAGATCTCGTGTTGTACACACCTACTTAGTTCTCGCTTAGTGCCTAGGCCTTTATATGCCTTTTTTGCTAATATTATATCTATACTAACATATTTCATATGTGAATTTCAAGTAAAATATATGGAAAATTCAAAAGCAAGAACTTTTCCCTATCATTGACATATATATACATGTTTTCAAAGGATTTTAATAGTTCAACACCTACTTCCCTTATTAACTATGTTCTAATTTTTTTCAATATTTTTAAAATAGTTAAACACATAAATTAGGGACAGGATAACGAGCACCCCACATGTAACTCAAAGATGAGTCGTGTCCTCGCGACTCGAAAAGACTCAATAAAGCAATAAATACTTAGAAATATACACTAACACACATTATACAAACTAACGAGAGGTGAAAGAGTACTTACCTTCACGAGAATCGCTCAATTCCCAAGCTAGGGGTTTATGTTCTTAATGTGTGATGCTATATTCATGATATGTATGGAGTTTCGTAGCCTTGTAGGTCAATGTAGAGCCAAATAGGCATGCAGATTTGGGGAAACCCCTTCATTTTTAGCTTCGTACCTCACCAATTTGATCATAACTTTTTCATAAAATATCCAAATAAGGTGTTATTTGCAAAATTTAAAACTATACTTCGCAATCTATACATCGGTATAAATATCTCTCCAAATTTCCTAGCCAATCATTCACAATTTCACTCTAAAGTTGGGCATTGTGTGCATAATCTAAATGATATAGCCATAACTTTCTTAGGTGAGCTCTTATTGAGGTTTATTCTTTACCATTAGATATATCTCAAAAGCATATGCGAGATAGGCTCTTGAAAAAGGGAATTCTGACACCCGAGCATGAAGTTATGATTAATAGAAGTTTTCTGTAAATTGCACAATTTGAGGTGTCCATGACACCTCAGGCATGCCTAGGCACCAAATCTGCAATTTCGTGGATTTTAGGGTGTGCCTATGCTCATATTAGGCGCACCTTGACCCTAGAATTTATTTTTCCGTTGCTCGATAAAATCTCAAAAAGAAAGGCGAAATTCCTAATGCATTAGTACCCTCTGAGTTTTCAATGGATGCTTTATTTTTCATTATATCTCCACTTTACCTTTTGTTTTTTATCTCAAACTTCACCTATTTTTTACCTTCCTTTTAAATAAACTCCACTACCCTTCTAGTTATGTGTAATATGCACTAGATAAATGAAAATATACATTAATTTAATGGAAAATACAAGAAAACAAGTAAAATTGTTGGTTTTCTACCACCAACACTTTAACTTAACATCATTAAGTTCAACGTGTTTACCTCAAGTTATATTTTTTATGTATCCTCCCCAGTAATGTGTGAGGCTTCCTGGGTCAACCATTCCAAACTTACCTATTTTTTCCTTGTACCTCGATTACCATGTCTGGGACGATTCTAGTGACATTGAGTGGCCCAAACCATATTGATTGGTATTTTTGAGTTTTAATTGTGAATATGGTAGATTTTATAACCACTTCATCACCCACTCCAAACTCATCGTATTCATTCTTCTGCACAGTCTCTCTTAAGTTCTTCGTAGTTTAGATTTGGTCAGACTGTGGATAATCCAAACATTATTTACCTTTCTTTTTTTCATGTTTTCCAAAACATACAAACATTTGGATTCGTCCTTGATTCTCAAGGTAACTAAACCTTCGTATACATTAATCATAGTGTGCCTAGTTTCCATCCATGGACTCCCTAGTATGAGAGGAACATTCTTATATTTATTGCAATCAACCATAATGAAGTATTCAGGTATAATAAGGTTGCCTACTTGCACCAATACATCTTCGATCAAACTCCATGGGCATGTCAATGAACCGTCCGCCATTCGCAATATGACAGAGGTTGACTTTGCTTCTCCATTATCCAACTCATCGAATAGCTCTTAGGCATTTCGTTTTCACTCAGTCCCAAGTCATATTATGTTTTACCATTAAATGTAGCACCAATATTGATTGGAAGGTTGAAACCTCCCAAATACTTTCGCTTAGGTAGCAACTTTTTTTGTACCATGGCGATATTTCCTCGGTCTATGCCACGGTCTCGAACTCTGTAAATTTGTTTCTCATGGAAAGTGTCTTCTTTAAGAATTTCATATATTACGAAATTTTCTTGATAGCCTTGACTAAGGGAATGTTAATATTGACTTGACTCAACATCTCAATGAATTTATTGTACTCGAATTCATCATTATTTTCAGGTACCCTTGATGGAAACGATGGTGGTGGAAGACTATCTTGTGGTGGTATTCCACTCTTGACTTCTCTTTAACTTTCAAAGTTTTCACTGGCTTCTCATACACTTCTTCTTCCATCTCTTCCACTCAGTGTTCAACTACTATCACATCTAGATTTGACTTGAGTGGCTAATTCTCTTTGATAATTTATACTTCACTGGACACAACTGGTAGTGATGCTACAACCTTTCCACTTTGAAGAAACTTGACTTCAGCATTCGTAACTTACACGAGTTATCCTTTTTGAAGTTGTTGAACAGACTTGGTGGTTCACGTTATTTGTTGTCCCTATATTTTCAATGTTGCATCATGATAATCCAGCGTCTCCTTGGTCTCAATTAAATTTTCACTTGATGATAACATGAATTTTTCAAAGTTATTGCTAAATCATTGGTGGTGATACCTTCTTATGGATAGTAAGGGAGTGCCTTCTGAGCAAGATTCTCTGTGTACACATCATACACGGGTTTCGGTGGAGCTTGATTAGCATAGCCTTGTTCCCCTTGATAGTGTGAGGTCTTAAATGGTAGTTGTTCCCCTGAGGCCGTGGTTGATATGAATTTCCTTGATAATTAGCACCTTGATAATTTACACGGTTTCCTATGAAGAAGATTTGCTCGGGGTTGATGATGTCTCTCTTCTTGTGATGGATATATCCATTCATGAGAAATTATTTTGGGATTTTATTGTGCCTAAGTAAGGGAGTTTTCCCTGTTATTTGTTATATTTCACTTTATCTCCTAGTTTTGGATTTATTATTGTTGACAGAGTTTCTGCGCTTTATGTGTGTGCTAAGTGTGTAGTTTGTAGGTACATGCTTGAGGGCCAAAGATGAGGAAAAGAATTCAAAAATTCAAGATAAACTTCAAGTCAAGGTGGAATTTGAGCTTAGACTCACATTGGGATATTGGAGCGTTTGCTAGAGAAGTCTTTACACCTTAGTGTTTCGGTCACTACAACTTATTGGTGAGAACTATGGACCTAATTCCTTTTGATCTAGAAATAGCTTGAAGTCAGGGTCGTTTGTCAAGTGATGGAAGTCAATTCGGAGTTAAAATGAAGAAGTAAAACGGGTTGGGCCCCTTTCAAACCTAATTTAACAAGCCTAAAGGGGGCCCAAATGTTTTTAAAGCATGTATAAGCTATTTTTCCAGCCTCTTTTCAATACGCTTCATTTTAGAAATCACTTTTATCAGTTCAAGGAGGGGGAAAGCGCCAGAACAGGAGGAAGAGGAAGAAAAAGGGTTTGTCTATGGACCCAACCATTCTACCTCAACCATTCACCGTTTCCCTTCATCACCAAGAGTAACATAGCTTTATTTTCTCTTCTAACATGATTATGTTCTTATTTTTCATTAGTTTTCCTTTAATTAATTTTTCCATTAGTATGAGCTAAACTTTAATTGCCTCTTTCGTAAGACGTTGTGTTTAGATTTTTGATTATGTTATTGTATTTGGTATATCTAATGATATTTAACTGATTTATATTTCAACTTATATTTCCATTGTTTATGTATTTGTATTAAATACTCATGTGTTCTAGCCAAGTAGCAAGAGTTGTGTAATTGCGCTAACATCTTGATGGGGGGCCTAATTACATAACTAGTACATAAGTGCCTAGTGCCTTGAACTGGTCAGTTCTTGCACGCTAGGTAGTCAATAGGGCTAGGAACTTGAACTCATCGGATAGCTAGAATGTGTATAATGTTAGGCTCTAAGATCACCCAGGCGGGGAATTATAGTGCATTTGAATCCCACTAATGTGAACACGACCACTCTCCCTTATAAATAGCAAGGTTAATTAGCGACACAACTTATTACTAGCAATTACTCAAGCATCCACCTTCTCTAGTTCATCTCTCATTTTATTTACTTATTTGTCTATCTTTATTTTTAGTTTAATCTTCCTTCTTAGTTTAATCTTCTTTATTTTATCGTGAGATGTTAACCAAACAAACATTATTATCTTAAATTTATTATTTAGATTATAAAATTTACACATCTTCACTAGAATAAACACCTTAAATCGCAATTAATCCCTGAGGAAAACGATAATCCTACTTATTACTTTTACTTGCCTTCGATTCGTACACTACGGGGTTGTTACCCCATTTATATTAGTACTTTAACTTATCATACACGGGGAACGGCAAGTCAGTTGCCTTGACATGTGTACCAACAGTCGTTACCCATTCCACAACTTGGACACCCTTTCAGTTCTTGAACTAAACTAACTTGAGATTGTGTACCTTGGTCCCGATTCAACGAAAGTTATTCTCTTTGGTTCTCAAGCGTAGCAACTTTCGCATTCAAGGTCATCTCTGTATCCAACCTCTATGTACCTTTTTTTGAAACGTGTACCAGTGTTATTGATGGTTTCCATCCTATTTCATTCTTGACTATTCAGTCAATGATTTGAACCAACATTAAACCTCCTCTACACATGATAGCTAATTTCTCCTTTCCATATAGACTTTGGTAAAACATCACTAGTTGTAGCTCTGGTGTATACCCTTGGAATTGGAACTTATTCAAAGATTATTGAACCTGGTTCACGATGCCCCTACTGATTCATTTTGGTCTTGATAGAAACTTGATAAGTCTATTTGAGCACTTAACCTCCGTTGCGAGTGTAGTACCAATTGAAGAACGTTGTTTGTAACTGATCCTATATGGTAATTTTCTCTCGAGTTTGTTGATCATATCACTCACTAGCACCTCTAGTTAGAAATAAAGGTAACATCAAGAGGTACATTTGTTCTTTAGTGACGCCTTGAGTAATGTAGGCATCACAAATCTTCATAAACCTTTAAAAAGCTCTAGTTGGGTCTTCACGTGAAACCCCACTATAATTATCGTAGTTATTGTATTGATTGAGAATACCCACATCAGGCTTGAATCTTACAATCTGAATAGTTTGTGGGTGAATCCCCACTACTAGCGAACAAAATTGAAACTGCTTGGGATATTGCATAAACCGTGGATATTTCCCTTGTAGGATGTGCTCACACGTTCACTTCTTCTTAACCACCTGGTAAGACTAACCTTGGTGGTATGATAGGGTATCCTTGCTCATAGTACTCTTATATTTGTGCCATGGATTCTTTTATCTTCCTCTCGTTCTCTCCCTTCCTATGAAGTCTGATTATGCCCTTAGGTTAGATAAGAAAGCACTAGACGATAAAACCTGAGAAAGAAAGAAAATAACAAGCATAAAAAGAACACCAAAAACTAAAAATAAAACTAAGAGATAATTAACTACTAGTCCCAAGGAGTGGCGCCAAAAACTTGTTGTCTCGCGAGGTGTGATATAAAATCCCAGTCAAATGATGGTCTACTCAAAATAGTAAGTAAGTTCATCTCAACATATACTAGATAATTAATAAATGACTTAGTTCTAGGTTTGGTTAAACGTTGTTAAATAAAAGACAGAAAAAGTAAATAATGTTTGTTTGGTTTTCCTTTTAAAAGCTAAGCAAATGTAAAGTAAAAACTATGATTGACTAAAGTAAAATAAAACTAAATAAGTTTAAGAATAAGGAGAGTAACTCAAGAATTGCTAGTAATCCCCAGTAGACAAAAATTTAGCTTTTTTTATCTTAAGGGCGGATTTGGTATATAAACATTAACTGAGATTCAAATAACCTCCTAAATTCCCATCTGATAGATAAGGGGTATTTGGTACTCTAGCAACCTCTATCGAGTGACATTACCAAGCATTAGGACAAATAGACTCTAACCTTGTTGGTTGTTTGATTAGTCAAGACCTCTCGTTTCACTAACGCACGTCAAACGAATATAAATTATGCTCCACAACCCAACCCCCAATTTTGGATGATAGTAAAGTTGATATATTAACCTACTAATTTATAAGGGAAATTGGCTCACACAATTGACAAATTCACATTCAATGGAATAACACAAATTCATTTAAATCTAAACACCCAAGTTAATAGAAAAGCATGAAATCAATATCTAGGGTTCATTCCCTTACAATCCTCAAGTTATAGGAAATTAGGTCATAATGATAAAGAAGAATATACAATAAATTGAATTCATGATTAAAGCAAGAAATTAAAAGGTAGATCAATTATAATAATTAAGAAAGTAAAAAGTGTTGCTCTTGAACTCAAGACTTTACCTCCTAGCTCTCAACTTATTATTTTCTAATTAATAATGATCTCTACGTCCCAAAAATAATGTCCATTTAATTTTTCACACGAATTAAGAAACCTAATAATTACATATACACATTACAAAATTACCCCTAATAAAGTATCTTGATATTTTAAATATGCATTGGATGTATAATTTTTTTTTTTTTTTTAATAAGGATAGTAATGGAAAAAGTTGGAAAAAAGTGTCTTGATATTCTAAGTGGACAATAATTTTGGGACACTATGTTTAGTAATGTGGACATTAATTTTGGGACGGAGGGAGTAGGTTTAACTACTTAAAATATGTATTTATAGCTCCATAAAATGTGTGGCAAAAATTTGGGCTTACTTAAGTGACGTAAGGTATAAAATTGACCTAAAAGTGTCCCAATAGAATTTTCCAATTCCTAGACAGCTTGGGTCTTTTTAGTAAAACAGGCATAACTTTCACCTCTCAACTCGGAATTGGACTTTCTTTTCAACACATGTACTCGTTAAGGGGTTGAGGTTAAGGTTAAGGTTAAGTTTAAATTTAATGTTAAGTTTGAGTTTAAGGTTAAGGTGTAGGTTAAGTTTTAGGTTAAGGTTAATGTCAAGGTTAAAGTTAAGGCTAATGTCAAAGTCAAGGTCATGGTTACGGTTAAGATTAATTTTAATATTAAAGTTAAAGTTAAGATTAATGTTATGGTTAAGGGTTAAGGTTAAAGTTTAGGTCAACGTTAAGGTTAAGGTTAAACTTAAGGTTCAAGATTAAAATTTTAAGATTTAAGGTTTAATAATATATAAGGTTTAAGGTCGAATATTAGCGCAATGAATCTTCATTTAGTTAAGGTTAAAGTTAAGGTTAAGATGAAAGTTAAGGTTAAGGTTTAAAGTTCAAGGTATGAGGTTAAATTTTAAGTTTAAGGTTATGGCTAAAGTTAATGTTAAGGTTAAGGTTAAGTTAAATTCTAAGATTTAATACTTAAGGTTTAAGGTTCAAGGTTAAGGTTAACTTTAACTTTAAGGCTAAGGTTAAGTTATAATTCTAACGTTAAGGTTAAGGTTACAAAGTTAAGATAAAGGCAAAGGTTAAGGTTAAGGTTTAAGGTTTAAGTTACGGTTTAAGACTTAAGGGTTAAAGTTAAGATGAAGATTAAGGTTAATGTTAAGGTGAAGGTGAAGATAAAGGTTTATGGTTTGAGGTTCAAGGTTTAAGGTTCAAGGTTTAAGGTTTAAGGTGTAAAGTTTAAGGTTAAGGTTAAGTTTAAGGTTAAATTTAAGGTTAAGATTAAGGTTAAGGTTAATGTTAAGTTCAAGGTTAAGGTTAAGTTTTTTTTAAGTTTAAGGTTAAGGTTAAGTTTAAGGTTAACTTTAAGTTAAGGTTAAGGATATGGATAATAGTTTAGGGGTTGAGTTTAAGGTTATGGTTAAAGGTTAAGGTTAATATTAAGGTTAAGGTTAAGGTTAAGGTTAAGGTTAAGGTTAAGGTTAAGGTCAAGGTTAAGGTCAAGGTTAAGGTCAAGGTCATGGTCAAGTTCGAGGTCAAGGTCAAGATCAAAGGCAAGGTCTAAGTTGAGGTTAATATTAAAGTTAACGTTAAGGTTAGGTTTAAGGTTAAGGTTAAGATAAAGTGTAAGGTTAAATGTAAGGTTAAGGTTGAGGTGTAGGTTAAGATATACTTTTAGGTTAATATCAATATTGAGGTTAAGGTCAAGGTTTAGGTCAAGGCTAAGGTTAAGGTTAAGTTTTAAAATTTAAAAATTTAACGTTTAAGGTTTGAGGTTTTATAAGATTTTAGGTTTAAGGTCGAATATCAATGCGATAAATATTCATTTGGTTAAGGTTATAACTAAGGTTTTAAAATTAAGGTTAAGGATAAGGTTAGGGTTAGGGTAAAGATTAAAATTAAGGTTATGATTATAAGATTTAACATTTGAGGTCGAATATCAGCGTGATGAATCTTCATCTGGTTAAGGATAGAATTAAGGTTTAAAACTTAAGGTTAAGGATAAGGTTACGTTAGGTTTGATGTTAAATTTAAGGTTAATGTTAAATGTTCGGGTTTGAAGTTCAAGTATTAAGGTAAAGTTTTCGGTTTAGTGTTAAGGTTTAAGGTTAAAGGTTTAAGGTTTATGGTTCAAGGCTCAAGATTCAAGATTCAAGGTTAAGGCTAAGGTTAAACTTAAGTTTAAAATTAATGTTAAGGTTAAAGTTAAGGTTTAGGTTAAAGTTGAGGTTAAGTTTAAGGTTGAGGTTGTTTTCTAATATATTAATACATATCCAAACAACTTTTTAATTTCTTGTACATATTTTTGTATGCTTATAACATATTTGTTGTATTTAGCTTGTGTGCATTATTTCAAATAAATTAGTTTATGGTTAAAAGTATAAGGTTCAAACTTCATGGTTAAGGTTAGATTAAGTTAAATGTTGAGGTGGAGGTTGAGGTTAAGGTTAAGGTTAAGGTTTAGGGTAAGGTTAAGGTTAAGGTTACGTTCAAAGTCAATGTTAAGGTAATGGTACAGATTAAGGTTAAAATTTTGGGTTAAAATAAGTTTAGGTCTAAGGGATAAGGTAAAGGAGTTAATATCAAGGTTTACGTCAAGGCTGAGGTTAAGGTTAAGGTTAATATTAAGGTTAGGATTTAAGATTTAACGTTTAAGGTTTAATAATATTAAAGGTATGAGTTCGAATATCAGCTCGATGAATCTTTATCTGGTAAGTTAGAATTGTTTAAATCTTAAGGTTAAAGATAAGGTTGGGGGTTAAGTTTGAAATTAAGGTTAAGGTTATAATATTTAAGGTTTCCCGTCGAATAACAACATGATGAATATTCATTTGAATAAGGTTAGAATTAAGGTTTAAACCTTACGGTTAAGGATAAGGTTAGGGTTAGGTTTAAAGTTAAGGTTAAGATGAAAGTTAAACTTTGGGTTTAAAGTGAGGCTTAAGCCTTAATGTAAAGTTTACGTTGTAGTGTTAAGATTAAGGTTAAGGTTTATGATTCAAGGTCCAGGGTTCAAGGTTCAAGGTTAAGGTTAAGATTAAGTTTATAGTTAAGGTTAACGTTACGGTTAATGTTAAATTTAAGCTTAAAGTTGAGGTTAAGGTTGAGGTTTAGATTAAGTTCAAGGTTGAACTTAAGGTTAAGGATAAGGTTAAACTAAATGTTAAGGTCAAGGTTAAGGTTATTTTTATATATGTTAACACATTTCCAAAAAAATTAATTCATGGTTCATGATTTTTAATTTCTTGTACACGTTTTTATGCATAGAATACATTTGTCATATTTAGCTTGCATGCATTTCTCAAACAAATTAGTTCATGGTTGTTCAAAGTTCATGGTCGTGGTTCAAGATTCAAGTTTCATTAAAAAAGAAAAAAGTTTGTTTCATTCACGAGAATCGAACTCAGTTTCCCTGGGTGAACACTTAAAAAAAGGTTTGTTCCATTGACAGGGGATCGAACCCAGGTCTCTTAGATGTAAGTCGGATATTTATACCGATGGGATAAAAAAAATTAAAAGATTGTGGTTAGCATGGATCGAACACAGAACTTTCAAATATATTGAGATAAGTCACGGTCTAACCGGTCCTGTTTGGACCGGTTCTTATAGTGATTTTGTCTTTATAATGGATCGAACACAGAACTTTCAAATATATTGAGATTGTTAATGCATTTATTTCGTTGATTTGATTAAAGATTTGTAACCAACTAATTCATGTCACGTTATTGGGTGACATTTGGGTGGTATGAATTTGGGTGGTATATATCATTACTCATACGTAGATACAGACATTTAATATATTAGCTCGAACGGACATTTAATATTCACCGTACAGCACACATATAAACACATCATTGTACATACATATCATTCATTCTACATAATTAGAAGGATCAGTCTGTATAACAAGAAACAATGCTATCGTCTGTGAAAATATGGATACTTAGTATCGTGTTAATATCCAGTGGCGTCGTTTCGTTAGCTATGGCAATGATATACGCGGTATCATATGAGCTGCCTACGTTATCTCCAACTTTGCTTACATTCTTAAAGCCGCCGTATCTTTACATCATCATCAACGGTATTATAATTACTATCGTGGTGTCTTCACGTTTCACTCGACATGAACCCTTGATATTGTCGGATGATCAATCTCAGCCGTTGATTTCAGCTACAACGCCACCTTCAGTAGCATTGGAAGTGTTGTTTTATGATCATGACAAGGTTTTTGAGGTGAAAAGGGCGGTGGTGTTTGAGGATGACGACTCTTTGGAGGTGAAGAAAGCTGTGGTGGTTAATGGTTTAGGTGTTGCGGTAGAAGGAGTTGAGGTGGGTAGTTCGAGGTCTACGGATACTCCACTGCATAAGATTGCTTCTCACAAAACGGAAACGGAAGCTGAGATTGAGATATTCTCGCCTGTTCCAGTCTTGTCCAAATTTAGTCACCAAAACCCGCAAAAAGTTGTTCCAAAAGGTACGCTTTTCTCTTTAATTTTATTAGTCAATGTCCGAGTTTTGGGAACATATATATGTCCCATGTTTGTAATATGTATATACAAATTACAAACTGCGCTTAAAGACGCATGGGTTTTCAAGTAGAAATCTTATCTTATATACTATATTTAGATATGCCCGCAAATCGAATTTCTTTATAAATGATATAACTATGTTCGGGGAGGCATGACAAATAAAAGGTTCTATATAATATATATTTCAAGGGAGTCATAAAATTAATACATTCATTTTTATATGGTCAAAAAGAAATTTTCAAAGTCTGGAAGCGCCACCGGAGCACCCCACCACCAATAGTGTAATTCGGTCCTTCATATACTATGAAAATTTAATTACTTACGATATTATCATTGGCAGATTGATAGTTTCAATTATAAAGGAGTTTATTTAAGTTACTATTATAAAAAGTGTTTTATTAAATTTAAATTTAATTACTTAACAACTTTTTGTTTTTGACAAAACTTAACAACTTACCCAAGATATTTAACTATCTAAAAAACAATTTATTTGCTATAAATACAAAATATTATTTAATACTTAATAAGACTAATTATTTATATAAAAAGTTACCAAATATTTTTAAGAAATTTCGAAGTGCAGGTGAGTTTAAGTCCACATGTCATTGATATTATATATGTAATTTTTTATTTTTTATATACTTATTTAAATTTTGAATTATCCTTTAGTAAAAATTAAATTCTAACAAATAATTTATGAAATATCTTTTATTAAAATCACACAATATGGATGGTAATGGTTAGAATATTAACCGTAATCGATAAATATCCGATCCGATAAAATATCCGCTAGCGAAACCGATGGTGCATCCATGAGAGTTTGATTCTCACAAAAGGTAACTGGTTGATAACCCGTTAGGATTTGGTTTTTTACAATAATCCGATGGATAATCCAAAATTCGAATAAAGTATAAGAAATAAAAAATAAAAATATATATACTATATAATTATATTATTTAAATACAAAATCATACATAATATTGACTAAATAAAATTAATAACTGATTTTATCTAGTTTATTACTATATATTGTCTAATACCTATTTATGGTCATCCAATAATTAAGTAGCTACTTTCATAGTTTTACAAATATTTTATAAGATTTTTTTATTTTAAGCCTATTGAATAATTACAGATGTGGATTAACCGCGGATAATCCGCATTCGTCGTGGATTCGGATTTGGTAAATAATTCTAAAATCCGATGGTTAATGGATGCGGATTTGGTTATCGTATTTCTTAATGGATGTGAATGTGGTTATGTCATTTTTCGAGAATATCCGATCGGTTGTCATTCCTATCCCATATCGATACACCATTAATTTTATTTAAGAATATTTTATTAGGTTGGATAGCCCTTACTTTCGGTTAGATATTTAACGTTACTATCCCTACATTATACATATGCACGAGTAGGTTCAATTTTGATCCTTAAAAGCTTACCTAGTAGATTTGATAATGAAAAGTAGAATTGTTTATATTTGGCTTTCTTTCGGAAAAGGAACAGAAGATATGGCTTTTTTGTCTTTATATATATAATTTTCTAAAAAATATAATACAATTAAGAAAATTAGGATCTTAAAACTTTAGGGTAAAAAAATGCTTATTATCACACTAAGTCAATAACAACTCTCAACTTTATTGAATTTGAATATTTATGAATAAAATAAATACTTTTTTGCACATAGATTTGTAGTGTGTTATGTAAATAACACGTTACTGACTTTATACTATTTGTTTATCTGGAATATAAGTACTTTATTAAATTATATTTAGCATGACAATCGCAGGAGAAAGGGATTTAAAGGAATCGAATCAAGATAATTATGAAACATTAGAGAGCATATGGAAAATGATAACTGAAACACATCATGTACTTCCCACGCGACACTTTAAAAAGTCGGACACATTCAATGAAAACCATAGGCATGGTATAGACATGACTATATTGGATGAAAAAAAATCATATTTTAATCCAAGAATGTTGGAATCAGACACCTTAAAAGACCATACCAACTATCATGACTTGCCAATGAGTTTCCAAAAGTTCACAAAAGAACCTTCCTTGAGTCAAGATGAGTTGAATTTTCAAGTTGAAGAATTTATAAGAAAGTTTAATGAAGACATGAAATTACAGAAACAAGAATCGTTGAAAGAATATATGGAGATTACTAACCGTGGAAATAAATATTAAGTTGAAATTAAGAATGTTTATTAAATTTCTCAGATTGTGTATTAATTGCTTTAGTTTTCCCTCTTTTCCTTGTACTAAAAGGTTAAGAAGAGAACATAAATCAGTATTAAGATTCTGGTTAAGTTTGCTTTTCTAAAATCATGTTTCAACTTTCTATAGAAAGTTTAGAATTGGTAAAGAAGCATAACGTATGGTTTGATATTTGTATTCATGCGTGTTTATATATAGTTTGTTGTGTATTAAAAAGTTAATTGTACCATAGTTTTTTTTTTTCTAAAATTATACCATATTTAAGATAATTGGAGATCGATATAAGTTTCGAAATAGGTTGATAGCAGCACCGGTTGTATTTTTTCTTTTTCGTACTTGTAGTTTTTTCAATTTTATTTAGAGTAATGATATATGTCACCCCTTTTCATGTCATCCTTTTATCACCCTTTTATATATATGTATTGATTTCCTTGAATAGAAGATAGAAAAAAATTAAATAGGATAGAGAAATCAATCAATTCATTGGTCCATGTAGGCATACACATAGGAGGTGATAAAAGGGTGATAAAAAAGGGTGACAAAGCAGGATTTGAGGGGATTTGGATCCTCTCCTAACTAGCTTCTATACTAACTATCCTAACAATCAATCATATCATTGTTGTTAAGATTATAAACAATAAGATTTGAAAATATATTATAAATGGTTGGTAAATCAATTAAAAGATTATAATAGGAGTTTTATAATAGATGTAAATTATGTAGTATTTTAGGAATTAAAAAATTAATTATAGATAAATATAATAAAATATAATTTTCTTAATTATGATTGGTTGTTAGGATAGTTAGTATAGAAGCTAGTTAGGAGAGGATCCAAATCCGATTCGAGGTAGTCTAGGCTGTGATCCTCTTCTACCTATAAGATAGCAAATACAATTTATCAAGATATTTATAAAAATATAAGTAAAATCATGAATAAAAATTTACATCGATTGACCCCCAACCCTCCAACCTCAATCCCTTCCTTCCTCCCTCAATTTAAAATTAATATATTAATTTTACTAAAACTAAATAATAATTTTTTTTATTTAAAAAATAATTTTAAAAATACAATAAAAAAAGATCAAAACTCATTTTAAAAAGTAAATTACCATAATTTAATATATAAAGAATAAAAAGTAAAAAAAAATCATCTTCAATTGCAGGGTTTGTTCTCTCTTACTCTCAAATATGTTTTCTCTTTTTCTATTTTCTTATACATGGTTAACACAATAATATGAGTGAAATCCAACAATCATTATTATTGTCGTTGGTATCTATATAATTGGCTCCTTTCTTTTTTTATGTGTAAAGCATTTATAAATTAATTTTTGATAAATTTATAGTCTCAATAAAATTAATAATTTACCTAGTTTAAAGGGGTAATTAGAGAGAAATGCCTCCTTAATTAGGCTTTTAATTTTTTTAAGCCTCTAAGTTTTTTATTTAGAGATAAATGCCTTCTTAATTAACTAATTAGAAAAAAACTCCCCTTAATTATTTATTTTCCCTTTTTACCCAATATAAATACTACTTATTATAAACTAGGTAATTAATTCCCCAATTATTAGCTCACACACTCACACACATTCTCTCTCTCTCTCCATTTCTCTCTCCTCTAACGCTTTTCTCCATCTCCATTGATGAGCTACGAAGCTCACTCACACTCACCAAGCTCACTCATGAAGATTACTCGGTTTTTTCTTCTTCTCTAAAGGTAAACTAACATCTCTTCTATCTCTCACGCTCTCTATCTCTCTCGTCTCTGTTTTTTTTAATCTTTTTTTAAATTTTTGATTTCATTTTGTTGTTTTGCTGATTTGCAGGTTTGATTTTCTATATATACGTATATATGTGTATGTATTCTCTATTTTGAAAGCATTTTAATTCACATTTTCATCCTAATTTGCAACTTGAAGCAATTCTACTGTTTTGAAGGTTTTTCTCTTCTAATTGCTTGCTTTGTTATGATTTTGTGTTTATATTCTTAGTTTTGTTCATATTTTGCTTTGATGTTTGCAAAATTTTGTGTTTAAGCTCTTTTTGTTATGATAATGTATTTACATTCTTCAATTCTTCATATTTTGCCTCTTTAACTGTAAATTCTGTGTTATATTCTTCATTTTGTTCATATTTTGCTTCTACATTGCTAGATTCTGTGTTTAAACTGTTTTAATCGCAGTAGATTGTGTGTTTGAGTTGTAATTCTGTGAAGAGGTTTGTGCAGGCGCAGAATTCCATGTTTTAAACATGGAATTCCATGTTTTATACAGTTTGAAACTGTATGAAACATGGAATTCCATGTTTAAAACATGGAATTCTGCTGATTCACATTTTCATCCTACTTTGCAACTTGAAGCAATTCTACTGTTTTGAAGGTTTTTCTCTTCTAATTGCTTGTTTTGATATGATTTTGTGTTTATATTCTTGGTTTTGTTCATATTTTGCTTTGATATTTGCAAAATTTTGTGTTTAAGCTCTTTTTGTTATGATAATGTGTTTACACTCTTCATTTCTTCATATTTAGCCTATTTTTTTGTAAATTATGTGTTATATTCTTCATTTTGTTCATATTTTGCTTCTAAATTGCTAAATTCTGTGTTTAAACTGTTTTAATCGCAATAGATTGTGTGTTTGAGCTGTAATTCTGTGAAGAGGTTTGTGCAGGCGTAGAATTCCATGTTTTAAACATGGAATTCCATGTTTACAGTATGAAACTGTATGAAACATGGAATTCCATGTTTAGAACATGAAATTCTGAGACTGCACAGATTTTTTTCCCTTTTCTACTTCTTCCATTGTTTGTGTTATTGTATTATACTACTTTAAGTCATGACTTGTTTTCTGCAGATGGTTATGTTTGTAGTAAAGTTCGGTTCTCAACGTTATATGCGTTCGTTTGATCTTTTCCGACTCTCGATTCTGTTTTCGATTACGTGTTTCCACGATCCCAAGTAGCATACGTTTGGTGGTCACAAAGATTTGGTTCTAAAAAACAACCGTTGGAGTCAACTAATCAGTCACGTCGGTCAATGCAAAAAATTGTCAAGTTGCTCTATGATTATTTTTTATGATCATTATATTCTTGTAACAGTTGTTTAATATTCACCGGTTTAACAATTTTTACAGTTTCTATTGTTATGTTTTGGATCTTTTTTGTTTTTATTGTTTTGTGATTCATTTCTTTATAATTATCATCTTTCTGTATAGGTTTCGATTCGAGTAGCTTAAGTTGTTAGTGTGCAGGTTAGTAAATTTTCATGTTCAAACATGGAATTTCATGTTTTCAAACATGGAATTCCATGTTTCAAACATGGAATTTCATGTATCAAACATGGAATTCCATGTTTCAAACATGGAATTTACAAGTCATTTTTATGTGTTGCGGATTTTGCCTGCCTTTTTGAGTTTTTTGTTGGTATCAAAACTGTTCTAATCAAATCCTTCACAATATGAAATACTAATCAATTTTCATTTCTAATCAAATTCTTCATAATACTTAATAAACTAACGAGTCATTTTAAACATTACAATCTAAAATATTCCAAAATAAGTACAATTAAATACAAAATACTCTTTTCAATACAATAATAAAAACGTCAACACATTCATTAATATTCTTTTAGATAACTGATTCTTTGATCTTTGTTTTTGCTGAACTGCATATACACTCTTCAATGAACATAATCCACTGAGGGGTTGCTCATCACTTAGAAAAGCTAATAGTTCTTCCTTTTCACTGCTTGTATCTTATCATCTTCTTGTTCATCAGTAAATCTTCTTCTTGGAGGCATTTTTACTTGTATTTACACAAACTCCAACCACAAGAAACAAATTAGTATTCTTGACTTGATAACTTTTCTTCTTGGAGCCATTTTCACCTGTTTTTACACAAACTCTAAGCACAAGAAAACATATTAGTAGCCTGAATTGAGTTAATTCCATGTTTAATACAGTTATCAAAACATGGAATTTCATGTTTAATACAATTATCAAAATATGGAATTTCATGTTTTGATAAATGTATTAAACATGGAATTCCATGTTTCATACAGTTACTAACAACATTCTGCAGAATTCTATATTATATAGTAATTACACTATAAGGTCCCTAAACTACACATTGTATCTTAATACAGTTATCAACACATGGAATTTAATGATTTCATAACTGTATTAAACATGGAATTCCATGTTTAATACAGTTACTAACAACATTCTGCAGAATTCTATATTATACAGTAATTACACTATAAGGTCCCTAAACTACACATTTTATCTTAATACAGTTATCAACACACGGAATTTAATGATTTCATAACTGTATTCAACATGTAATTCCATGTTTCATACAGGTATCAAATTATTAAATTCCATATTATGCAGTAATTACACTATAAGGTCCCTAAACTACACATTCTGTCTATAATACAGTTTTCAAAACATGTAATTTCATGATTTGATAACTGTATTAAACATGGAATTCCATGTTTAATACAGTTACGAAAAATATTATGCAGAATTCTAGATTATGCAATACTTACACTGTAATGTCCCTAAATTACACAATTTGTCCTTGTTTATCTATATTTTACAGTATTACATCAATTTTTTGGAAATAATTGCAATATAGGTCCCTGTTTTACAGACTAGTCATGTTTAATCACTCTAATCTTATTTTCATTCATATTAATCACAGTATTCAATCATATTCATCAAAAAATCCCATTATAAACCCTAGAAACTACCAAAATCGTTATTTAGTATCATTATTTTCCTTAATCAAACATAAATCAGTACAAAATCATACAAAACCACACAATAAACACTTACAAATAAAAAATCAATCTAAAAAATGTTACAATAACCATAAAAATTGGGTTATAGTGACTTACTTTTGTGTTTTTTCTGATTTTGTAAGGTGAAACTTCGTTGTTATTGCTCTCCTACACTCTAGGGCTTGATTTTTGCTGTTTCCCGGCGTTTTTTTTGGTTCGCCGTCGATCTTCTTCTTCTCTTCGCCGTCGATCTCTTCTTCCGCTCAGCAGTGGTGTGTTTTGTGTGTGTGATATATCCGCCTGTTTAGTGTGTTGTTTGGTTTTAATTTTTCTTTTCTTTTCGTTATTTTTTTTTAATTGTTAATTAGGGGTATTTTGGGGTGGGGTTGTTTTCTATAAAATGTCTTATTGAGGGCACATTTTTTTAAATAACTTTTCTAATAGGCATTTCTCTCTAATTGGCTCTAGTTTAAATTTAGGATTAGTACAAAATTAGACCCCAATTGATGAAATATTAAATTATAACTTTTTTGGAATCTCATTGTATATATATTAATCCCAATGAAACTATAAATTAACAATTACTAAAAGATTTTAAATTCTAAGATTGTGTAGTAAAAAATGAATCTATAGTCACTTGTTTTTTTATTGAACTTTAAATTTATATTGAGTTCATCATTAAATCTCATCATTACACTAAAAAGTTGGGACATTGCCTTCTCGTATTGCAACAAAAAGTTATGAAGAGTTGTTGTCGCTTGCAATGTTTCTTTCCGAGTGACCAGTTCCAAATCTATTGAATGATCATCAACTTCGTCACTGATCGGATTTTGAATGGTATCTGCCATAATTTTTTCAATGTTCTGAACTTCGTAACATACATTATTTTCACCAAGATAATCTAGCAAGTGATTCACATCCATTTTGTGTTCATAATGCATACATGTAATCAAATTCTCAAATTCACGAATATCTTCTCCAAAATTTACATCTTTTGAATCACTTGAGCTGGTTAAATTCACCGAACGTATATTGCAGTGTCGAAAGCAATTTGTTATGGCCTCTTGTTGCACATTTCTCCAAACTAAGACGGCCAAACTGATAGAACATTAATCTTCTCCACAGAAGAAATCTCCAACTCATAACCTTCCAAAATTTTGCGGTAAAACCTTTTATGGTAGTTCATCTTAAAGGCTCTAATTATAACATCACATAGTTAAATTTTTGAAGTCATGTTTGGCGCTAGAAAAAACAACTCAATGCTTTGCAACCCTTGGATATTACTTCAATATGGTGGACAATTATCCACTACCAAGAGAATTTTTCGACCATGCATTTGTTCATCTAGCCAACAACATATTGGTGGTCCTTTGTGTGTTCTAAAAATAATGCAATAAATAATCGAACCACAACCGCAAGTGTACGGTTGTCCCAAGTAATAATAGTGATAACACAGATTCGTTCCAAGGACGGGATGGTTGACTACAATGCTTATCGATTAATGAATAATTGCACTTATGAAAGCAAATAAAATAACATGTTTGATTTGATTTTTGTATTAATTCTAAGCGATAAAAGATTAAATGGAAAATGCAAGTAAAAGTTAGGACGCAAGTAAAATAATGTAAAACGCAAGTATAAAAAGGTAGCACTTGAGAACGCAAGGGATCCTCCTAATTCTATTTCATAACCTATTCTGTTTAAGGTCAAATTGGTCAATTGACATTGGTCCGGATTCAATAATCCTTGTACCCCCTTCAGGGTGGACTACAAGGCTATTCTAGAGTGTCACTAGTCCCGTCAGGGTAAATATGATCCACTTTCGAATGATTAAGCTAAATTACCTCATTGGCCATAAAATTAACTACGCTCGTCAAAGTCAAATAGTTTATATTTTATATTCTGTAATTATTTCTGTACCTAAACCCCCCGTCAAGGTGATCCAATCGCCACTAATTGGAATAGCCTAGATACTAAGCCCTATTATTAATTGATCAGGTCAATAATAGTAAATAAGCACAAATTAAAGAAAAATGTAAAAGACCCAATTCGATTTAATTAACAGAAACCCAAATTCAGGACATGAAATTCAATGAAATTGGGATTCACCCATAAGGCATTCTCAAGCACTAACAAATGTTTAGCTCATACTAATTAAAACAAAAACTAAATTAAAGGAAATAAGACTCATATTGTTTCACAGAAATAAAATACAGAGAAACCTAATTTCAGAATTGGTTTGGCTGTGAATTGGAGAGTTTCCAGCTCCAAACTTCTTCTTTTCCTTCTTTCTGCTTCTTCTCTGGAAACTCTCTTCAAAGGATGAATTGAATTGAAGAATAAATTGAGAGGTAAGAAATAATGAGGTCAAAAGCTCCTTTTATAAGCTCAAATTCGGAATGGGCTTTTAATTAGGGTTTAAGTGAATAATAAAAAGTCCAAGTCCACTAATCAAGCCCAAATCCCGTAACTGCTGCACCACCTCCACTAAAACGGCTTTTCCCACTTCGTTATAACTCTGATTGACTTGATTCCAGTTGCTAAATTTCCGTAACTCGATAAGGAATGTTTTCTCTTCAAAGGTCAGCGGCTAAATCATCTCTTAAGCGCCTTGAAATCAGCAATATTTGGCCTGTTTTCCAGATTTACAGCTCTAAAATCAAATTCTTTCGGGATTTATCTTCAAGACTTGACTCCATATCACGATCTTTGACTTTCTTCTCGGATTCCTCTCCTAGCTAATATTCAAAACCTACAAACTTTTCACTAAAATACACAAGATTACGCGCAAAAGTTTAATAAATAAAAAATACTAGAAATAAAAGAGGAAAATCGGATTATTGCATATTTAGTCCAAAAGTCTATCAAAATAGTCGAATAAACACCAAAAATGATGTCTCCCAAGGGCATAAAATTAGAACATTTAGGGAGACATCACATATCCTTTAAAAAGCCACCCAATCATCCATGCTCTTTTGTTGGCACGGTATTCACAATCTATGATATTCATGTTGATATTCTTAAAAACGTTGCTTTGCATACTTACCAATGATCCATAGAGAAATTTTTTCCGAGGCATCCTCATTGCAACTAAAACAATTATAAGTCTTTCCTTGTTCTGTTTCCTACCTTTAAGTTGTTTTGTTGCAAGTGAATGGTCAGCTTTTAACATGTAAGACAAACCAAATTCATCCATATTCAAAATATCTTTTATAGGAAATTGATCAATTTTTTTTCTTATAGACTCCAATTTCTTCTCCATGTCGTATGTGTTGACTAAGCCACTTTCTTCGAGCGGCAATATAATTTGATACCATTCCTTGACTTGATTTTTTCAAGTTAGTCTTGTGAAAGATTATGCTCTAAAGAATCATGTGGATACAAAAGTTTCAGCGCCTCAACTACCTTCTTTATGATTAGCTCTCTTGTTATATTCACACGCTCTTGATGTTGGAGAAACCATTCATAAATAACTTTCTCTATGTCTAGGTACTTGGCGGGTTTGTGACGCTTAAAATATCCACTTTTGTCAATGTCAGCTGATAGGAACTTTGATGATTGCTTGAGAGTGTTTGATATTGTTACTTGACTAATTTTCAAATTGAAAGTTTTGTCAACCACTGCACTAAATCTTGTTGAGTATATCCTTTGTGATCTCTTATACTCAACTAACAGTTTTCATTGTTGATAGGTCATGGTTGATTTTTGAAAACTTTTTAATTTAGGAGCCATAGCTGATATGGTTTTAAAACATTATAATGGACATTTTATAGTGATCAATTTCTAACCATGTTTAATGTATTGTGCTGGTATCGTGGACCAACTTTTTGGTACCATGAACTAACTTTCTACGTATTTAAAAATATTGAATTTGACAAACTCAATTAATTTGTGAATGTACATTCATAGAATGTACCTTGTAACTAGTACAATGGACTTGGAAATTTCAAGGTCATACGTAAAATCTCTTTAAATTAATAAATTATTAATTTATCTATATAATTATATCTCACTAAATTAATTAAATATTGGTCCCAACATTATTAATTTATAAAGGTTTTACTGTATTTTCTTATACATGGTTGATACAATAATATGAGTGGAACCCAATAATGGTTATTATTGTCGTTAAAGTCTACATAATTGGCTCTCAACTACTTGATCTCACTTTATTTCTCTAGGGCTTATTATTCGTTATTTGTTTATCTTTAAGTAGTGAAGAAATTGTAGATTGTATCCAGAGTCGGCCAAAAAACCAAAAATGTTTAGTTATCCAAAGTAAAAAAAAATTGAATCTTTTGTAACTATAAAAAAATTATAAAAATTGAGGCCTTTTTTATCAAAAAAAAAAAATTAGGCCTAAAGCGACCGCTTTGATGGTTTGCCACAAGGGAGACCATGATTGTATCTTGTAAATTTCACATTATAGTTCGATGATATCATTCGTACTCTTACCTCGTATCTTCGTGACTGCACGTTTTCAATTATTCATGGAGATATTAATTGACAATGATTTTTTTTTCTCAATAAGGACTTCAATGTAAAGATAGCCAATTTTGGATTAGCTGATCTCAAGGAAAAGAACAAAGATCAATGATAAAAAACAACGTAATAAATTAAGACCATGATTATATAGTTTGGATTATAGGTATATCGATTTGTAGGTCCTTTTTTGGTTGGATAAACGATTTTGTTAAAGTATAAAAAAGAATTATACAATGTACACAAGTTATATATATCAATATCCAAAAACTTACTGTAGTATCTTTCCATGCACTAATTTCTATCTTAAAGTATTACAAATTAAAAGCCCAATATCATCCAAGAAGGCATGATGAGCGTACAATATGAAAAATATAAAAAATGTGCACTATGTATTCTCATTTAAAAGAGTTCCTTTTTATGGTGATTCTCCTCTCACAACAAGATTGTTTCGCACTCCCCGAATGTGATAAATAGTGACTTCAAATGCTTTGCATTGATTTAAGAATCTAACTAATAAAACTCATGTACTCGCAATCAATCTTAATATGCATCACTGAAGAGGCCCAAACCATTTAAGAAAAAGATGTTCAATCGACTCATCCCCCATATCACACAAGTCACATATAGAGTCCTTAACACATTTTTTTAGTAAATTAGCTCCTAGGTAACGCTCATTTGCATACTTTCCAAGAGAAAATTTGAATCTTAATCAGCATATTAGTATGTCAAACTGTCTTCCAGATCACGTTATTGTTGTCTTCACTCATATATGATAATTGGCATTCCTTAGATAAATCGTCCAAAATAAAACAGTGATACCCGTCTTAGTAGAATACTTACCATCTTTGGTAGGAGGTCATATAATTTTGTCATCTTTGTTCAACTGCATGATCAGGATTTTAGAGATCTCATTAACAATTATTTAAGGGAAAACTTAGTTAATGACATTCATATTCCATCCAATATTGTCATCATTAAACAATTGTTCCACCACACTGAGTTTACACCTAGAAGGTTTCTCTATCTTAACACCCTTACCCACCCAACTGTGGTCCCAAATGGCGGTTGTCATTCCATTACAATTTTTCAAATACATTCTTTCTTTAGGAATTGTGATCCTCAGAATATACTTGCGCAAATCCAAAATTTCGCATCCCAAAGAGTAGAATTTGCGATATATACCTTTCAGAACTTTAGCCACAAGCGAATTTGAAGTTATTTACCAATCTCCATGCTTGGTTAGCAAGTAACGCTACATTCATTTTCTGGAAGTCCCTAATCTAATGTCGCCGTTTGATTTCAATCTTGCGGGTTTTCTTTCACACAACCCAATAAATTCTGATCTTATGACTAGCATCCTACCAAAAATTCGCCATAAGATTAGCCATCTTCTTACACAAAGCTTTAGGAAATTCAAAAATTATTAAGACGTAGTTCAGAATAGTTAGAAGAACCGCATTAATCATAACTTTTTTACCACCATCGGAGAGCAAGTTATAGATCTAACTAGTTGATTTTACAAGTAATCTATCCTTGATGTAATCAAAATTCTCTGTTTTAGATCTCTTCAAATTAACAATATTTACCAATCGGCTATGTGCTACCAATACCGAGAGTATCACGAACTCCTTGATAAAGCCCTCTACAGTTCCTTTGCTAAATAAGATCGTTGATTTGTTGAACTCAATTTTTTAACCAGACGCCCATCAATAATTCGCGATAGTTTTTTTTGAAAGAGTTGATTTCATTCTTGTTAATATCCACAAAAAATACCACATCATCGACAAATAAAATAAATGAAAGGTATATAAGTTTCGACAATGTCTAGTTATAACTATACCCTCAATGTTTCCTTCCCTGCACTAATTAATCAAACCAACCCTTTCGTCATGAAAGAAAAGAACTATAGTTACAACAAATCTCCTTGTCTAATTCCTTGTTTCAGATGAATAATGCCAACGAAACAATATCCCAACACTTATGCACGAATAATGCCAGCCTTAATTAGTAAATATACTTTCCTAAAGTAGTCTCGTTAAAAAGTGCATTTCTTAGTTTGTATAATCATTTTGCAATTCGTCAAGATTTCAAGTTAGCAATTTGGATAGACATACTAACTTTCAGAAAGTTATAGAGTGACACATCCTACTTATGTACAACTCTAAGAAGTGGCGATATCAAAGTACCCAAATGTACAAATGCAAAACATGTTCCCGCCTTTAAAACTTGACAAGAGTCTAACTCTAGAATGTTAATGCATATCACAATTTCACCAGAACATGACTGATCCTGCTCCTGCGAGAGTGGACTAAAATGCATTGCATTCACAGAACCTGTACAAGGTGACATTTCTTCCTCATGATATGGCTGAATATTAAGATCAATTCTAGCTTTTAACGGAGAAGCATTAATTTCCATGTCATGAAACAAACCCTACCGAATAGATGATAAATCAGTTTCACCTTCTTTCTCCAAAAGTTGCTTCTCTTGTTTCTTCAACAACATTTTTTTAAAACATTGTTTTACAGATTCACATGGCATATAATAACATGGTTGTTTATGTTTAATATGTCTACTTGGAGGTTGTATACACAACCAGGTTTATACTCACATAAAAGTTTTCATTGTTGATTGGTCATGGCTGGTTTTTGAACACCTTTTAATTTAGGAGCCATGGTTGATGTGGTTTTAATAAAAAATCAAATGACATTTTATAGTGAGCAATTTCTAACCATGTTTAATGTAATGTGCTGGTACCGTGGACCAACTTTTTTGTACCATGAACTAACTTTTTACTTATTTAAAAACAATGAATGTGACAAACTCAATTAATTTGTGAATGTACATTCATATAATGTTCCTTGTAACTAGTACATTGGGCTTGAAAATTTAAAGGTCGTATGTAAAACCTCTTTAAATTAATACATTTTTAATTCATAGAGGTTTTATTGTATTTTCTTATACATGGTTGATACAATAATATGAGTGGAACCCAACAATGGCTAGTATTGTCGTTAGAGTCTATATAATTAGCTCTCAACTACTTGATCTCACTTTATTTCTTTAGGGCTTATTTATTCGTTCCTTGTTTATCTTTAAGTAGTGAAGAATTGTAGATTGTATCCGGAGTCGGCCCAAAAAACCAAATATGTTTGGTTATCTAAAGATAAAAAAATCAGGATATATTGTAACTATAAAAAAAATTATAAAAATTGAGGCCCTTTTTATCAAAAAAATTAATTGGGCCTAAAGCGGCTGATTTGGTGGTTTTCCACAAGGTCCGACCCTGATTGTATCTTGTAAATTTCACCTTATAGTTCAATGATATCGTTAGTACTCTTCCATCTTATCTTCATTATTCCACAATTTAAATTATTCATAGAGATATCAATTGACGATGAGTTTTTTTCTCGTAAAGGACTTCAATGTAAAGATAGCCAATTTTGGATTAGCTGATCTCCAGGAAAAAAATAAAGATCAATGATAAAAAGAACAAACTAATAAATTAAGATCATGATTATGTATTTTGGATTATAGGTATATTGATTTGTAGGTCTTTTTTTTTGTTGGATAAACGAATTTGTTGAAGTATAAAAAAGAAATATACAATGTACACAAGTTATATCTATATAGATTCGAAAACTTACTGTAATGTCTTTCCATGCACTAATTCCTATCTCAAAGTATTACAAATTAAAATCCCAATATCATCCAAGAAGACATGATGAGCGTACAATATGAATAATATAAAAAATATACACTATTTATTCTCATATTAAAATGTTCCTTTTCTGGTGATTCTCCTCTCATGACAAGATTATTTCGTACTCTCCAAATGTGATAAATAGTGACTTCAAATGCTTTGCATTGATTTAATCTTTGATAAAACCCATGAACTCGCGATCAATCTTAATATGCATCGCTGAAGAGGCCCAAACCACACAACTCAACCAACGTTTAAGAAAAAGACGTTCAATCAACTCATCCCCTATTTCACACTAGTCACATATAGAGTCTTTAGCACTTTTTTTTTGTAAATTAGCTTTTGTGGGTAACGCTCATTTGCATTCTTTCCAAGAGAAAATTTGAATCTTAGTTGGTATATTAGTATGTCAAACTGTCTTCCAGATCTCGTTATTGTTGTCTTCACTCATATATGATAATTGGCATTCCTTAGACAAATCGTCTGAAATTAAACTACTTACCATCTTTGGTAGGAGTCTATATAATTTTGTCATCTTTGTTCAGCTTCATGATCGGGATTTTTGAAATGTCATTAACAACTGGTTAAGGGAAAACTTAGTTAATGACATTCATATTCCATCCAATATTGTCCTTGTTAAACAATTGTTCCATCGCATTGAGTTTACACTTAGAAGGTTTCTCTAACTTAACAGGCTTACCCACCCAACTGTGGTTTAAAATGTTAGTTGTCATCCCATTACCAAATTTCCAAATACATTCTTTCTTTAGGAATTGTAACCTTCGGAATATACTTGCCCAACTTCAAGATTCTTTTTTCTCTGCTTGGTATCCCAAATAGTAGACTTTGTGATATATACCTTTCAAAACTTTAACCACGAGTGAATCTGAGTTATTTACCAATCTTCATGCTTTGTTCGCAAGTAACTGTATATTCATTTTCTGGAAGTCCTTGAATCCAATGTCGTCGTTTGATTTCAATCTTGCGGTTCTTCTTTCACGCAGCCCAATAAATTATGCTCTTATGACTAGCATCCTACCAAAAAATTTCTATTAGATTAGACATCTTCTTACACAGAGCTTTAGGAAATTCAAAAATTATTAAGACATAGTTTGAAGAACCACATTAATCAGAACTTTATTACCACCATCGGAGAGCAAGTTATAGATCTAGCTAGCTGATTTTACAAATAATCAATCTATACTTAGTAGAATACTTACCATCTTTGGTAGGAGGCCATATAATTTTGTCATCTTTGTTCAGCTGTATGATCGGGATTATAGAAATTTCATTAACAACTGGTTAAGGAAAAACTTAGTTAATGACATTCATATTCCATCCAATATTGTCCTTATTAAACAATTGTTTTACCACCTTGAGTTTACACCTAGAAGGTTTATCTATCTTAACACCCTTACCCACATAATTGTGGTTTCAAATGTTGGTTGTCATCCCATTATCAATTTTCTATATACATTTTTTCTTTAGGAATTGTTACCCTCCGAATATACTTGCCCAACTCCAAGATCTCTTTTTTGTCTGCTTAGTATCCCAAAAAGTAGAATTTGTGATTTATACCTTTCAAAACTTTAGCCACAAGTAAATTTGAGTTATTTACCAATCTCCATATCTCCATGCTTTGTTAGCAAGTAACGCTATATTCATTTTCATGAAGTCCCTGAATCAATGTCGTCGTTTGATTTTGATCTTGCGATTTCTTTTCACACAACCCAATGAATTTTTCTCTTATGACTAACATCCTACCAAAAATTCGCCACAAGACTAGCCATCCTCTTACACAGAGTTTTTAAAAATTCAAAAATTATCAAAACATAATGAGAAATAATTTAAAAACCCGGCTTGAATTTCTTTACAACCATTGAAAATCAAGTTAAAGATCTAACTAGTTGATTTTACAAGTAATCTATCCTTCATGTAATTAAAATTCTCTGTTTTAGTCCTCTTCAGAGTAACAATACTTACCAAGCGATTGTGTGCTACCAATACCAAGAGTATCACAAGCATCCTTCATAAATTTGTGGAGTTCCTTTACTAAATAAGATCGTTGATTTGTTGAAATTAATCTTTAACCCTATACCTAGGGGTGAGCAAATGACAACCAGGAAACCAAACTGAACCAAAAAATCAGAAGAAAATCAAACCGAAAAAACCAAAAACCGAATAACGAAATGGTTCGGTTTTTTATATTATTGACCAAGCGTCCGAATTTGAAGCGAACCCAAACGGAACCAAAAGCCGAATGTGGAACCAAATTCGAACCACCCGGTTTGGTTATTAAATTATAAAAAACCGAAATATTCGGTTCGGTTCCGGTTTTAGCCAAAAACCGAGACGGACCGAACCATGCTCACCCTTACCTATACCCATCAATAATCCATGATAGTTTTTTAAAAGATTTGATTTCATTCTTGTTAATATCCACAAAAAATAGCGCATCATCAACAAATAAAAGTTTCGACAATGTCTAGTTATAACCTTAATGTTTCCTTCCCTACACTAATTAATCAAACCAATAAGCCCTATCATCATGAAAGAAAAGAAAAATAGTGACAACATATCTCTTTTAATTCCTTGCTTCGGATGAATAATACCAGCCTTAATTGGTCATCTTAAAGTTTTCTCTTTAAAAAGTGCATTTCTTAGAGCCCGTTTGGAAGTGCTTATTTTAGAGTAAAAAAGCGCTTTTAGAATAAAATTCAAAATTTTAAAAAATTATTAAAAATTATTTTGAAATCTAAAATTATTTTAAGTGCTTTTGAAAATAAAAAAAACTCTTAAAATACTAAAAGCATTTTTAAGTGCTTCTCCAAAAAAGCACTTCCAAACGGGCACTTAGTTTGTAAAATTATTTCGCAATTAGTCAAGATTTCAAGTTGGCAATTCGGATAGACAAACTATCAGAAAGTTATAAAGTGACACATCCTTCCTACTTATATACAACTCTAACAAGTAGCGAAATCAAAAGTACCCGCATGTACAAATGAAAAACATGATCCCGCTTTAAAAACTCTAACACGTATCACGATTCACCAGAACATGACTGTTTCTGCTCCTGAGAAAGTGGACTAAAATGCACTGCATTCACAGAACCTATACAAGGTGACATTTCTTCTTCACGATCAGGCTGAATATTAAGATCAATTCTAGCTTTTAACGGAGAACCATTAATTTCCATCTCATCAAACAAACCTTCACGAATAGATAATAAATCAGTTTCACCTTCTTTTCCCAAAAGCTGCTTCTCTTGTCTCTTCATCATCATTTTTTTAAAACGTCTTTTAACAGATTCACATGGCATACAATCACATGATTGTTTATGTTTAATATGTCCACTTGGTGGTTGCATACATACAATACATACACAACCAGGTTTATGTCTAGGGTGTTTCGTGGTGGTCTGAGATGATCCAACTCCATCTTCTCCGACAGCTAGATTTGCTAATGTGTTTAGCCCTTCCACTGTTTCGGTTAAGTCTGGATCTGTTTTAACACTTCTTTTCTTCAAACTTGCTGCATTAAATTATATTTTTATTATATTATAATTATACGTGAAATAAAAATTAGAAAACATATAATTTATACCCTTAACGATAGTGGGTAGTAGAGCTTCAAGCTGTTCTCTTGTACATTCTTGAGCTGCAGAGCATACAGATCTGACACAGAGAAATAGCTCTTAAGTCAAATAAAGTTCCTAATTTGTGATATATTCGAAATACCCAAATTGCCCTTGAAATGTATTAAATCTCTAAAGGAATTAGTGAAATGGACAAAAATGGAAGTATTGAAAACTTATTGCAAAAAAATGACACTTTTTTAAAGATGGGGGTAAATTTGATTGAATCCTATAGTAATGGACGATTTTTGGAATTTGCTCTTGATTATATGAACACAATCATACCTATCTGGGTCCCACAAGTTTGAAACACAAGTCCATCTTGATGGAAGAAGAATATTATCAGGCAATTTTCGCCACTTAAGACAATCCTCACATTGAACCCATTGAATCATTTCACTGAACAAAAACAATTAGTATTAAAAATACAAGTAAAAAGTAAAAAAAAAAAAAAAAGATTAAACATAACTACATAAGCAATATATATATATACCCTTGATCATCATTTGAAGGAATAGTAGGCCTTCCAATAATCGGTTCACCCTGATAAAAACATATCAAGTCAAAATTCAATAAACCAAGCAAACCTTAAAATCAGCTAAAAAAAGTACCTCATATTCCTCGATTTCACAGCTATCAATTGTAATAATTTGAGGTACAGAATTAAGAGGTGGACGAATAAGCCCTTGAGCTTCTTTCCAAGTGAGTTTCAGCTCAATCATCTCATCATTTTCAATTCTCAAACGTTTACTTTTCGAAGCTATAGTGTTATATTTTCTCTTCACACGTACACAAGGCTTTGATTCAATCACATTTCCAAATTTCCCAGTTTCTAAACAAGTATTTTGAGTATCAATTTTATTATTATTAACATCCTCAACATTACTAACACCTTCATTTCCCTGTTAATTACATATCAATATTAGTAAAAAAACTCTTTAATTTTTATATAATAAAATTACATAACCATTAATCAAACCTGATCAGATTGTGGAGTAGTTGAAACTTTTCTCCCTCCCATAACAAATTTTCCTTCTGGCTCTATTCTACTAAATGTCACTGATAAATAAAATCATAGTATCATACTAAACCGTAACAAGGTAAATAAAGAGACAGTAAATAAAAAAATTACCTATATCACCAGCTTGTAATTGCATTGATTGTATACAAGGTGTTACACCTTCAAGTACATACATTCTACTATTATTATTCGGCCAAAACCGAAACTGAAAATCCCATTCATTTCCTTTTATATCCTTCATTTTTAAAGGTAATCCTTCTGGGTGATAAATTGGAGGTAAATACGCCTATTCATCAAAAACAGAGGTTTTTAAATTTTAATAAGAATAAATCTTTTAAATAAATTAAATAAATAAAATTACCTCTGCACACTTTTTTGGCAATACTAAACGCCCAATTCTTCCAGCATCACTAGCACTCAAAATCTTTTCAAATAAAGGAGTAATAATTGAGTTTGTACTAACATATGGTTAAGGATTTAAAACACTACACAATTATATATAAATAATAATAAATATAATTATAAAAAAAAGGATACTCTCCCGAAATTTGTTGTAGCTCTTGATCTGTTATTCTAGGCCAGTACCTAGGAAGTAATTGATGTTTTAATTTCGCCTTTCCAGATATATCCACTCCAATATTATTATTCCCAATTATAGGTGATGAAGTTACTAAAGTTTTAGTTACATGTGTAGAGGTATTATTGTTAATTTCGATTGGGGTAGAAAAGTCATTTTTTGTGATGTGTGTTTGTTGTATTACATTAGTTTGATCAAACCCTGCATCTCCATTCTCGAGTAATTGTGACATGCTAGGGTTAATAATTTCGTGCGAAATCTCTTTTGAAGAAGAAGCTGATACATCAATTTCAAAAGGCTTTTTTGGTTGAATCTCATATTTAGTAGAAAAGCCATTGAATAAACTAGGTGCTTGTTTCCATGGTACAGGACCTGAACCAATTATAGGGCTCCATTCTTTGTTTCTCTCATTTCTCTCAGGAAGGAATAGAGAAGAAGGTGGGGGCCACGCAGGATTTGGAGTCTGTTAATATATTATAATATTAAAAAAAATGTATGATGTGGCAAAAAAAGTAACAACATATACCAGAATGAAGCTTTTGCTTGTACATGTTATACATTCTATTCCTCCAGCATCTAATAGTACAAACAAATGAAATGAACCTATACATCCACAATGTATTTGCTGCAAATAATAAAATTACACGTATTTAGAGAATAAGAAATAAAATCAAACTTTTTACTATTTAATTGTAAATAAATTATTAAATTTACCTTTCCACATGTCTCGCAACACCTCCAACCTGGAGCATTCAGGTGGAAATTCTCGCAGAATTTTGATTCATCATAAGCAGCACTAAAAATTCAAATAATAATTGTTAATTTCAAGAAATCTGACATTAATAAATTAATAACTTTTAAAAATTAGTAAGTGTATAATAAAATATTTTAGCAAGAAATCTGACATTAATAAATTAATAACTTTTAAAAATTAGTAAGTGGATAATAAAATATTTTAGCAAGAACTATCAATAATTTCCGGGTACTATCTCCACAGTCCGGTTAATTATTAAAACCTTACTTGACCATGAAGGAATTAAAATTCGGTTAAGCGAAAAAATCACACAATTGAAATTTTACTTCTAGAGATAATACAGTGTAAATTATTGTAGGAAAATTGAAAGATTACTTACGAGCAACGATCACAGAGCTCAGCAAAGTCGCCTGTACGGCAGCGCCACCCTCTCCTTGGCTGTTCCAACGGCTTATTACAGTTGGAATTGAAACAAACTTTCGCCGTCGCCGTAAAAGTCGTCACCGCTGATGTTGACGTTGACGACGTCATAGATACAGTCTAAAACCCTAACGCCAAAAACACAAAAATAGAAGAAACAGTAAAATGTTTCCTTTCTGATATTTTAAAATACTAACGTTAACTATTCCCCTAAAAAACAGTAAGAATTTTAAACAATAAAGTAAAATAAAATTCCATTAAAATTGTGTTGGGGGAAAAAGAAAATAACTAAACCCTTCCGAAAAGCTAGAGAGAGAAGGTGGTGATTGTAGAGAGAGTATAAATGTTTTATGTTTTTCGCTTTTGAGGTTGCAGAGGTTGTTAAAGAGAGACGAGAATAGTGAAGTCAAAGTGAGCGAGTGTGTGTTGTTGTTGTGTCTGTGTTTTGTTGAAGTTTTAAAAGAAACGTAGTAAAGAGAAATTGCTTTTCATGTGTTTGACGTCGTCGTTTGTTGATGATATATTATGCTCAACTAGTTGACAAAAAAAATAAAATGCTCAACTTAGTTGAGTTTAGGCTTAGTCAATTTTTGCCTTCTGCTATTACAAAATTTTCTAACCTTTCTACTATGAATTTTTACTCAGCAAAACACCCTTTAGCTGGTAAAGGAAAACTCACGATTACTCCTGAGAACAACCCCAAATATAAAACAGCAGAGGAATACAAACTCATTGCTAAGCTGCTTCATAAGGAACCGATTAATTTCGTGTTCTTAAAAAACCACATCAACAAACATTGGAACCTATCAGAAGAAGTAGAAACAGAAAAACTATCAAAAAACTCAGTGATTATTAAATTCAAGAACAGCAAAGATCAACAAACCGTATAGGATCAAAGACCATGGACGGTTATTGAAAAACACTTTGCTATCAATCAGTTTAAGAAGAATACAACAAATGAGGTAACAAACACGACTCTATGGATTCAGCTAACTGGAACACCGATTAGCATTCTATCTGAAAATTGCTTAGAAAAAATCATGAGTAACTTCGGTAAAGTTCATACAATCAAACTACCAGAAAATCAAATCATCGATGAGAACTCCATCACTAAAGTTAGAGTCGACTGGAACTTGAAAAACCCCTTATTAGCAGGGATTAATTACTTTGAAGAAGATAACACACAATCATGGATCAATTTCAAGTATGAAAACATAGGGCAAGTGTGTTATGGGTGTGGTCTTTTTTATCACAAAGAAGCAAACTGTAACAATACAAAAGTTTATCCAAAATTGGGAAATTGGATAAAAATTTCAACACGAGGTCCATCTAAATCTTCTGCATACTATTTCAAACCGAGTTGGAACCAGAAACTCGGTAGAGCTAACTCACCGTTAACAAACAAAGTAGATAACGGACGAAAAATAAACGTCGTTACTCGAGTACAAGAGGGTACTGATATGAAAATGAAGGACGCCACCCCACCTCCAATTTTTTTTGAATTTACCGGAAAAAAGGACGAAGGTACAGTGAGTGGGATGGAGGTAAGCACGAGGAGTACTATGCATATCGACAAAAATGCTATGGAGAAGAAAGAGAATTTTACTAAATTCTTAGAAAAAGAAAAAAATCTGAATGAGCTGGCCCATACAATGGCGGAAAAATTAGAAAAAAGCCCAAAGCCTATTAATATCGATGATATTTCTTTTGGGTCATTCCCAAGTCCAAGTGAAGGAGGCCCAATTCCGGATTTTAAAAAAACCGCCTCACTTATTAAGGCAGCCCAAGACTATGATTCAGCCCAAAACTTTACCCCTTCTAACATCAGCCCACTTACAACCCCTTTCAGAGTTAACCCAAATCAAACCCCAACCTCAAACATCATCCTTAACCACTTCACCTCTAACCCAACACCATCGAGCAACCCTAACCCCTCTTCTGCAACACTCACGAACCTTACTGAATCTCAAAACCTCGCTAACACCCAAAAACCCCCACCAATCAACACCTTACAATACCAAACCCCCTCATCACAATCTATTAACAAGGTCTATACAGAAAATATATCTAAAGAAAACCAGATTACAGTCGAATATGAATACGAAAATGAAGACGAAGATATGTTTCAATCAAGAGCATCTTTATCAAACAAGGAAAAAAGGCACCAAGATAAGAAAGCTTTTTCAGAGAAAAACCGCACTATTAAATTATGGAATCTCCGATCAAGTAAGAAGAATCTAACAAAAAATGAGGGTATTACTATGAAAGAGGAAGAGGAAGGTTCAAAATCGAAGCTTTCTCATATTGGGTCTAATGCGCAGCTAGAAGAAGGTGAGGTTTCCGGGATTGACCTGACTCAATCCCACTTAGTTCAATGATACAAATAGCCTGGAACGTTCAGGAGATTGGCACACCCCTGACGGTCCAGACCCTTATAGATATCACCCAGAGGTACTCTTCCTTTCAGAAACTAAAAATCCTTTTATTACTCTTAAAAAACTAGAAAATGTTATTAAAATGACCCTTATTACCACTGTAGAACCTAAGGGGGTAAGTGGGGGTCTAGCAGTCTTTGCTCTTCATAAAGATGATATTAAAATTAGAGTAATGATATATGTCACCTCTTTTCATGTCACCCTATTATCACCCTTCTATATATATGTATTGATTTCCTTGAATAGAAGATAGAGAAAAATTAAATAGGATAGATAAATCAATTCATTGGTCCATGTAGGCATACATGTAGGAGGTGATAAAAGGGTGATACAAAAAGGGTGACAAATATCATTACTCAAGATGAGTAATGATATATATCACCCCTTTTCATGTCATCCTTTTATCACCTTTCTATATATATGTTTTGATTTCCTTGAATAGAAGATAGAGAAAAATTAAATAGGATAGAGAAATCAATTCATTGGTACATGTAAGCATACACGTAGGCGGTGATAAAAGGGTGATACAAAAAGGGTGACAAATATCATTACTCTAAAAAGATAGTAACAACCTTTGTCTACGGCTCCCCACTGGATAAGTATAAAGCCTTAAGCCTTGAAAAATTTGCAAATTGTGCTCCTAACACCACTACCCCTTGGAACATTATAGGAGATTTCAACAATATAAGATTTACTAATGAAAAATTTGGTGGTATTATCAGCTATAAAAGAAACATGAAATTTTTTAATAAATTTATTAAGAAACAACACCTGATCCAATTAGAAAATAAAGGATGCTCCTTTACATGGTCTAATAGAAGGTGTAAAGACAAACTTATAAAAATGGTCCTTGATAGAAATTTACATAATAAAGAATGGGCTGAAAATTTTCCCAATGCTTGGATTAATGCACTCCCAGCACTTGGATCTGACCATAGTCCCCTTGTTTTAATATGTGAGGATAAAAATCATGGTAAATATAAAAGATTCTACTTTGAACACTTCTGGACTGATGAAATTGAATGTTTAGACATCATAACAAATGTTTGGCAGTCTAGAAATTCGATTAGTAGAATTAATAAAGGCAATCTAAACACAAAACTCATTATGTGTAAAAGAATACTCACGGTTTGGAGTAAGAGAAAATTCAAAAATACTAATAAAAGGATAGATGAATGTATGCTTATACTAAAGAATATTACTAATAATAAAAACCCTAAGGAATCAGACAAGGATGATTATAATATGATAGTAAAAGAAATAGAAACTTTATGGAAAAGGGAAGAAGATTTTTGGGCAGCTAGGTCTAGAAACAAATGGCTTAAAAAAGGAGATAAGAATACTGCATATTTTCAAGCTACTACAAAAGAAAGAAGAAGTTTTAATAAAATCTCCTCAATCATGAATGATAATGGGGATTGGATAAATACCCAAAATGAAGTAAATCAAGTTATTTTGAATTACTTTAATAATGTGTATGAAACTGTGGGCCCAAGATATTGTTCACCCATACTACACCTGATCCAACCTAGAGTTAGTAAAGAGATGAACCATAACTTACTAAACCCCATTCTGATCTCAGAAATTGAGGCAGCCATTTCAGAGCTAGGTGCTTTTAAAGCACCAGGGCCCTATGGTTACCCTGGGTTTTTCTTTAAGAAATATTGGCATATAATCAAACTTGATGTAATAAGAATTATAAATGACTTTTGGTACAATAATGGGAGCCTTGAAGATATTAATCACACTTTCATCTCTCTTATTCCAAAAGTGGAAAGACCAGGCCACATTAAACAACATAGGCCAATAAGTGTCTCAAATTTTATATATAAAATAATTGCTAGGATTTTAGTAAGTAGATTACAACCACTCATGAGCTACATAATTGATGAAAACCAGACAGCTTTTGTACCTGGTAGAAATATTCAGGAGAATACTTATATAGCTCATGAAGTTTGTAATTACCTAAAAAATAAAAATAAAACCACAAAGAATTATAGTATGGTAGTAAAGGCAGATATACAAAAGGCCTATAAATTTGTAGAATGGGACTTCCTCTATAACCTAATGATAACTATGGGTTTTGAGAAAAACTGGTGTGAAAGAATTATGAACTGTATTACTACAGTTTCATACTCTATACTGATAAATGGTCAACCTAATAAGTTAGATAAACCCCAAAGAGGATTAAGGCAGGGGGACCCCTGTCCCCCCTTATAATCTGTATAATAACCCAAACTTTATCTGACTTAATCAAGGATAAAATTACCTCAGGTAGTTTGGAAGGTATTAAAATATCATCTAAAGGCCCAACTTTAACACACCTCTTATTCGCTGATGATAGTATCTTCTTCTTAAAAGGTAATAACCAAGATACCAATAGTTTTAATGATATTATTACCAAATTTGGTTACTCTACGGGCCTAACATTGAATCTCAACAAATGTGGGGTTAAGTTTAGTGCTAATACACCCCACTACATTCAATATATTTACTCCTCGAGAATAAATATGAAAATTACTAAGGATCTAGGGCAATACTTAGGCCTACCAACTGAATGGGGTAGGTCAAAAGTAAAAGACCTCAATATTTTAGTTGAAAAAGCTATTAAGAAAACTGTTAGTTGGAAAAACAATTTTTTGTCTGAAGCTGGAAAAGAAATTCTTATAAAATCTGTGCTACAGAGCATTCCAAACTATTTTATGTCCTCGTTTCTTTTACCAAAAAGAATATGTGATTTAATTACCTCACAAATAGCGAAATTTTGGTAGGGTGATAAGAATAATAGAGGTATTCATTGGACTCAATGGTCTAACCTAACATATAGTAAATTTGAAGGAGGATTAGGCTATAGAGACCTCAATATAATGAACAGGGCCCTAGTAGCTAAACAAGCCTGGAATATATTAAATAATAAAAACTCCCTCTTGTATAAAGTTTTGAAAAGCAAATACTTCCCTAAAGATACCTTTTTACTTGCAAAACTTGGAAACTCTCCATCTTGGGGCTGGAGAAGTATTATATCTGGAAGAGATGATCTAAAGGATAACTTAAATTGGAAAATTGGAAATGGGGAAAACATAAACCCTCAAATTGATATTTGGATAGATCAAAACAATAATACAAAGAAACCTAAAAATGTGAATATTAAAAAAGTCTCTGACTTCATTATTAAGGGGACTAGGAACTGGAATATTGAAATTTTAAATCAGAACTTTAACTCTGAAGAAGTGGAGAAAATTACAAGGAAATTTATTCCTTTAATCCCATTTGAAGACTCGGTTTGTTGGGCCTTAAACCCAGATGGGAATTTCTCAGTCAAAAGCCTATATCATTATATAATATCGGAAAATATTAAGAAGGAGAAAAATACGAATAATAAGAAACCATCCTCCTCGCATTTGATAGATAAAGATGTATGGAAAATGGTGTGGAAAATTAATACTCCACCAAAGATTCGCAATTTTATATGGAAGGCTATAAAAAATGTCCTGCCTACAAATGAAAACCTCTTTAAAAGGAAATGCACTAATAATATAAAATGTCCCATTTGTTTACATAGTGATGAAAGTGTAGAACATTTACTTTTTGAATGTGACTGGGCGAGAGCTGTTTGGTTAGCCTCCCCATTGGGTTTTAAGACTAGCAACCAAGCCTACTCTAAAGTGGACTTATGGATGGCTAATGTTGTAAAATCAATGGCTAAGGAGGCTAAAAAAGAGGCTTGTTTAACTGAACTAGCATGTATTATAGCTTGGTCCATTTGGAAGGATAGAAATGCATATGTCTTTAATAGACAAAATCTTGATCCTAATAGAACAATACTAAAGGCAATACAAATATGGAAAGAATACTTAAATGCAAATCATAAGAAAGGTGTAATGTTACCTGATTTACAAAGTCAGAAGGGAAAAGAACAACATGATCAAAGTGGTGTTGTATTAGATTTCTGAAAAATCCCAATCCTACTAGAATTGGCTAAACTTATTAGCCTTGACTCTACCCCTACGGGGTGGGCTAATCTTTTTGTAATCTGTTGGTATTTTTAATATAAGCGTTTAGAAAAAAAAAAAAAAAAAATTTGCTAAAATAAGTAGTTTAAACCCCATTCTTTTTTGGGATATATATATTCTTTATTTTTTGGTGTTTTTTTAGATTGACTAATTGAGTTTAGAAACAAGTTATTCTTCCCCATTATAACAACTCTTTTTTCATACACTATAAATCATGATCAAATAATACTAGCTCACTAAATTATAATTAAAAAATTCATATTAATTATAAAATATATATATATCAACTAGTAACTCTTAATTTTAGAAATTATATTAAATTTTAAAAATTACAAATTATATTTCATAAACAATTATATTCAATCACCTACCAAAGTCAAAAGAAACTTTTGTTTTACCTTTCAACCTATGTTGTAGATCTCTGTTTTGGGCGCTATGCGGTCGACCTGGGCCTAGCGCCTAGGCGGGATTACACGGGGCCTAGGCGGAATTATACGGTTTTGAATCTCAATGTGTGATTTTGTATATTTAGTAATATAAATAGTAATTATACCAATTTTAACTATTTAAGCCGTAAGATTCATCTAACAACACTATAGTAAATACAAAAATACTAAAAGTTGAGTTATAATATTAACTTAAGAATTCTCGAAAATAAGAAAAATAACAAAACGTTTGTTTTTCCATTGATCGGCGCCTAGGCGGCTACTTTTTTTCCATTAATCGGTGCCTAGACGGGCTAGTCGCCTATTCCACGACGACTAAGGCGTTAGGCAAACACGCCTAGAATTTTAACTAGGCGTAAGCGGCTGAGAGGGGAGTTGACGCCTAGGCGGCGCCTAGGCGGGGAGATCTACAACATAGCTTTCAACAAATCAAGTTTGCAACGAACCATACTTTGTGAATAAAGAAGATTGCTATTATATGAGTTTTTAACTAAATCTTTATTGCTTGAAATTGGCTTGAGCTTGAGTGGGTCGAAGATGTTCAGCTCGGTAAAGGCCTTTTCCTTTATTTTTTAGTTACAGGGGAGGCACGTTAAGCACTACTGTTGCGGCGGTCTATTGTAGAAGAATGGGAGGGGAACAATCCTTAATTAGGAAGTCTAACATCATAAATTTGTAAAAAAATCTTTAAGTTTATCTTTACATGCATGTCATTATGATCTACCCGATTCTGGTCTAAATGTTGGGAGAACTAAAAATAAATTTCTTTTTGGTAAACAAAACCTTTTATATATACTAGACACTCAAAAGTTAAAAAAATTATACACAGATAACTAAAATGTTACCAGATTTTTCTTTCATTTTATTCTATCTCATCTTGTAGTTATAGTTACATTAAGCATTATTATTACAACTTTGTAAAATATTTTTGTTATTCAGCTGCAAAAACCTATTTGGATACATCATTGGTTTCCAAATGATCTCAAAACATTGTTCGTAATTGATATGTCTGGTCTTATACTTAACTATGACATTTTTTGTTATTTTTTTTTTCAATTATATATGTCAAACCTTAGCAGGACATTTGTATATCAACACTTACGGAAATTCACAAAGCAAATACCAACCTCCATGGTTTATGAGACAGTAGTTTACAATAAAATTCATTTCTTCGTCTATAAGTGCACACAAATACAGGACATAGTGGTTATACCTTGGAGAAGATACCAATGATTAAACAATGAGCCCCGGTGGTACCAGAAGTTGTTCATAAGACCTTGGATTCATCCATGCCACTACAATTCTTTTTCGTGTTAGTTTGTTTACATTGTAGGTTTACTTTTTTTTGTTTAATATTATTGTCCTTACAATTTTTTAGGTTCTTTTCCCAACAATTTAGGAACCAAATTTTTGGCTTTTTTAATGGAATCTTCTTCTACCTTTTTTTTTGTTTTGAACATGAAAACTTTGTCGGATACATCAAAGCTGGAACAGTTAATGGTTTGACGTTTAAATCTTGGTCCCAAAAGATCCTTTATCTTTTTTAGGAACTTTAAGTTGACAATGATTTGATCTATGATCCTCTTGTTTTAGTTGCCCCAACCAATGATGCAACAAACAAATCTCGTAACAAACTAGATTTAAAATATGATTGGATAACAAACTATTAAGGGATCATATTTTAAATCATGTGTAAATGTACTTTCGACTTATTTGTGAATGAAAATATGCTAAACTGATCTTGGATAATCTTGATAAGAAATATGGGGCTGACGATGTTGGTATGAAATGAATGTTATTTGTAATTAGATAAAAGTTGCCATCATTGATCAGAAACTAATTTTAGATAAATTCAATGTGTTCAAAAACTTGTGTGCCTGGATACTAGATTGGGGAATGAAAATATATGAGGTATTCATGGTGAGTGTTCACTTGGAGAATTTTTTACTCCCTTGGAACGATTACCAAAATTAATTGAAACACAAGAAAATAAACATTACACTTTCAGAGTTTATCACTCATATGAGAACTGAAGAGGATAATTTACTAAAGGATAAGTTCAAATCTCTTTTTTTCATGTGTTATAGATGATAATATTTCCCAAAAAAAAAGTCTATAAGGTGACATTCTTATATGATCTTAAACATAGTAATTTATGTGCCTAGAGGGCTTCATTGAGATGGACAAACCCATATTTTCTATCTAACTTGACTATTTTGTATAATATGGAATTAATTTTCCTATTTGAACTTCAACTTATCCATTAGTTTATGGATGGGTAGGTTTTGTCACTTTGTGTGTAATAAAGTATGACTTAAGAAATTTAGAAATTGCATATTACTTAAATGACTACTTCCACCACTTGTGTGTGATTTCATGTCGATGATCTCTCATGCATCACTTAGGACAGTGTTCCTCAAACTGAAGCAAAACTATCAGGAAATTTTTAATTTTCAACCATATTGAAAAAGAATGTCGCTTGTTCAAGGACATCGTAACTTTGGACGCAGAATTATCACGCTATCTCGGTCCTCAAACAACCACAAGTCTTTTCTATACCCAATGTTTCCAAAGCCTTTCTGACCTTCACGTAATCTTTGTTCATTTTCCCATCTAGGCCACTAATATACCAGGTAAACTATCACAACATTCTTCTCACAATGCATAACATCAATGTTATGTTTCAGTAAGTTTTCTAACCAAAAAGTTAAATCGTAGAAGATACCATTTTTCCTCCAATTTGACACTCAAGTCCCTATTTTCTTTCTCGATTTACCATCAATGTCCTTGTGTTTATCATTAAGTGAAATAGGAAATCCATTTAGTTGCGTCTTACTATCTGCGAGGCTATGTTTTCTTGGCAAGGAACTATTTATTACTTTTAAACCAATAACATATAGGTAACCAACGTCTATGATTAAAATATATTATAATTTTATTAACCTGCAAACACGAGGTATAGTTCATGCATTTGGGGCATGCTTTGTATCCTTGACCTATCCATCCCGAAATGTATGCTCTAGTTGGAAAATCATTAATTGTCAACAATACACAAGTCTTCATGACAAAGTATTCCTTAATATGTGCATCGTGCATAACTATCAACTCATCTACTAAAGGATAGAAAATACATCCATATTTTTACCTGGACAATTCAAACTTGGAATCAATAAAGTAAGTATAAAAGTGTATTCTTACATTCATAATCACAATGACAAGTTGTACATGGTCAATATAACTATCCACAAGCTATAAGGGTTGATTTTCCCAGAGAAATGACAAACCCCCTTGTTGGCAAAACCTAATAGTACAGTAAGTGGTTCACGTGCAAACTCAAGATTTTGTTCATCAAACATTTTCCAACTAATACCATCAAATGGATAACACAAGACATCATATTTGGTACACTTTGAGCTATGGTGTCATATCATGTCTTTCGCAGTGTGCCTCACGGTGTACAATTATTGTAACCTAGGTGCAAGAGGAGAATATCAAAATTTCATAAGAGACACCTTCTTCTCCTTCTTCAAATTGAACCTAGATTCACCACATATTGGACACTCCTCGAGGTCTACAGTTTCTTTATAATACACCACACAATCATATAAACACACATCGGTCATCTCGTATCCTAAACCCAATTTTTTCAAATTTTTGTTGGTTTCCTTGTACAAGGTAGGCAACTTATGACCTTTGGTAAAAGCACGAGTACAACAGTTGCAGGAGTTAGGCGAAGGAGGTGTCCATCTGCTTGTTCTTTACTTTGATGTGCATCAACTTAGCCATCTCAGTGTGACAAAAAAAACCTCATCATTAAAAGTGGCACGCAAATTATCAAGAACATTTATCATTTCTTCATCTACGAAAGAGATCGAGTCAATCATGAGATTTTGGTATGTTTCACCATGGTGTGCCCAAACCCTATACGTTTGTAAAAACCCATACTTCAAAATATTCCCTCTTACGTCGTTAATATTACATTTTTTATTATTAATAAAATTCTTGCATAGACAACTAAGAAAATGCGTATTATCCAAGTGGTTCGCCGTAAATTCTAGGATTACCTTCACACCTTTCAATAATTGCATACACCCTTATCCTTTATCTTAATCCAAATCTTGTCAGTAGGCAAAACCATCAACTATATTTAACCAAACGTATTACAAAATGGATAAATATACAAGTAAACTTTGAGTACTTCATACATAAATGGGCTAAAGTAGTGAATTTGTGTTAAATTATTACAAAAATCAATACACATTTGAAAATAAATCCAAAATCACAATCTAAAGAGGGATAAATTCTTAAGGCTTTAATAAAGGGACTCAAATGTGCATAATTTTTGATACAAGGATTTCAAGTACAATATATAATAAAATTTCCTATAATGCAGTTTTACACAAACATATAAATCAATTCTATAGTCAAATTTAAGCATAATATTTCGACCAATTATTGAGCATTTTGCCCATAACATAGGCACTAATCATATATATTCTACAATTTTTATATAGTATCAAAGTCATATATTGTAACCTTCAAATAACTTGAATTGATACACATTACATGTCCTCAATCGAAGTATAATCATCATGTATTTAAAATAAATAGAATTGAAAAATATTTAAATTTAGAAGATACCATTTTTCATAAAATTAATAGGTATTTTGATGTTGAAATGGACACCACACGTGGAGATGGTGGTTGGGTGCTCTAGTGATGTAGCGACGAAACTTTGGTTACAGGTGGGTGGTGGTATAGGAGCTGGATTTTCAACCAAGGATTTGGAATAAAAATTTAGTGGATTGTTAAATATGTGAAACTGTCCAATCTGTTGTATTTATTACGCGGCGACTTATGTCGTCGTTAATGATAGTCTCGTTGGTTATTGATAAACGTCATTATCAACGACTGAATGTCTTTGCTAAAACTTTATGAATAGAGGCGACTCGTCGCTAATACGTCTTTTTTACGACCATGTACCGACTAAACTCATGATTGGTCGTTGTTGGTATATCATTAGGGACAAATTTTTTACCATCGTTAAAGCTACATACTGTAATAATAAAGTTTCTCTTATTTCTTTCATAAATTTTTATGGCAATATAGATATACAAGAAACCCCTTATTTTAAAATTTTGCTTTAGGTCCCATATGTCACCGTGGATCCTGAAGTGTTCAATTACATGACTGTAGTATATTATTGTTTTTTTTTTGGACAGAAAATGAAATAACCACACAACCTTTTATCTGATACCTAATCTCGAAACTCTCAACTTGATATTTTCAACTGCCATAGCTTGACTGTTTGCTCTGCACCTACCTTTCTTCGCGAGACCATCTGCCTGGTCATTCAACCGTCTCGGTACAAACCGATATGATATTGGGCCATGCTCTTCCGTCACCCTCCAAATCTTCCAGATAATCGGTAGAATTGTCCATCTTGCTGCTTATGCCATAGTATATTATTGTTGAAGTACATTTTATTGTTGGTTTAATGATCAATAAGTTTCGAAACTAAATATTATCAGAATCAAATAATTATTCTAATAAATAAAATACAATAAATTGGTGATAGATATAAAGATAATCCATTTACATCATTGTAAATCAATAAATTTGAATTTCTAGAAAACTATTCTTACATTTCTGTTTTGTTTGTACTTTTTTTTTTGGTAGAAAGTAATGTACACATTAGAGGGATTGCATTTCATCGTCCTTCATTCCCCTATTTTTTATGGCGGGATGCATTTTTCATATTCTGATAAGTTATAATTGTATATTTCTTTCATGTTTGCTTACACACATTACAATAAAAAAGACTTGGTCGTATAAAAAAAAAATAATACACTTAACTATTTTCTTTTTTATCAACAAAACTCATTTTTGGTTCATGCAGGTTTCAAACCTGCTACCTTCGTTTATTAGCACGACGTTATAACTAACTAAGCTAATGAACCAATAAACTAACTATTCTCCTTGTTTTAGGGCCCGTTACTATTCTCCTTGTTTTCGATAAAGGAACATTCAAATACCCATGTAAATAAGATGTATAATGATGAATTTATTTGTTGTATCATAACATACTGAAAAGCAAAACAAAAAGGAATTGGCATTAAAAACCCATACTAAAATGCTCTCTTCTCTCTCCACCACTAAAATCTCCTCCTCCACCACCACCACTCTCACCGCCATCTAAAATACCACCCTCAAATCTCCCCTCAAGGTTTTTTCCGAGCTTCCCTACAAAATTCATAGCTTGGAAACCTTATTTGCTCTCCCCAAACTGTTTTCCCTTACCTCCTTCCTCCTCCCTCTCCTAAGATGAACTTTTACTCTACAAATCATCCTCTTGCCGGAAATAACAAGCTTGTTATCTCACCGGATATCAACACTAGATACAAAACCAGCCATGAATTCAAGCTAATGGCAAGGCTTATGGTTCAAGAACACACTAATCATGTGTTCATCAAGAATCATATTAATAAGTACTGGAACCTCTTGGAAGAGGTTGAAACCGAGAAGATGGCTCCTAACACAGTGATGATCAAATTTAAAAACGAGAAAGATCAACTTATGGTTTGGAATCAAAGACCCTGGACAATTATGGGTAAACACTTTGCTATCAACACTTATGAAAACACAAAAACAGAGGTAAATAATACTACCCTTTGGCTCCAACTCAAAGGAGCACCTATCTGTTTACTTACTGAAAATTGTATGAAGAAAATTATGAGTAATTTCGGTGAAGTACATCAAATACTTTTACCTGAAATGGAATTCATAGATGAAAACTCCATATCGAGAGTTCAAGTTGATTGGAAACTAGATAACCCAATAATTGCGGGTATCAATTTCTTTGAAGATGAACATACTAAACATTGGATTGAATTTAAATATGAAAATATCGATCAAGTATGTTACAATTGCGGCTTATTTGATCATGATACTGGATCGAAATGCTTTAACCCAATGGTTAAACCCAGAATTGGATATTGGGTAAAAATTTCAACAAGAGGACCCTCGAAATCAACTTTGCTGTTCAAAGAAAAAAATGCGTCTCTTGCTGGAAAATTCAACAATGGAGGTAAGAAAAGCTTCAAACCGAGTTGGACCTACAAACTCGGTAAACTCAACTCACCAATTGCGAAAAAGGGTATTTCTGAGATTAGTTCAAAACTTGGAAAAATCGTACCCTCCACTAGTGCTAAGGTACAGGTAACAAACAAAAACCCCACGGATTTATTTGTCTTTGGTAAGCGGATGGATACCAGTACAAATGATGGTACTGAAAAAGACAAAACCGGTACGAAGAAGGAAGAAGATGGAAAGCGTGAAGAAATAAAAAAAGGAAAAACTATATGTACTGAAAAAGAAAAAGTATTATCGGGCCTGGCCCAAACTTTAGTGACTAAGTTAATTAACTCGCCAGCCCGTATTGAAGACATTGCTTTTGGGTCTTTTCCTAGCCCAAGTCAGGGAGGCCCATCATCATTGATAAAAAATTCATTTGCCCAATCTTCAGCCCAACTTTTAATTAGCCCAACTCTAAATAACCCAAAACCGAGCACTAGCCCAAACCATTCCGAAAACTCTCTCAGCCTAACCAAAACACCTAACACAAACACTTTTCCAAATCATTTCATCTCTACATCCCCAATTATCGTAAACCCTAACCTATCATCTCCTCCATCTCTCCTTTCGATAATCTCTGACCTTAACCAATCTCCGACACCATCGAAAATCGTACCACCACAAAATCCTCTAGTAACTACTAAACCCACAATAATAACAACAACAATCTTAGATAATAAAACCACACAACAAAACTATGAGAACCTTTTCATCTCTGAGCTCCTCACAAACGATGAAGTTATGGGTCAGTCAAATAACTTCAATCGACATAGATGTAAACGTATTTTGGAGCAAAATATTAGTAAAAACAAAAGAAGAAGTGATAAGCTATGGAAAACCAGATCGAAAATCACTGATCCAATTATCGGGAATGAGTTAAATGTTCAAGAAGCGGTGGAACAACAACAAACACATGATGAAGAGGATCTCAACCCTCTAGGGATTCAAATCAATGCTGATACAGCGGGAAATAGCTCGAACAATGCTGATGTTGGAAATTACTCGGAACAAGTGCTCGAAGAAGGAGAGGTTTGCGGGATTGACCGGATTCAATCCCACCTCCCTCAATGATACATCTCTCCTGGAACGTTCAGGGGATTGGCACACCCCTGACGGTCCAGACCCTTCTTGATATCTCTACGAGATATCACCCGGAGGTAATTTTTCTTTCGGAAACTAAAAATGTATTCTCTGTTCTTAAGAAGCTTGAAAAACCCTTACGTATGTCCCTTATCACCACGGTTGAACCTAAAGGCCTTAGTGGGGGATTAGCTATTTTTGCGAAAAGTAAGGATCTTATTAAAATTCTTAGTAAAAATGAAAACCTTATTAATTGTGAATTCTCAAAAGCTGGTGGTACTAAATTCACCTCCACCTTTATTTATGGGGCACCTTTAGATGCCAATAAAGATGGTTGCCTAGATAACATTAAACTTTGTAAGCCGATTAATAACCGTCCATGGAACCTCATAGGAGATTTTAATCTTATCAGATTCAATAGTGAGAAATTTGGAGGTAATTATGCTATTAAGAAAAATATGAAAAAATTCAACAACTTTATAAAAAATTTAGAACTTATACAACTTAGCAACAAGGGTTGTGCATACACATGGTCCAATAGAAGGGATAAAGACCAGCTTATTAAAATGCTACTGGATAGAAACTTAATGAATAAAGAGTGGTCTGATATTTTCCCTGATGCCTGGGTTAATGCCCTACCTGCTATAGGATCTGACCATAATCCTCTCATACTCTACTTTGATGATGAAAATGATAAAAAATACAAGAGATTTTATTTTGAACACTTTTGGACTGAGGAAAAAGATTGTCTTGACATTATTGAAAATGTTTGGAAATCAAGAAACAATATTAAAACTATCACCAAAGGTAATTTAATTACTAAACTGAATATGTGTAAGAGAATTCTTACTGTTTGGAGCAAAAGAAAGTTTAAAAACACTAGAAAGAAAATTGACCAGTATATAGAGAGGTTAAGAACTATTACCAATAGTACTAATACTCTAGATACTGATAAAGATGAATATAATTACATTACTAAAGAAATTGAAAAACTTTGGACTATAGAAGAAAAAATTTGGGCTGCTAGGTCTAAAATTAATTGGTTAACAAAAGGAGATAAGAATACCTCTTATTTCCATGCTGCTACTAAAGAAAGAAGATATTTTAACAAAATATCCTCTATCATGGATGATCAAGGTAATTGGTTAAATAACCAACCTGAAGTTAACCAAAATATTATGAATTACTTTAATAACATTTATAACACTGTGGGCCCTAGGGATTTTAGCTCTATATTGGACTTAATCCAACCTAAGATTACCAAAACTATGAATGAAAATCTTCTCAAACCTATTCTTATTAAAGAAATTGAGCTGGCAGTCTCTGAGCTAGGTGCTTTCAAGGCTCCAGGCCCAGATGGCTACCCTGGTTTCTTCTATAAGAATTACTGGAATATCATTAAATTAGATGTTATTAAAATTGTCAATAATTTTTGGTACAATAATGCGAGTCTTGAGGAATTAAACCACACCTTTATTTCACTTATTCCAAAAATTGAGAAGCCTGGAACTATAAAACATTATAGACCTATCAGTGTTTCAAACTTCATCTATAAAATAATTGCAAGAATCCTTGTTAATAGGTTACAACCCCTCATGAGTATTATTGTGGATAATACTCAATCCGCCTTCATTCCAGGCAGAAGTATTCAAGAGAATACCTACATAACTCATGAGGTCTGCACTTATATCAAAGAAAAAATAACTTCAAAAAATTACAGTATGATTATTAAAGCTGATTTACAAAAAGCCTATGAATTTGTAGAGTGGGATTTTCTGTTACTTCTTATGAATAAGCTTGGATTTGATTCCAAGTGGAGCAAAAGGATAATGAACTGTATCTCTACAGTTTCATACTCCATCCTTATAAATGGGCAACCTAACAAGCTTAAAAAAACCCAAAGGGGTCTTAGACAAGGGGACCCCCTATCCCCTCTCATCTTCTGTCTAGTCACTCAAACTTTAAATGACCTTATCAAAAATAAAATGGATAATAACCTTCTAGATGGAATTCAAATTTCGAGAAATGGCCCATCTTTGACACACTTGCTCTTTGTTGATGATAGTGTTTTCTTTTTGAAAGCTAATAATAAAGATGCTGAGGGTTTTAATGATGTTATAAATAAATTTGGCTATGCCACAGGTCTTACCCTAAACTTAAACAAATGTGGGGTTAAGTTTAGTACCAATACCCCACACTTTATTCAATACATTTTTGCCTCGAAAATAAATATGAAAATTACAAAGAACCTTGGCGCATACTTAGGTTTACCCACGGAATGGGGTAGATCGAAAACTAAGGAATTAAACTCTTTGGTTGAGAAAGCTATTAAAAAAACAATCAACTGGAAAAACTTATTCCTTTCAGATCCTGGAAAGGAGATTCTTATTAAATATGTGCTCCAAAGTATTCCAAACTATTTTATGTCCTCCTTTCTACTCCCAAAAAAAATATGTGATACTATATCTATGAAAATAGCTAAATTTTGATGGGGCTCTAAGGATAAAAAAAGGTATACATTGGACCAATTGGTCAAATGTAACCCATAGTAAATATAATGGAGGTTTGGGCTTCCGGGACATAAATATTATGAATAAGGCTTTACTTGCAAAGCAAGCTTGGAATTTACTTAATAATAGAGATTCCTTACTATATAAAGTCTTACAAGGAAAATATTTTCCTAACAACAATTTTTTACATGCCAAATTGGGCAATAAAGCCTCTTGGGGCTGGAAAAGTCTTGTTACAGGTAGAGACACTATTAAAAATCATTTGAAGTGGAAAATTGGAAATGGACAAGAAATAAACCCCCAAATAGACCACTGGATACCAAATAGTGATGTTATTACTAAACCTATAGATATAAGACTGGAAAAAGTCTCTGAACTACTTATCTCAGGTGAAAGAAGATGGAATATAGAGAAACTTAAAAGTAATTTCCATAAAAATGAGTATGAAAAAATACTAAAGACCTTTATCCCCCTTATCCAAATGCCTGATGTTATTTACTGGACCCTTAGTCCTGATGGATTATATACGGTTAAAAAAGGTTACCAACATATGAAAATCTTGAAAACTGAACTAGAAAATATAAAGAGTAAAGCTAAACCTTCATCTTCTCATGTTACTAACCCAATAGTATGGAAGAAAATTTGGAATATGAAGACTCCTCCTAAGGTTAAAAACTTTATTTGGAAAGCTATAAAGAATATCCTCCCTACCTCGGAAAATCTTTACTTAAAAAAATGTAAAGAATCCAAGGTTTGTCAAATATGTTATAAAGAAATAGAAAATGTGGAACATTTGCTCTTTGACTGTGATTGGGCGTGTGCCACGTGGTTGGCATCCCCACTCTCATTACGAATTAGCAACCAATCCAAGAAATTGGATGTTTGGATGGCTAATTTCATCAATGAGAGTGATAATTTAAATATGAAAGAAAGCTACTCCTTTGAGAAAATTTGTATACTTGCGTGGCACATATGGAAAGATAGAAATGCGTATATATTTAATTATATACAAATTGACCCTCTACGTACACTGAGGAAGGCTGAATTATGTTGGACTGAATATCTTGCAATTTTGGGAAAAAATGATAGTTCCACCTCTGGGAGGGACTTGATAGCAAAATTGGAAGATAAAAACAAGGTGGGAGAAAATAACATACAAAAAACCCCTAATGATGTTATTCTCAAACTGAAGGGTAAGAAAAATCCAATTTTGAACAAAATAACCCCGGAACCGAAGAAACAGATCCCTAACAAAACGATTAAACAAGTTAGTAAATGGATTCCACCTTATATTAACTCTATTAAAATTAACTGTGATGCATCATTTACTAAGAACAGGTCTATAATTTCGTGTGTTGCCAGGGATTATAAGGGACGAGTACTAAAATGTGAAGCTTGGAGAATTAATGCTGACAGTATCCTAGAAGCTGAAGGTTTAGGTGTCCTCAAGGCGTGTTTATGGGCTAAGGAGCTCCATAATTTTCATTGCCTTGTGGAAAGCGACTGCCTTTTAGTTATAGGACCACTTGTTAGCAATTTTGCTGTTATTTCTCCTAGTATTCAAAATGTAATTAAGAGTATTTACTACATTTCTGAATTTTGTAATCCATCTTTCTCATTTGTTAAGAGAAATGGAAATATGATAGCGGATTGGGCTTGCAAGAATTTACCTTTTGGTGAGTCTCACGACTTTTGCGCAAGCCCATTTCCTACTAGTTTAACACAATTGTTAGGCCTTGATTCGTCCCCAACGGGGATAGGCTAACACTAAGTTTGTAATGTTTTGAGTTTTAATATAAGCGTTTGGAAAAAAAAAAAAAAAAAGCAAAACAAACACATCTCCTAGGTGACTGGATATTAACTAGCTAGGAGATGAAAATCTCAATTGAGAAAAATTATTAGCCAAATTAAAACTCTTACAAAAGCTAAGAAAAATAACCCTCAGTAATTATTTCAACACACATATAGCTATAAATAAAGATGCATATTATATATTGAAGCAAAATAACTTTGTTTATAAAGATCCACACTTGAACTTGACGTGGCATGCTTTACCAACCTTGAGTGAAAATGCATGGACTGGCCTAGTCAAGAAAAAAGGCAAACGAAGCATGAGCTCACAAACACATTTATCGTCAAGTTTATACAACCAATAGCAACATTTACTTTCAACTCGGTGTTCAGCAAATGTACTTGTTCCAATTTCGGCCGGATCCCCAGGGAAATCGGGAGGCCGGGGTGCAGGTTGAGATGGAGTATTAGGTGGTGGAGATTGAGGTGGAGACTGAGGTGGAGATTGAGGTGGAGACTGAGGTGGAGATTCAGATGGAGATTCAGGTGGAGATTCAGATGGAGATTCAGCTGGAGAATCAGCTGGAGAATCAGATGGGTCGGACGGTTTAGGATCAAAAGGAATCGGCTTTGGGTGGGGGTGGGGTGGTAACTTTGCACAAGCATGATTCACAAGAGCAAATTGGGTAATACATAGTGGTCGCCCCATAGGTTTTGGTCGCATATATGGATATAGTGGTCGATGTCTAAAAAATCTTGGCCGCCTAAGTAGTGTGCTAAATCCCTCTGGACATAATGCCAATAATATTACCCAAAACAATATTGATTTTAAGATTAACACGTTTGCAATTTTCTCCATGGTAGTGTTGAGATTTGAGAGCTGTTTCAAACTGCTTGCTCGACCAACTTATATAGTAATAATTATAGTTATTTCACAAGCTTTTCATGTTCTCATAGCAGCTAGCTGTAGTTGAGGGATTTGTGGAAGATATAAAATGACCAAGAGAGTGATCCTACTCCTAGGCTGGTTGTGGGATATGTGAGGTGTATTATAGATGTTGAAAGAAGATTAATTCATCAAGCCTCGAATCTGAAATTATGGAAATAATTAAGGAGTTTATTATTTAATTTTTTGTAGTAGTTGTCTTCTGCGGTTAATTGTTTATCGGAGGTGTTAGCTGACATGTCTTATGGTTCACTCAGCTTAAGTTACATTGTACACTCAATTTGGCTATTATATTAGTAAAATCCAATTTTTCGTTTTTTTTTGGTTGATAGTAAAATTCACTCACGGAGGTAAAAAAATTACCAAAATTAAAATAAAATAAAGAGCACCTTGACTCCCTTAGGGCAAAACTAGGTTGTATATAAATGAATCAACACTACAAAAAATAGTAGCATTAGCGCGAAACTATTGCGCCAACAACTAAAATGTCCTATAATTATATTTTTAGCGGCAATATTTTCCGCTAAAAATAAAGTTAATAGAGGCAAAAACAAATAATTTGCTACTAAAGGTATCTTTAGCGACAAACTTATAGAAACAACAAATAACGACTATTAGCGGCAAAATTAAGTTTTTTAGTGTTAAATTTTTTGTCGCTAAAGATACTATTCCTTGTAGTGCAAGGCGCTCGCGAGCAGCTTGAAATCGATTCGGAGAAAAACTCGTTCGAGATCGACTCGAATATAAACAACCTCAAGCTCTATTTTAAACTCGATAAGTAAACAAACCCGCTCGAGCTCGGCTCGAAGGCTCGTTTAAAATTATAAATTATAAATTAATATATTATCTTCTTATAAATATATTATTAAACTTTCAATATCAATTTAAATATTTTTAATTTCTTTAGACATTTATTTTTTCATTAATATTATTCTTTATATTTTCACACCACACGCTCCATCAAATACCAGCCGTTCATGAAAGTCTCATTTCAACCATAAAAAAATTTATTCATGAGCGACTCGTGCTCGGCTATAAAAAAAGATTGTTCTATAAGTGAAACAAACAAGTTTTAACATTTCTGATTTGGACCACAAGAAGCCCGGGCTCGACTCGTTTAAATTTGAGCTCAGCTCGGCCCGACTTGTTTAAATTTGAGCTCGGCTCGAGAAATTAAACAAACAAGTCTGTACATCTAGTATTTGGCTCGGCTCGTTTGCAGCGCTAGGCAATATATGCTAGATGATATACAACAATTCTTAAATTATTCAAGATATTCAATAATGTCGGAATAGTATGGAAAGCAAGGAGATTTCGAACTTGTACTCGTGTATCGAGGCGAACTGTGCGGATTGGATGACAAAGATGAGACTGAGACAAAAAGAAGCCCCGAGTCCGTATAGAAACCCTCCGGAAGAACTTTGGAAGCACTTAACTAGAGATCAATGTGAGCGGTCCACGCCTTATAGTAATGTCAGCACTCTTTCGAAAGTTTAATAAGTCTAGTTTAGATTTACAGGTCTCTACTTAGACCTCATACGTAATAAAAAAAATTAATAATTGTTTAGATTTAAATTGACATTAATCAAACTAATTTTGTATAAAAGTTTTCAAGGAAAGGAATATTGATAATTAAATTATATTCTCTTGTATCTCTTGAAACTTAAATAAAATTATTGATAGTTTAGCTAAAAATTGAAGACAAATAACTAATACTAATAATATTGATCTGATAAATATATGTAATCACTTATATATAAGTAACCAAAAACTAGGAATCGAATAATTTTCTTTATATTTAAATATATATTAGGAAATAGTTTTTATAGTCAATTTGTTTTGTAATTGTCAAATTTAACTTAATATTTACTTTGTATCCTTTCATTATATAGTTAAACCTCTATAAATGAATATTCTTGGGACCTAGAAAAAAATATTCGCTTAGCAAGATTATATATTTATCGATAAATGAATATATTATTCATTTATCGATAAATGGATTCTTATTAATTTAGATAGTATTTTTGCACATTTTTATATGAGTAATGATATTTGTCACCCTTTTTGTATCACCCTTTTATCACCTCCTACGTGTATGCCTACCTGGACCAATGAATTGATTTCTCTATCCTATTTAATTTTTATCTATCTTCTATTCAAGGAAATCAATACATATATATAGAAGGGTGATAAAAAGGTGACATGAAAAGGGGTGACATATATCATTACTCTTTTTATATTCTTGTACGAATAATTATTTTACATATTGTAATACACAAATGTACCTACTAGGTAATAATTTCATTTCAAGAGATTATATATATATATATATATATATATATATATATATATATATATATATATAGGTATAAATATAAATTAGGAGAAGATATCGAAGGATTAACGGATGTCATTTCTAAGTTACACTCTTGAAATGTGATGGACGTCGTACATCTTTTGAACTATCCTAACGAGAATTATGTCGTTATGGAATTGCCTACCGACGATGAAATTATTGAGTCTGTACTGAATGATGTGAATGATCTAGAACCAAATGATAGTAGTGTCACACCAAATGTGTCATCAAAAGAAGCATATCAAGCAATGATCACTTTACAGAACTACTTTCTACAACACGAGCAAAATGCCCCTTAAGTTTTGTTTGCGTTAAGAAAAATCAAGGATGAGATAATTTTTTGTGGAAAAAGAAGCAAAAAACTATAGACTCTTTTTTGTAAAAGAATACCTTATTGTACGAACATTGTTGATTAAAAAAAAAAAATTTAGTGTATATATATATAATGACAATGGTGATGACTATTCATTTGTATTTACATAGAGTCTTTAAGGATTTCAAGAAAATTATTCATTAATGCATTTAGCGAGGTTATTCATTTATCTCCTTAGCGCAAGTCAGGACCGGAGAAAATTATTCATTTGTCGAAGTTATTCATTTATCGAACATTCATTTATCGAGTTTAACTGTATATAGAATTTCACTTTCTTAAAAAATGATAGAATACATGCAAAGATAACATATTTACATGGAAATGATTAAGAAAACAAATTAATTGAATCCGACAAGTGTGGTGGAATTCGTCTCATTAACTCGTGGATAGTGTATTGTTTTTTACCTTTAAAAGCGAAAAATTATACATTAATGCACCAAAAATGTGTTAGCACTTTGATGGTGAATTTTTTTTCCCAGAAATTCTTGAAATAATATAGTGCATTAGACTACTGTTAATTGTAAGGTGGTCAGTACATCCGTAATTAAGGTGACGGGGCAAAATGTTATGTCTTTATGCAGATCCTATCATATCTGAAGAGCCCTCAATGTCCGGACATACACCATTGCAAGGGAAGTTGGGTGAAGAGACAGTGAACAATTTTTTTATTAGGCACTGATCTACATTTTTCAAAACTCAGGATCGAAATAATCTCCCATAATATCAACCTTATAGTCTATTTTGTTGAAAAAAAATTAAGAATTTAAATGGCAAGGTAAACTTTCAGCTAACACAACATAGCATATTTTATTAATTGATTAATACACCTCATGTTGAGTGTTGATTAATTTTACAAATACACCATCACATTAAATTTTAGATTAATTTTACTAAATACATCAATTGTAATAATAGAAATATAGAATAATGATTAAATAAGTTATAAAATTAAATTTAAAGTCTGATAAATTTTTATCCATCATAATATATTAATAAGAAGTTTAGGGGATGTATTCAATTGAGAATCTGATGGATTTTTTTGGATTTTAAAAACTCTATAGACTTTGCATATTTTTTATGGATTGTTTTAAATCCAAACAGATTTGAACAGATTCTGGCAATTCTTTTTAAATCTTGTATAGAGTTGAATAGATTTTTGTAAATCTTTTATATATTTTGACAGACTTTGACATACAATTTTTTTTACAAGAATTAAAAATACTCTACTCTTGAACAAATTGAATATCAGACCCATATTTTCACATACATATTATGAAAAATTGAATTATATTATTTTCAGGTTTATTATTTTAAGGAGTTGAATGACCATAAAATGTGGTTGATGACAATGGAAGTGATTTAAAATAAATTACTGCAAACTCTATATATTTAATCAATAATTTAAGCTATCAAAGTATATAAAATAAAGAACCAAATAAGCTACTAGACCCGAATCTTTACCAATGTGTTAGTGACTTTAAAAATGTTTTTAATTGTAATTTCATCAAATGAAAACAACTAAGTACTACTTGAAATTTTCAAGTAGTAGAATATGTCATACATTATATATTATACAATGTAACCACATGTTTCTTTTGAAAAGGTAGTTCTCAATGACCAAAAAAAATATTAATCATGAGACATCATTTTAGGTTCATTATTGTACTTAGCTGGATCCATATAATATATTGTAGCTCTTCATGATTTTTTTTTTAAAAAATTGAACAATATCTCATGAGTTTTTTAACTAAATCAATCGTCTTGCGTAAAAAAAATTATGTTTAATTGAGGTTTAACATGAAAAATATTAATAGCATAAATGAGTTTTTTAATTGATGCAATAATGTTACAGCTAATTTTTTTTAACTATAGTCGCACATGAAAAATATATCATGAGTTACTTTAATTTTTTAATGAATTTTTTAATTGATACAACAATGTTATTGCTAATTTTTTCATGATTTTTTTTTTTTAAATTATAGTCGCACATGAAAAATATATCATGAGTTATCTTTAATTTTTTTTCCAATTTGCTAGAAAATAGTATTAAGAAGAAATCCATCAAAATCTCTAGGTAAAATGATAGATTTCAAATTAAAAATTTTATTCTTTAAAATCCTATGAAATCCAATAGGTAATGAATTCCAAAAAAATCCATAGACTTTTGAATACCATAAGATTTTAAATGATTGCTTAAAATCCACATTGAATACACCAAGATTTTAAAAGATTCTTTAGACTCTTAATTGAATACCTCTCAACTTTTAAAGTCCAAAAAATCCTATAAACTCTCTATTGAATACACGTGTAAGCATCTATATCCATCAAGATTATATAGGTAAATAATTGATGAATTTTTATCCATCAAGATTATACCTTTTTTTTTTCCAAAATCAAGATCATACCTTATCAATTCATATTAGCGATTTTTTATGGTAAATCTATCATTTTTTAGACCATTTATTATGTGTTACGGTCATATTTGGTCCTATTCATATTCTAATTATAATAATTTAAGGTTAAATTGTATGTTTTAATGCATTAAAACTTTTATAAAGTATATACACAAGTTGTATATTTATTTCATACATATATCCGTCGATATCATATAACATATGGAAAATATATGACATATAGTATAAGTATCATATGTGAAAGAATATATGTATAATCTATGAAAATGAAAAAAAAATGCATATATTTGTATATTTTATGCATATATCCTTCAATTTTGTATAAATTATCAAAAGAATTAAACAAGACATATACATAATTGTATTTGTATCTTATATATATAATTTGAATAATATAACATTTGAGTCATGTGGATTCAAGCATATACATGCAACAATTGTATATGTATCTTATTTATACAATAATCTTATGTATCTATATTCAAAAATTCTCTGAGTACATTGCCTAAAATCTTTTTTGGTTAGTAAAATTTAAATTTAGAAAAGAAAAAGAGATACACAGGAGAGGGGTGGGGGTTGGGGGGGGGGGGGGGGTTTGAGGTAAATAAGACAAAAGAAAGAAAATAAAAGTGGGGGTGGAAATAACAGGTTTCCACCCTCAACTCAAAGTTGACACGTGATTCGGCTCGAAGCAGACTCAATAAACTTAAAGACAAACAACTAGTATACCAATAGAGAACGGGGTAGACAAAAAAGGAAAAAACTATTGAGGCTATTTCCTCGCGCGATCATAATCCAAGATAGGATGATATGGATCCTTCGCGGTGTCGCGGCTAATTCATTCCATGAGTGTCATGATGTGCACTTGATTAGTCTTTATTAGGGCCACATCATTGGCAAGGAGGTTTGAGCTATTTCAATTTATTTAAGTTGCTCACTTACCTTCACTTTCCAAGGAGATTCTCTTGACTATACTCCTTTCAAAATATTTTTGATCCATGAATCATCTAAGACGGACTTCGACTATTTAACTAATTTCTCGACCTCCCCAATATCGACATCTGTATTTAACACTAGGCTAGTAATCATTGATGGGTGTTTCAAGTTAAAGAAACTTTTTGGTTTAACGAGGAAGTTCATTACCTCATCAAAGATTACTTTCACCATAGCCACTTCTTCCTCTTTCAAAATACAATCCAACATGATTACGGAATTCTGAAGTACATCCGAGACTCGAGCATCCCCAAGGGCTGAAGGTGCGAGGAAACGGTACCAAACTTTCGCTTCGGGTTGAAGATACTTGTAGGGCCAAGATGTCTTCAACTTATCTTTATCATTTGTCAATACCAATTCTTCACTAAATACCTTATCGTGTAGTTGAGGCCAATCTAAAATCTTGATATCCTTCACAGCTAGTTGATACTTGCAATCCCACCAATTTTCTCATATTGAAATGGATTTAATGTCCTCAACTGTGAAGGGAACCAATTTACCCCGAATGAGAACTCTACCATTACTATCTCGGTTTAAGAGTCCAAGATAGAACTCTCTCACTAGTGGAATACTAAAACTCGAGTGCTCAATCATGAAAGTCTCCTATGCCAACTTATCTCCAATCTCAAGAAACATTTTATACTTCCCATTTCTTACTTCTGCGTGAAATTTCCGCTCATGTGTAGGTGTCAAAGCAGGTATAAAATCAATAACCATGATATCTAGCATCCTAGAGTTACCTCTTCTCTTGGGTAGAGGAACTTTGGTTTGATGAAGTTGTGGATTCTTCTTCTTCATTATCTCATTATCTTGTTCTTGCACACTTGATTCCACAACAACCGGTTTCTCGCTAACCAACTGACTCGAAACACCCTTTTATTTCTTTTCTCTACGCACATACAATTCTGATGGTTTCCTCTTGTTCTCAACCAAACCCGTGCTAGAATTCTTCTTCATCTCTCTCCCACTAGCAAGCACTTCAGTTCTCAATGTCATCTTTCTTCACCCTCAACTTAGAATTTTACCCACTTCGGAAATTTCTTCTTGAACGGATGAATGAGCTAATATTTGGAGGTCAATAGGTGTAGGAAATGTGTTTTACTATGCGGGTATGAAGGATTAGTGGTGTGGCAAGAAGGAATTTAAGAATTAGGAAAAAGGAATTTTGAAATGTTTGGTTTGATTCTTGATTTTGGGTGATGTTTGACTGTTTTGGGATGGTGATTCTTGTTAGGAATGATGTAAGCATATTTTTTGTTGTGAAATATGGGTTATTATGTGTATTTTGATATTTGGTGAAGCTCGGATCGAAACACTAATGGTGTTTGAAGGCTGGGGAAGCAGATATGGGAGGGTAGGTCAAGAGGAGATGAGGTTTACCACTTTCTTTGACTTTTTGGCGCCTGTGTGGTGCATTGGGCCTCACCTATGCTGTACCGCAGGTCTAGTCTTTTGCTCAGCTTCTCTGACATTCATATCGTGAGTTATCATGAGCACGAATCATATCACGATATGAACTGTATCGTGATTTTTTGTCACACTTCTCGTATAGTGCTATGGTGCACCTCGGCTAAGGTGTGGTATACCGCAACTGTCTTCTTATAGCGTAAGTTTTTTGGATGATTCTCGCGTGGACTCGAGTGCTCACGGATTGGCACCTTACTGTGCACCGCAGGAGTGGTACGGTATACCACAAGTACGATACTACAACTCTAATTTTTCTATTGATTTCCACCGTGGATTAGAGTGAGCATGGATTAGTCTGTTGCGGTGCACTGCGACAGGGGTGCGGTATACCGCGACAAGGACCTGAATTTCTCATAAGCTCTCACAAATTCACCCCAAACTCAAATTCTTGCTTACCTGTACATCAAAAATACTAAAACCTTTCTCATTACATAATATATATCAAATAAAGTTACTACTACACACTACAAACATAAAATTAAAACTACTGAAGCAATAAATACATTGTCTCCCAAGAAGCACTTTTGTTTAACATCGTTGAAGTTTGACGTGTTACTTCATGGTTATTTCTTTTTCACGTAGCCTCCCTAGCAGTGGGTGAGGTGGTTGACTTCTACCAAGCGATGTTTATCTATTTTTAATGGTATCCAACTCAAATAACCATTTGGAAATCACTCTCGTGACCTTGTAAGGGCCACTCCAAGATATTTTGCATTTGCGCTTGCTTGGTGTGTTTGGGGAGTAAGGATATTTTATTTCTATGGTGTCTCCCACCCAAAACTCACCTTTTCCCACTTTCTCTTAGGTACCTTTGGTACCTTTCTCGCGCTCTTCTTGGTTTTCTTTAGATAATCAATGAATGAATCACCTTTGAGGTTAGGAGGAGCTTTGGATTTTCGTTTCTTTTTCAGCTCATTCTCCTCTAACGTTAAGGTGTCCACACCATTGATTGGGATTTACACTTCATGGTATAGTGTGTCCAAGCGGAAACAATCTTCTGGTGAATTAGGGAACTTCATACCATTGAACACACTAAACTTCTCTTCCTCGCCTTGAATTCTCATGATTAATTCTCCAATTTCTACATATATTAAAGTACGCCCCATGGACGGGAATGGCCGCCCTAAAACGATTGTCACATTCATATCCGCGTCGTAGTCAAGAATAAGAAAATCACAAGGAATAATACGGTTACCTACTTTGACGAGCACATCTTCTACTCTTCCTTCAGGATGGGTAAAGGTCCTATCTGCCATTTGTAAAGTCATTTTTGTAGGACTCAAATTCCCAATCCTTAGCTTCTCGAATAATGATTTAGGCATGAGGTTGATGCTCGCACCTAAATCACACAATGCTTTCCCATTCCACCCTTGACCAATAGACGTCGGAAATGTTGAAACTACCGAGATCATTTAATTTAGGAGGCAAATTTCTTTGGCATATAACAATGCACTCCTCTGGTAAGCCAATCGTCTCTCCCTAAAAAATTGTTTATTGGAAAGAACCTCTTTCATGAACGTTAGGTACTTGGGTATTGCAACGATGGTTTCCAAATACAGCAAATTGATGTGCAACCTCTTCATCATGTCTATGAACTTTTTGTATTCATATCATCATCTTTATTTTAAACACGTGAAGGAAAAGGTGGGGGAACACGATCCTCACTAACAACTTTTTTCTTTTTCTTGTGAGCTATCGGTATCTTCTTAATATTCTCTTCTACGATCATCGACTCAACAACTTCATCTTCAGCCTCTTCTTCTATAATTTCTTCCACAACTTTGGGTTTAGAGGTTATCTATTTCTCTTTCATGTTTGGAAAAGATGGGGGCAATTGCTTCCCACTTCTCAAAGCTATCGCATTACACTCCTCGTTAACGGTCTCATATTCAAATAATTAGCCATCTGGGATACCTGAGTCTCAAGAATTTTTAATGTCGCGGTGTGTTCGTTCATTCATTCATTATTTTGCTTCCACATCTCTTAATTTGACTTCAAATTATCTTGGGTCAAAGTCATGAAAAAAGTCAATGTTTGGACAATGGCATATGGAGCACCCTCTTGCAGATATTCAGGCAGTGCCTTTTTAGCAAGACTCTTGGAATAGGAATCTCTAATTGGTCTTTGGACTCCTTGGTAATGATTCTGAGGTCTTGACAGATATTTTTGTCCTTGGGGTTTTGTTTATAATTCCCTGGATTAACCGCCCCATTTGGATTTGAACAATTAAACCCTGGATGGTTGCAATTTGGTTGCATGTATGCATGACCACATACATAGTGGTTCCCTCGATTAGATATAAACACAATAGATTTGGGGTTACCTTGGCATTCCTCTATAACATGATCATTTGCACCATAATTGGAGCATCCAAAAGCTTCTTGAACTACTTTTACTTCCTTCTACTTGCTTTAGAAACCCTCTTTCACGACCATAGCTAACTATTTCATTTAATTCTCCAATGTGGAGAATTTAGCTTCTAGCGCGGTATCATTAGCAACATTTAAAAAACCTTTATGCGTTCTCGTTATACGCCAACTTCTTTCTGTATCTATGATATTTTGCATTGCTTGTGTGGCCTGAACTGGATCTGTAGACACAAAACCACCACCACCAAGATTATCCACTCTCAATATTGAACTGCCATATAACCCTTTATAAAATATTGAAGGTTGCATTAGTGGAGTATACCCATGAAGAGGGCATTTAGTCAACTGTTGTTGGAATCTGATCCATGTTTCCCTAAAGTCTCATCGCCATATTTTAAGAAATTAGCTAGTTCAATATGGTCTTTTATTCTCATACTTTGTGGATAAAATTAATCGAAAAACTTGGCTTGAAGTGAATCCCATCATGGATCGTATCGGATGGTTGTTTGTCTCTCTTGTAACGCCCTGGGTAATATAGGTGTCACATATCTACATGAACTTTTTTATAGCGCAAACCGGATCCCGGTGAGCAGCTCCACTGTAATTCCCATAGCTTAGGAATTGATTTAGCATTACCCATGTAGGGTTTTAAACGTGTGGCTTGAATGACTGGAGGGCAAATCCCCAAAGGCTGAACACGGGATGCCTGGTATTTGCTGATGTGGTATGATTGGCGGATTGGCTCCATTCAAGTTCACTCCTTGCATTATTGTTCTGAACCTCCTCAAATGGATCATCTCCAAGAGATTGGTTCACTTGATTCAGATTGGCACCATAACCAGGTGGTGGGTTAACGTTATCCATCGATAACTATTCTTTTCTTTCTCTTTATCTCTTTCTTTGGTCTCGGAATAGCCTCTCGGATTCGAGTGCATAACTTGCGAAGAGACAAAAACACCAAAAACAAAATAAAACTAATACAAACTAGACACTTTTAAACTACAATGAAAACATAAAAATCTTAAATTACCATCCCTGGCAGCGACACCATCTTGACCTTTGCCGTCCCCATTAAATAAATAAACAACTAATAGTTTGGAAATCGACTCCGCAGAGTACGAATCGTAGGTAGCAAGAAATGATAAGTGCAGTATTCGTTTGCACAGATGAATGTCGGTTAAGGGGTTTCAAAGTAATATAGAAGTATAGAGTTTGTAATAACAAATAACAAAAGATAATAAAGAGGAATGTTTGCTTGGTTTTGAGTACATTAATGATTAAAAACAATATAAAAGTAAATGGGATTATACAAAGTATAATGATTATCAAATAATGAAGATAAAGAGAAACAACTAGATTAAAAGGATCAACTTGATGCAGATGGAGCTTGAGGATATTGCTTAAGAACACCTTATGTTGTCAATTGACTTTGCTATTATTAAGGGTGAATGGTTTTAATGTTCACATTAGCCGGGATTCTATTTCAAACTACCTTACTAGTCTCTTGGCTTTCAGGTAGGCTTAATATCAATACCCTATTTACTACCTAGCATGCTAATATCATCAGATAAAAGGCACTAAGCATTCATACACTAGTTCAGAAATCTTTTCCCCCAACGGGGTGTTAGTCCGATTACAACGACTCCGGCTACTTTGACCTAAGAATATGAGTATTTAAATCACGCATACACATAATGAAATTTAGGAAAACCCCAATTCAATTAAATATGAAATTCATATCCAAAATGTATTAAACAGTAGTCAAAAAGCTAACACAATGTATTATAAAAGTATCCTCAAGCAAATGGAGTTTAACTCATAATCAAATTAATACTGAAAACAATAAAAATAATAAAATTTAATGAAGGAATCAAGTTTAAAGCTAAAAGTAGAGTAATGTTAGAATTGATGCTTTGTTGAAGAGGAATGGATGGGTTCATAGACAAACCCTTCTTCTTCTTTTCTCTTCTGTCGCTTCCCTCTCCTAATCCTGATGGATAAAATGATTTCTAAATTGAAGCGTCTCTCAAGTGGTACTGATATGAGGCTGGAAAATGAGCTTATAAAACACCTAAGTTCGTCTGGTCTCTTCTTGAGGTTTAGAAAGTAGATGTAGAAAGTAGGTTTAAAAAGGCCTAACACGATTTTACTTTAACCATATTTCTGGTTCGAACCACGACATGTGAAAATGTCATAACTTCTTCCTTTTAACTCCGAATTGAGTGTTGTCACTTGCAACGCAACCCTGATTTCAAGGACCTTCCAACTAAAAAGGAATCAGATCCAAAACTCTCACTAAAAAGTCGTAGTGACAGAAACAATCAGGTGTAATAATTCTCCAGAAAAATCTCTAACTTTCCACAATGGCTCTAAGCTCAATTTTCGCCCTAACTTTGGGTTTCTCTTCAATCTTTGACTTCTCCTCTTCATCTTGAACCCTTGTATCAAGCATGTACCTAAAGCTACACACCAAACTCACGATTAAAGCACAAAAATCTCTAAAAACAACAATAAGTCCAAAACTAGGGGTAAAAGTGCAATATAGCAAAAATTAGGGGAAAAACCCTCACTTAGGCCCAATAAACTCCTAAAATAATATCTCCTGAAGAGATTTATTCGTCACAAATAGAGAGACATCGGGTACTGTTTTTCAATTAGGCGATTTTCTCCTCTCATGGCAAAGTAAAAAGCAATCAGTTGTAGCTCGTTCTAGTACCAATGCTAATATCGTGTACTTGCTGACGCTACTCGGGAGGTGATATGGCTTTGATGGCTCCATTCAGATATGGGTGCTCCTAAGTCTCCTGGCACGATTCTTCACTGTGATAATCAAAGTACTATCCAAATTGCGCACGATGATGTTTTTCATGAGCGTACTCGTCATATTGAGTGTGATTGTCATTTCATTCGTCAACATGTTGCTCAGGGTACAACAAGATTTCAATATACGCCTTCCGCTGACCAGCTAGCTGATATCTTCACCAAAGCTCACCCTCTAGGTCGTCTTATGGATTTGATTTCCAAACTCAAGGTAGTGTCATTCTCACCACCTTGAGTTTGAGGGGGGGGGGGGGGGGGGGGGGGGGAGGGAGGTGTTAGATTATATATGTTAGTATATATTTGATTAATTATTACCTTAGTTTTGAGATACTATTTACCTTAGTTAGAAATATTATGTACCATAGTTATTTTAGACTGCTTGCTCTCCAAGCTAAGTACTAATATAAATATTCTTATGTATTTCACTTTTATATTAGCTATTGATTCTATACACAATACAACTTCTCATATTATTCTCTAATTTTCGACACTAAAGCTAACAAAAAGATATGAAAAAGAGGGGATGAGCGAGGATTGTTTCTTAGAGGGCAAACGGGGTTTGAGGGTAACGTCTCTAGAAAAAATAAATTCTTGACTTATTTGCACTATGATATTATACAAAAATTATAAAATAGGTCCTTATATAATACAAAGTTGCACTATAGATCCTTTTATATTATGTAAAGATTGTACTATAAGTTTTCACATCTTCATGAAAATTCAGGGATCAATAGCTTATAATTGATTTTAAAAGGTAATTATTTTTGTAAAAGATAATTCTTTTTTCTAAATAATCAGGGCCATGACCCCACAACGTACTTCCGTCCGCGCCCCCACCCCCTCCAACCCTCCTTTGACGTAGCTCCCCCACTTTGAAAGAGATTTGGCTACTGATTACCTTTATGTAAGAATTACACAAAAGACATTATAACAACTCGGAATGTAATTTGCAGCATATTAATAATCTAATCACTCTCAACCATTTCATTGCAATTTTCGTCTAATGTGATTCTACCAACTAAATACATAAATGATAATACATGATTGACAACAATCTCATAATTTATGGCATATTCGTTTTTGATCGAATGTTGCAGAGAAACTCATAATACATGAGTTAATTGGACGGAAAACAAACAAATACTAATATAAACTATGGAGACTTAAGATGATGTGCTTGGCCTTCGAGACAAGCCGGCCAAGACATTTTAAAATTTGGACAGTTCCGTCACATATTAAGCGTACCCAAGGCTGTCTCAGCCCACCAAAGGACAAATAAAACATCACATTTCCCGAATTAAGCCTTACATTATTGTAATATTTTCCACGCCATAAAATAAGGCCCGAAAATAATATAATACATGTTACAAATATGTGGTAGTGGAAGAATAAATCAATAATTTATTTAAAGAAAATATAGAGAAATGTTAAATGGGTGAAAATAAAGTAGCTAATCCTTGATCAATTTCGATATGTAACTTGTCATAGGACATGAATGCTTTATGGTCAGATTTATATGTTCCTTTCCCTCTTGCTAAAACTTCTCCATCCACATCTATAATTCCTTCCTTAGTTGGATCCTCCATTCGTGTCCCGGGCATTAATACAAAAGCCTTCACCTGAAAATCAAATTACTCAACTTTTAATAAGATGTAGTTTTTGAAAAGCCTAAAGAAGTCAACTAACTCACCTTCATGTAAACTACGTGAGGTGATTTCACATGCCCACCATTGTTCATTGAAGTCATCAAACTTAGCAATGATAATGTCGGACATTCCTTTATCATGATCAAATCCAAGTAACCATCTGAAAACTGCACAACATAAAGATGCAAGTTTGCATTTGTTCATAAATGGTTCAAGTAAAATTAAACCACATATTGATAATCTTGTAAAAAAACCTCAGCATTAGGTGCAGCCATGGTGTCTTGACTTCCCCATGGTACATTATGTAGCCAAATTGAAAGAAAAGGCCCATCAATCTTCCTCCAGTTTAGATTCTTCATGTCTTGTGCAGGACCTCTATAACAAGAGTCTCCTTCTTTTAAGTAATTTTGAGTTGATTCAATTTCACTCATAATGATTGGTTCTCCGTAAGCTTCATATCCAGGAGCAGGCACAAATGATATTTGACCATTGTACTTTCTTTGATAAAGTATTCTTTGAATCCCCTATTATACAATAGTATAGGCACACATGTCACGATCATATTAACTAGAAAATTATGAAGTTAATATAACAAAACTTACATAAAAGTCTAGACGAGCACTTCCCATCCACCGATACTTCTCAGACTCAATATCTATATCAGCCACAAGACCTAAAGAAAAAATCAGCATATTAAATTGGACTTATCTAACACATATATATTAATATTATATATATATATACCCCAGGCAAGCATTAAAACGCTGAAATATCTAAGCTCCCCTTGAGTAATAGTGACGACATCCAATTGACGATTATGCCCTTCCATAAAATAATGAAGCAAAGAATAAATATCTTGCAGAATTAGATGTTTGTGTACAAATAATAAAAAAAGACAACCTCGTATAATAGCAAGAATTGCATTAGATATAGTACAAGGTTGACCAACAGAATCTAGAAGAGATTTGACCATGCCATTACCAGTCCCTGCAGGAACTAATCCAATAGGCATCTTTATAGCAGAGTCCCAATCCTTCCTTTCCAGTAGACCATTTACTACCTACTAAAGCTTTTCCATTAAACTATATTATATATTTTTTTTTTAAAAGTAAGTATAATAAACAAACCTCAACGAGAATACCATCACCACTAACACAAACTATTCCATCATACTCGGAAAGATTCAATGTATGTGCAACTTCCTTTGCATAAAGCTGGTGTTTAGTTTCTGATCAAGTTAAAAAAAATTAAATTTTAACTTTATTCTTATTTTTTAATGTAAAATACGAAAAACGAGATTCAAACCTTCAAGTGTATATTTAATATTAGCATCATCAAGAAATGGCTTTACATCATGTAAGAATATCTTTTTAGCAGATTTCTTCCCTCCAAATGGATTCACGAATATAAGCAGCCTCTTTGGCCTATCTAATACCACACACTTTGTTCAGTGCAACATTATACAAATTCTTTTTAATTTATTCTACATTTAAATATATCAACAATATACAGAGCTAAACAACAATTATTGTCACACACTTATTCAACTATTACATATAATATAGTACTGTATGCACATGGAACACACAAATGTGTAGATAATTAGGGATTAAAGACTACTTATGCAAAAATTATGTATATGGTATATTGCACCATTAGTCCCTGTATTATGCGAAATAGCCAAATATGGTTAAATTGCAACATCAATGTATAAAACGGGGTTATATTTGGTCCTTTTGGAATAGGGGGTATATTTGCCTGTTTAAGAGAGGGACCAAAAGTGCAATTTACCCCTATGCTAGTATTGTCCTAACCAGCTCACTCATTCTTGCAATTCTCCTTAATAAATCATCCCCAAAAACAGAACAGTAACGTATTTAATCCTTCTAAAGATCCCTTTTCTTGACTTTATGCTACTAGCTAAAGTAAAAATCTCACTAAATGCATTAAAGTAATTAATTTTTTTTTTTGTAGAATAATAAAAGCCTAAACGGGCTATCAAATATGTAGATTATTATTTATTGAATACAAAACAAAATTTCACATATAATGTCTATATTTGAAAAAAAAAAAAACAGATCGTAACAGAATCCAAATTTTACATATCCGCTATTCAGGTTCCCCAATTTAGATTCATACAAATGTTAGTTATTTTGAAGATACGAATCAAAATTAAACACTATCACTTTTTGTAGTGCATAAACTTCCAAAATATCTAGCGCATGATGTAGAAATAAAAAGCAAATATTCAAGGTCATCATAGCTTCAAAGGCCTCTCTTAAAAGAAAAATTATAGAACCTTTGGTGATATATTACTATCATCTAAATCACTATCATTTTTATTATTATTGTTAAACAATTAATTAGTACATATTAATAAAACATGGATACTCTAGAAGTTAAGCAAATTACTGAGAGAATCGATGTAGTGCTGAAGATGTTGAATCCAAAGAGTTAGAGTTTCTTCCGACAAAGGCTCAAACGTAAAGCTAGTCCTCACCAAAGCTCCACTACTCACGCCGCAGAAGATTCCAGCTCCGGCATCCAAAACAGTGTTTATCTTCATCATCGGGCTTCCTTGTTCGAAAGTGAAACCAAGAATTTCCTTCTCAATATCCAAGGACTGGCCCAGCCACCGGAGTTGTCCATCGGAAGTGAACGTCGCTGTAACTATTTCACCGTTGACTTTGACTCGGTCAGATATAACGGTTTGAGTCATTCAGCTTATTATTTTTTATTGTTTGAATTGGTTTTTTGTGAAAGAGAGACTGAAATTTGGTTCAGTTATGCGGTTCTAACTTCTATGTTTTGGTAATAACTTCACGCAAAGTTTTATCGTTTTGCAGATGGATTGACATGACGTACTATACGGTGATTCTCTCAAGGATTTTTTTAAACAAACACTATTTAGATAAATGATGGGCAAACAAACAGGTATTAATAAATAATTTAAATTGGTCACGTAGTTCGAGCACTGCCTATTAAAAAATAATAGGCCCCTGATTTTTTTTTTTTTTTTGGACTAGTTACGGTGCCTAAGCACCAGTCAAAATAAAACATTACCCTATCCCTAATTTACACAAATGATTCGAAAGCTCGAGATGATTAGGAATCATCTCCCTATTCCTAAGTGCTCCGTGCCTAGCTTCTTTGGCAACCCTATCAGCGACGCTATTCAGGTTTCTCTTGATGTGTTTAAACTTCAAGAGAGTACTACCATTCGCTTTGTGGATAATGTTGCGAAGAATAGGTTGGATCTCCCAACCTGCTGCTGACACCTGCTTAACACCTTGAATAACTTCAAGGTTGTCCGACAAAATAACCGTCTTCTTGTCAGGGTGTACATTGAATATTTCTACGCAGTTGAGTACTGCTAGGGCTTCTCCTTCGGTGCTAGAATTGCACTCAGTCACTCCACTATACTTAGTAACTATTTTCTCGGGATATTGAGTAATAATCACTGCTAATCCCGTAGGTTCATACTTGTTTTTAAAAGCTGCATCGCAGTGAATTTCTATTTCATTTGATTCGTCCCCTTTTTGAGTATCATTCCTAGGTCCTCGCTAGCTTTGAAAGGTTTGTTCTTATTGACGTCCTTCCAATCTATTCCATGGATCTCTTCAATGAGCCTAATTGTATTTTTGAGAAGAATTTCTCCCTCTATTTTTGTGTCTTCATGTATTGCCTTCATTTTCCCTTTCCAAATGTTCCATAAGTTAACCATGATTAGATCTCTAACCACACTCTCGTCCCATCCTACTCCTTTATATGTTTTGATCACTTTTAAGAACCAAGTATCTATAGTCTCGCTTGGTGCCTCCCCTATTCTAATCTGGAGGGGGGTCCCTGCCCAAATATCCTTGCACATTGTACAAGTTAACAATAGGTGTTCCACTGTCTCGCTATCATTTCCACACCACGGGCAAACTTTGGAGTCCGAGCATCTCCTCTTGTTTAGATTTTCTTTAGTAGGAAGAGCGTCATTAACTGCTCTCCACATGAACATTCTGATTTTTTTTGGTATATTTGACTTCCATATTGTGTTCCATACCTCTGGATCTTTATCCTCTAAACCAGTTGATGTACTAGGTTTCTTTTTTATGTATTCTTCAGTAGCAATTTTGTATCCTGTTTTGGTGTTGTATGTCCCTTCTTTTGAATAAGGCCATATGTATCTGTCCTCCTGTGGTATCTCTTGTATCCTGATTCTTCTTATGAGTGGGATGATCGGTTTCGGGAATAGGGTATCAAGTAGTTCTAAGTCCCATTTTAGCTCGTCTTTATTTATTAGTTCATTTACCTTTTCAATTGTGCAGTTATTAGGTCTCTCAATCTCCCAATCTGTGTCTATCCACTTGTCTTTCCAGATATTGATGTTTTCGCCATTTCCTACTATGTATAAGCCATGTTTTTTGATAAAATCCCGTCCTTCAATAAGGCTTGCCCAGCTCCATGTCCTGCTTTGTTTTATTTTACAGTCTAAGAAAGTGGTTTTAGGGAAATAGATACCTTTTAATAGTTTGGCTGCTAATGTATTTTGTTCATGGATAAGTTTCCATGCTTGTGCTCCCAGAAGTGATGTATTCATTCTTTTAAAATCCTTGAATCCTAAGCCTCCAATGAGTTTCCCGATTGCAACTTTTTCCCAAGCGAGCCAGTGTATTCTATTTTTCTCACCTGAATTCCACCAAAAATTTGATATAGCCGAGATTAACCTGTTACAGAATGCAATAGGAAAAGAAAATATAGACATGTAATAGTTGGGGATGGCTTGGAGAATTGCCTTAATAAGGACCTCCTTACCACCTTCCGATAAAAGTTTCGCTTTCCATCCTTCCGTATGTTTGAATACTTTCTCCGCAATCCATTCCAAAGATTCTACTTTAGATCTTTTATGACATAACGGTATTCCTAGATAAGAGCCTAAGTTAGTTGTTTCTTTTATGTTTAATGTTTCAATAACGTTTATCTTTATTTCCTCCGTGGTTTCTTTACTAAACAGAATAGCTGATTTATGGAGGTTTATACTTTGACCTGAGCCTTTACAGTATATATTTATGCATTCTTTAAAACACTCTAAATTCGTCTCCTCTATATTTAGAAAAAACAATGAATCATCTGCAAAAAGGAGGTGAGAGATGATAGGGCAATTCCTGTTAATTTGAATACCGTTAATTTTACCCGTTTCTACGCTGTGGTTAATAATAGTAATCAAGGCTTCTGTCATGATAGAGAAAAGAAAGGGAGATAGTGGGTCGCCTTGTCTAAGTCCTCGACCTGCATTGAACTTATTAAGTCTCTCCCCATTAAGATTAATATTAAAGGACACTGTAGTGATACAGTTCTTGATCCAATTTATCCATATATCACAAAACCCAATTTTTTTTAAAACGAGGATTATGAAATCCCATTTAACCTGGTCATACGCCTTTCTCATGTCTATTTTTATAGCAGCCATACTTTTCTTATTTTTCCTTTTTTTATTCATAAAAAACGAAATTTCCTGTGCTATAATAATATTATCTTGAATGGCTCTTCCTTTAACAAAAGCTGACTGTGTTGGAGAGATGATACTATTCATAATATTTCTAAGTCTGTTCGATAGGATTTTTGCAATAATTTTGTAGATGAAATTTACACATGATATAGGTCTAAAATCCCCGAGATTCTCCTGTGTTTTTCCTTTCGGAATTAGTGTAATCAACGTATCATTAATATTTTCAATAGAAGTGTTAAATTCAAAGAAATCAAGAATAACTTTAATGACATCATGTTTGATAATATCCCAAAATTCTTTGTAGAATTTACCATTTAAGCCGTCAGGGCCTGGGGCCTTAGAGGCAGAAAGTTCGGAAATGGCTCCCTCTATCTCCTCCATATTAGGTTTTTTTGTGATTTCATCATTCATTTCTTTAGTAATACAAGGTTTGATAAATTGGACAGCATTTTCCATATCTAGAAGATTAGTAGATTTTTCGGAAAAAAGGTCTATATAATAGTTTTGAAAACATTCTTTAATACCCTCGTTATTCTCTTCCCAGTCCCCTCTATCGTTTTTAATACGGGTTACTCTATTATGTTTTCTTCTTTGGATTGTAGCCATGTGGAAATATTTAGTATTTTTATCGCCATATATTAACCAATTATGTCTAGACCTATCGTACCAATACTTTTCTTCATTTTCGTATTCTTCTTTTATTTTCCTCTTTATTTCCTTCTCTTTATTAATGTTGTCCGTAGTAGGGGAACTCTTATTAAGGAAGGTCAGCTTATCTTGTAAGTTTTTAATGTTAGTCTCGTGATTCCTAAAGGTTTTGATACTCCACTTGTTGAGGTCTTTTTTAGTATTTTCTCTCCTTATGATAAGGTTAGTCATTGGGTTATTATGATGTTTTTTATTCCAACTCGTATCTATAATATCTTTGCATTCTCTATGCTCTACCCATCTAGTTTCGAACTTAAAGAATTTGCACCCTATTTTCATATTAAAATCAAAGTGAAGGATGAGAGGAGAGTGATCCGACCCGATAGCCGGTGGAATATCAATTTGTGATCTCGGGAATAACTTGGTCCATTCGTAGGTGGCTAGCGCCCTATCAATCCTTGTTTTGACATGCTTGTCTCCATCCATCCTGTTTGACCATGTGAAAAAACACCCGTTAGTTTTAATCTCCATAAGTGAATTAGTATGTGTAAAGTTAATAAAATCACTAATATGTATCATATTAGCTGGGTTCCGACTTTGTTTCTCGTTCGTATTGAGAATATCATTAAAGTCCCCCATTATCATCCATGGGTCCCTTATATTTCTGCTCCACCCTGTAATTTCTTCCCTTATCTCTTTCCTTTCGTTAAAGTCACTTGGTGCATGAATAAAAACCATAAAGTAGCAAAATGAAAATTCGTTAATTCTAACTATTACATACGAATTACAAGCAAAAATAACTTCAAGGCAAACAAAGGAATGCCACAGAACCAGAAACCCACCGGAATGGAAAGCTTTCCCAGTGGGTTCCACACAGAAAGACTTATCAAAACCTAACCTTCTAACAATGCTTTGAGAGTCATCTTCTCTCAGCATTGTTTCACAACAAACCAACACCCCAGGACGAAATCTATTGTTTAACGAGCTCAAACGAGTTAATGTCAAAGGCGCCCGTATTCCTTGGACATTCCAAAACATTGTAGTCATTTGTAACCCGCGGCTTTAGAGGAGTTGCCGCCTCCTTTGCTCTCCTCTTCCTCGCCATCCATATCATCGTCTGCATCTTGAAATTTGAAATTCATATCATCATCTTCACCTCCACCTTCATAGTTCTTCTCAAAGTAATTCTTGTTCTGTTCATAGCTACTGCCTACCTCCTCCTCAGGCTCGAACTGGGAGTCATACTCTTCAATCATTCGGGTAACCATATTCCTGAACCTGGTAGAAGAAACAGAGACTACAACAAGGACATATATAAGCGTGAAAGGATTAATCTGATAAGAAGAGAAGAAAAAACAGAAGAGCCGATCAAGTCTAAAAGAAAAAGGATAAGAGAGAGCAGAAGAGAAAGGGTAATTGGTAATACTGTGCTTAATTACTTTCCTCATCTGGTTTTTATAGGCGCTGAATTTGGTTGAGGAAATTGAGGGATACTTCGGTTCCTGCATAATCATGAGATGGGGGTTAACCATATACCACGCTATAGGATTACCTTGGTGATTGTTTTGTGCAGCCAAATTTCTTCTCAGTTGTGAGTTCAAGATCTGTCTTCCCCATGTTCCGTGGGTGATAATTGCATTAGCAGCCCTCGCTTCTTTGTAATTGTTAATCATAATTGCAAGATTTGCCGTGAAACCCTTGCTCCTCCTGCAGACAACTAAAGACAAATATGAGAAACAATTAGGGGAAAGTTTTTTACCTATCGAAGTGATTTTGATTTTTGTGCAGCGATTATCCTTATTTTTCTCCAGATCGATGGCCTGCCAGCAAACCCTAACCCTAGTTCTTCCCTTTTTTATTTTCTTAGCTATTGATTTGTTGATAATAGACAACTTCACCTTCCCATTTGCCGTGCTCTGAAACTGAAACTGTGAAAACCTAGATCGATGGGTTCTATAGTCTTGGGGATTCTTAATAGCTATCTCAAAACCCTCAGTACCTATCGATGTTAACCCCATCACTAAAAGGTTAGAAACCTAATAGACTAATGATAAAAGCTTGCTAGTAAATGGACAAGAGAAAGGAGAAGACAAAGCGTCTTCCCCTTTAGAGATGTGCAAAAGATGTCAGCAAGAACAGCCTGAAGAGAGGAAAGAGAAGAGAGCGTTTCTTATCACAGTAGTGCCCCCTGATTTAAAATAGATAGTCATTGTTTGTACACAAATAAAAAAATATTATTTTATTATTTATATGATATTAAAGGCTCGTTTGGAAGTGCTTATTTTAGAGTAAAAAAACGCTATTGGAATAAAATTTAAAATTTGAAAAAATTATTAAAAATAATTTTGAAATCTAAAATTATTGAAAGTGCTTTTTTCAAGAAGCACATATTTGGTGCTTCTCAGAAAAGTGCTTTTCAAGGTAAAAAAAACTCTTAAAATACTAAAAGCACTTTTAAGTGTTTCTCTAAAAAAGCACTTCCAAACGAGCACTAAAATGACTTTTATATGTTTTGATATTTTAAATATTTATTAAAAATATACGACCTAATTAGAGATTAATACCTATTAAAAAATTTATTTAAAAAAAGGTGCCTATAATAAGATTTTTTATTGAAAACCGCTCCATCCCAAACTACCCTTATAATTAACAATTAAAAAAAGAATTAGAAAAAAACAAAACAAAAACTAATAAACACACGCGCGCGTCCGTAAATTTTTTTTAAAATCGTCATAACTAATTCTAAAAAATCAAAAAAAGTAAAAATTTATATATTTGGATAAAACAAATTAATATTTACGTCTATGATTTTTTTCAGAATTTTTTGAATTTTTTGATTTTTTTGAATTTTTTAATTCGCAGAACATGGAATTCCATGTTTTACATGTTTTGATATAAGGAATTTGTTTTTCGCAGACACGAAATTCACTATTTAAAACATGGAATTCCATGTTTAATATTCTGCGAATTAAAGAATTAAAAAAAATCAAAAAAACCAAAAAATTCAGAAAATTCGAAAAAAATCATAGACGTAAATATTAATTTGATTTATCCAAATATGATTTTTTTCGATTTTTCTGATTTTCTTTTGAATTAGTTATGGCGATTTTAAAAATATTTCACGGACGCGTGCGTGTGATGAAATTAGTAGTAAGTGGTGGTGGTGGTGGTGGTTGTGGTGGTTGTGGTGGTGGAGGTGGTGATGGTTGTGGTGGCTGTAGTGGTGGTGGTGGTGGTGGTGGTGGTGGAAATACCCTATTATTTGTTTAAGAGTTAAAAATAAATATTGTATTAAAAATAAAATAATATATTTAATAATAAGGATAGTATAGGTATAAAAAATATAAAGGGGATGTTTTCTATAAATAATTGTTCTATTTGGCATTTATCTCTAAATAAGAAAATTAGAGGCTTAAAAAAATTAAAGGCATTATTAAGGAGACATTTATCTCTAATTACCCCAAAATATATACTATAATATTTGATTAGAGATAAAAATAATATAAAAAAAATTTCTTAATTTTTTAAAATAATAATTATTTAGAAACAACTATTTTTATTATAAGTGACAATGTTTTTTTTTTTTTTTTTTTTTTGAGTACATGAGAGAGCCACTTCGGACTCGGAGTCATTCTGACTCCAATGAGATTCGATCCCAGGACCTCTTGGTCTTTTGCGGAGTAGCCTAACCACTAGGCCAACTATCAATCTCATTACAGAGAGAGTATCTTTTTAAGCAAAAACGGTCACTAAATGACGCTCTTTACTTAAAAATACGAAAATAAATAAATTCTCATATATAATTAATTTGTTGGGATAATTCTCAATTAGTTACAAATCCTTAAATTCCATTTTCGAAAAAAAGGAAGGAGAAAATTCTTTCCTACTTACTCATAGTTTGAAGGATTAATTCTCAATTAAACACTTTGTTATGTTTACCTTCCACTATTACTCTTAATATCATTTTAATTTTAATTTTTATTGTATGATTTTCATAATATATTATTTTTTATTATAAAATTTAGACACCACTACCACCACCTCATACATTTACCACCGACTACCACCACCAACGACTACCACCATCACCTCATACATTCTCCCCCAACCACCACCACCCCTACCACCACCCCCCACAACTCCCACCACCATCCACCCACCACCACCCTCCACCCTCCACCCCAACCACCACCACCCACCTCCACCCTCACTCCACACACCACCCCCACCTACCACCATCACCACCATTATTCTCCGTCGACCATCACCTTCGCCTATAACCACCACCGATTTGTTCCGTCACCACCAATCATCACCAACTAATTCATCACACGCGTGCGTCTAACAAATTCTAAAAAAATCGTAAAAAAAAAAATGCATTTTTGGATGAAATAAATTAATGTGTACATCTATGATTTTTTAAAATTTATTTATTTAATTTTAAATATTTAAAGTCTTTACTTTCAATAATCCGTTTTATGTGTTGCTATAACTGGTGTCAACTAGGGTGTGATAAAAATATGATATAAATAAGTGCAAAAATAGACACCCTAGACAGACACGGTACTGCAAGTATTACAGGACGTATGCAAGTTTTAATGATACGAAGAATTCGTTCTCAGGGACTTAGTGTGTTACACGAATGAGCAAATAGTTAAGAGTAGCAAGTAATTAATTAATAGAGACAGAAAATAAAGATGATTGATTAAGAGATTAATAATTAAACTAATCAAACGACAATAAAGTAAATATGCGAGAATACGAGATGAGAGAAGTATAGCTTAGGTATGCTAGTATGCACTAATCCTTCTAATTCTTTCTATCAGTTTCAATTAATAAGGGAGATAATAGCTCTTAGATACTTAGCCAGGATTCTAAATTCCCATTCCTTAGACCTTGAGAGCGACTAAGGGGGCTACGGCACAACCACGTGGCAGTTTAAAATAAGGTTTTCAAGCGCTACCAAGGTCCTAAGCAAACAATTCCTTCAATTGGTGATATGGTGATTAAAACAAACCCTAATGACTATCTAGTTAGGATCGATGTTGTCAAGACCAATACCGGACACTAGATGTTATGTGGTGTTTCAATAATTAGACACCCCTTCTGGGCGACAATCTAACTACTATTAAGAAAGCCTAAAGTGATCAGGTTTAGGACAGACAATAATTCAAAACACATATAAAAATATATGGGTAAGCAACTAATATCAAATTAAAACATATAATTCCCAAAGAAACTTAGATAGAAAGAATGATGAAGAATGATACAAAGATGTCATCTTGCTCTCTTCAATAACTTTAACGATATAAAACCTACGGACTAATTAATGGGAGGTAATGATTGAGCAAGGATTACGTTACAAAGGTTTTTAAGGGTGTATTTATAGGTGTTTAGAAGACTTAATTTGTTTTTTTGGAGTGGAAGACAAGTAACTTGGACTCCAAGCCCAACTCAAATTCGTAACCCTAAAATATAGATAAGGTAATAATTTGCCGTTATTTTGTTTTGGCGTAACTACTTCAATACTTATCCGTTTGACGCGTTCCAATAGTCGAAACTGGTCATCTCAGAAAGCTCTTTAACTTTGCTTCAGACCATTCTTCCAAATTCCTAGTCAACCCTGAGTTATGATCACTTCTATGGTCGTAGGTGCTGGAATTCAGATCTATTTGGCAACTGGCCCTGTTTGGTTTATGAAAACATTTTCTGTTTTTGTTTTCAGAATATATTTTCAGAAAATGATTTTCGTTTTCAGTTTCAATATTTGTAGAAAATATGGAAAACGTCGATTTCATGTTTTCTAATGTAGCACTGTTTTCATTTTCTTTAGCCAAACACGTTTTCATTAGCATTTTAGAAAATATAGAAAATGAAAACAGAAAATACCTATTATTTTCACGAACCAAACGGGGCCTTTATCTTTCCATATTTTAGCTTTTCCTTTCTTTTCTCCAATTTTCATGTATATCTTTTTTCCTTTATCTCTTAGAATTGACTTGACAGCTAATTAATCTCTATATATATCTTTAAAGCTTCACACTAAATAAATAATTAAACCAAATATGCTCTAAAATAATAAATCATTAAATCAAGACTAGAAACAGGAAAATGCAATATATCATATGAAAATCGAGTATTTAGACTTCTAAAACACTAAAAATGATGTCTCCAACTAATATTAAATCATCACAAATGAGGAGACATCAATAACACACAAAAAAAGATTTCTCAAATTCCACAACACGCGCGCATCCATGATTTTCTTTTATAAAAAATCATAATTAAATCCAAAAAAATCAGAAAAATAAAAAAAATTGTATTTTTTGACAGGGCAAGTTCATATCTACATCAGCGAATTTTTTCGTCTTTTTTGATTTTTTTAAACATTCAATATTCAGTTTTATGTGTTCCTAGAATACACAAAAATATATTTATGTATTCCTATAATACATAAAATTATAGAATCAATCTAAAACATTCATTTCATTAACAAAATCATTTTTTCTCTTTATTAATTGCATACTTATTCTACTTGTTTTTTTTACTATCTTGATATATTATCTTTTTGTCCAACCTTATTTTCTTATTTTGTGTGTTGATCTAATACATAAAATAATACATAAAATAATTATTTGTGTATTACAACAACACACAAAATCATGTATTCCCTTTTAGTCAAGCCCTTTTCAGTTTGTAATTTTGTGTATCACATGAACACACTGTTAAAGTACAAACTCCTCTTTATCCATTAGTCCATATAGTACACTATCATGCTTTTATCTAGTAGGTAGTTTAGGCTTTAATCTATTATGTAATAGCTAGTGTGTAATTGGGTGTAATGTATCTATCTATATATACATGATAGACTAGTGTATTCAAACACTAAGTCATTCTAAACTTCATCTTAGAAGTTACATGGTATCAGAGCTGATTTTCGTTTTTTAATTTTATCAAAAAAAAAAAAAAAAAAAAAAAAAAAAATCAATTCGTCTTCTTCACGCTGCAAAGAGAAACCCAAACAGTAAACCCTAACCCTAGCTTTCTCTTAGCACCACCTCCATCACTAATCTTACCACGGCATTCACCTAGCTTACCTCGCCTGACCATGGCGACATCACGGAGCTCGCCCATCTTCACCGGCGAAGCAGCGGCGGTAATTTTACAGTAAAAAAAAAAAAAAAAAAAAAAAAAAAGTCCGATCTACAGCTCACGCTTCCTCGTCAGCGCGCGTGAGCCACCCCATCGTGTTCGCCAGAAAATTCCGAGCAAGCCATGAAGTCGCCGTCGTCAGCCGCCGCGCGTGAGCTTCACGCGCCACCTCCAGCCGCCGCGCGTGGCCGCCACGCGCCACCAGTCGTCGGACAGTAGGTTCGGTTTTGTCTCCTCTTTTCGTTTCCGTTGTTTATTTGAATAGATTCCGCTGTTTTAGTTCCCGTTTGAGTATAAATAGGAGTATAGTTATTGTGTATATTGTGGAGTTATGGAGACCTTAGAAGAGAGTAGCTCTAAAGAACCTATATCTAATGTATCTCGCCCTAGTTTGTCGATTACTAGTCCAACTTTTTCGGGTACCCCAGTTATTACTACTACTAAGCTTACTAGTAGTAATTATTATCGTTGGTCTTCTTCGGTTAGATTGTGGTTTCGTGGGCATGGGTTTATTCGTTATTTAACAGAAGATTGTCCTAATAGCGCTTCTGTCGATGAAAGTGCACGTTGGGAAACTGTTGATTGTCAACTTGCTAGCTATTTGTTACAGTCTATTGACCCGGAACTTCATGATATGTTTGATTATGAGTCGTGTAAACTTATGTGGTCTATGGCTAAAAGTTTATATAGTAGTAATGTGACTCGAGTTTATGATGTGGTTTCCGACTTGATGCAAATTCAACTCGACGGGAAGGGACTTTCAGGGTGGTACGGTCGTTATCAGCGCTCCCTTACCGAGTTTCGTTCTATTTTTCCGCCTACAACTGATATAGCGGTTTCTCGTGAACAGCAAGAACAATTGTTTGTCGTACTCATGCTTCGTAGTCTCCCTTCCCAGTATGATGCCGTTCGTTCTCAACTATTATCTAGCAAGACACTGCCCGCTATGTCAGAGGTGTATTCTACACTTGATCGTGCTTGTCTTACTCCTAGTGCATCTGAGCCTTCAGTCGATCGTTCTGCCCTGCTCTCTCAGCCCGACATTGGTAGAGATAGTATTACTCGTGATGGTATTTCGAGTGGTTATCGTGGTCGTGGTCGTGGTCGTGGTTATAGTCGTGGTAGTGGTAGAGGTAGTCACACTAATCGATCTCAGTGCTCTTATTGCCATAGAGTAGGACACCTTCGAGATAAGTGTTGGGACTTGCATGGTCGTCCGTCAGGTGTTGCACATGCCGCTCAGACAGATCCATTAGAGGTATCTTCATCAGGTGTTGATCCTTCAGATCGTGTCCTTACAGTACCAGAGGATCGGTACTCTCAGCTTCTTCGATTAGAGGCATCTTTGCAGGCATCTCAACCTTCTCATGCTCACGCCAACTCGTCCACTGCTTGTCTTTCTCACACTCAATCTGCCTTAGGTCCATGGGTAATCGATTCTGGTGCTTCTGATCACATGACCGGTAATGTCCACTTACTTTCAAAAATTCGTTCAGGTCCTTCTCATAATGTTACACTTGCTGATGGCTCTTCCACCTCCGTTTGTGGGGTTGGATCTGCTCATCTTTCTTCTACTATCTCTTTAGAGTCTGTTTTATATCTCCCTAAATTTTCGTTCAATCTTATGTCAGTCAGTCAACTTACCAAGCGTCTAAATTGTTCTGTGATATTTACCCCTGACTCTGTGGTTGTACAGGATCTCCAGACCCAAGAACAGATTGGTACAGGGCGTGAGGAGCGGGGTCTTTACTATATGGATGTTACCTCTTCCACTGCTTGTCTTGTTGATCTTCCACCTGAGCAGATTCATTGTCGTCTTGGTCATCCATCGCTTCCTGCCCTAAAGAAAATGGTTTTTGGTCTTCATCATGTTCGTGAACTCTCTTGTGAGTCGTGTCAGTTGGGTAAACATGTCCGTAGTTCTTTTGTTAGTCGTGTCAATAAACGAGCTAGTTCTCCTTTTGCTTTAGTTCACTCTGATGTTTGGGGTCCTTGTCGTACTACATCTCGAACCGGTTTTCGGTATTTTGTCACCTTTATTGATGATTACTCTCGTATGACTTGGTTATATCTAATGAAAGACCGTTCAGAGTTGTTTTCTATTTTCTCATCTTTTTGCGCCGAAATTCATACCCAATTTGGTGTTCCAGTTCGTATATTGCGTAGTGATAATGCTAGAGAATATTTTTCGTCATCCTTTCACTCTTTTATGTCTGAGCGTGGGATCATACACCAGTCTTCATGTGCCCACACTCCACAACAAAACGGGGTGGCCGAAAGAAAGAATAGACACCTTGTAGATACGGCTCGTACTCTTCTCCTTCATAAAAATGTCCCGTCTCGTTTTTGGGATGATGCGGTTCTTACATCTTGTTATCTCATTAACCGCATGCCATCCTCTGTCCTACATGATCAAGTTCCCTTTTCTATTCTTTTCCCTAGAGATTCTCTCTATATATTACCACCTCGAGTCTTTGGTTGTGTCTCCTTTGTTCATAATCTTTCTCCTGGCACCGATAAATTAGGTCCCCGATCGATTAAGTGTATCTTTCTTGGGTATTCTCGCTTTCAGAAGGGGTATCGTTGTTATTCTCCTTCTCTGAATAGGGTGTTTGTTTGTGCAGATGTTACTTTTATTGAGTCCTCATCATACTATCCATCTAACATATCTGATATTGCTATCGAGTCATTGTCTCCTCCAGCCCCTACATTTATTTCCCCACCTCTTGTCCCTATCCCTGGTTCCTCACCGGTACCTACAGTCCCTCCAGACACATCTCGGTTAGATCGACCCGATTTACAGGTTTATACTCGTCGCCTTCCTCCGCCATCGCCACTCTCACCAACTGTACCACTTTGCTCGCCGTCTGTGGATCCAGTGGCCTCTGATTTAGATGTTCCTATTGCTCTTCGGAAAGGTATTCGAAATTGCACCACAATACATCCTATTTCTTCTTTTGTGTCTTATGATCATTTATCACCTTCTTATGCGTCCTTTGTTACTTCACTATCTTCTATGTCTGTCCCTACTTCTCATACAGATGCTCTTGCACATTCTGGTTGGCGTGATGCTATGGTTGAAGAGATGTCTGCGTTACACTCTAACGGTACTTGGGATTTAGTTGATCTTCCAAGTGGAAAATCTTCAGTTGGTTGTCGATGGGTGTTTACAGTGAAAGTATCTCCAGATGGTAAAGTAGATCGCTTAAAGGCTCGTCTTGTGGCTAAAGGTTATTCTCAGGTTTATGGTGTCGATTATGGTGATACATTTTCACCTGTTGCTAAGATGTCCTCCGTTCGTATTTTTCTCTCTTTGGCTGCTATGCGTAATTGGTTCCTTCATCAATTAGATATTAAGAATGCTTTCCTCAATGGAGATCTTGAGGAGGAGGTGTATATGGAGCAACCTCCAGGGTTTGTTGCTCAGGGGGAGTCTCGTAAGGTGTGTCGTCTGAAGAAATCTTTGTATGGATTGAAACAGTCTCCCAGGGCATGGTTCGGACGGTTTAGTGAATCCTTACTTGAGTTTGGTTTGACACGTTGTGGAGTTGATCACTCAGTGTTCTATAGACACTCTTCTGGTCGGAGTCTATTACTGATTGTGTATGTAGATGATATTATCATTACAGGAGATGATACATCAGGAATTCAGAATTTGAAGACATTTCTTCAAAAACAGTTTCAAACGAAGGATTTGGGACAATTACGCTACTTCCTTGGTATTGAAGTGGCACAGTCGGATAAAGGAGTATTTATATCACAACGAAAGTATGCCTTGGATACACTAGAAGAGGCCGGGATGCTTGGTGCACGGCCATGTGACTCCCCAATGGATCCAAATGTGAAACTCATACGCAATGAAGGGGATATATTCACTGACCCAGGGAGGTACAGAAGATTAGTCGGGAAGCTTAATTATCTATGTCATACACGACCAGATATCTCATTTGCTGTTAGTGTTGTTAGTCGATTTATGGATTCACCATGTGAGAGTCATTGGGATGCAGTTGCACGTATTCTGAGATATATCAAAGGGGCTCCCGGAAAAGGGATATTATATAGTGATCGAGGTCATACAGAAATTGTTGGTTATTCTGATGCTGATTGGGCAGGATGCCCAGATGATCGACGCTCCACCACTGGATATTGTGTCTTCATTGGTGGAAATCTAGTCTCATGGAAAAGCAAGAAACAAGACGTGGTAGCAAGATCAAGTGCTGAATCTGAATATCGTGCTATGTGTTTGACCACTTGTGAGTTGATATGGGTTAGAAATTTACTTGCAGAAATCAAAGTCGATTGTCCTAATCCTATGAAACTTATGTGTGATAATCAGGCCGCCATACACATTGCTTCAAATCCGGTATTTCACGAGCGTACCAAGCATATCGAGACTGACTGTCATTTCACCAGAGACAAGATTTTATCGAAAGAAATTGTAACATCTTATGTTAGTTCCACTGACCAGTTAGCTGACTTGTTCACTAAATCTCTAAGAGGTCCTAGAGTTGAATATATATGTAACAAGCTAGGCACATATAATATATATGCTCCAGCTTGAGGGGGAGTGTTAAAGTACAAACTCCTCTTTATCCATTAGTCCATATAGTACACTATCATGCTTTTATCTAGTAGGTAGTTTAGGCTTTAATCTATTATGTAATAGCTAGTGTGTAATTGGGTGTAATGTATCTATCTATATATACATGATAGACTAGTGTATTCAAACACTAAGTCATTCTAAACTTCATCTTAGAAGTTACACACACAAACAGATCGGTTTGACTGGAAGGGAGAAAATGGATTTGTGTGTTATCATAATACATAAATGACTTATTACAGCAACACACAGAATTAACAAAAAAGTGTTGGACAAAAAGTTAATATATCAAGATAGTTGAAAACAAGTAAATTTTCTCTCTCTTTGTTAATTGCGAATACCCTATTATTACTTGTTTTTCACTATCTTGTTGTATTATCTTTTTGTCCAACCTCTTTTTGTTATTTTGTACACAAAACATTTATTTGTGTATTACAACAACACACAAAATCATGTATTCTCTTTTAGTCATGCCCTTTTCAGTCCGTGATTTTGTGTATCACATGAACACACAAAGCGATCGGTTTGACTAGAAGAGAAAAAAAATGAATTTTGTGTGTTACTGTAATACACAAATGACATTTTTGTGTATTACAACAACACACAAAATAACAAAAAAGGGTTCGACAAAAAGTTAATACATCAAGATAGTTAAAAACGAGTAAAAATTATTTTTTCTCTTTATCAATTGCATATACCCTATTTTTACTTGTTTTTTTTACTATCTTGTTGTGTTATCTTTTTGTCCCGCCTTTTTTTTTGTTATTTTGTGTGTTGATCTAATAAACAAAACAGTCATTTGTGTATTACAACAACACAAAATCATGTGTTCCCTTTTAGTCATGGCCTTTTCAGTCTGTGATTTTGTGTATCATATTAACACACAAACCGATCGGTTTGACTGAAAGAGAAAAAATGAATATGTGTACTACTGTAATACACAAATGACTGTCTTGTGTATTAGAACACACAAAATGACAAAAAAAGGTTGGACAAAAAGTTAATACATCAAGATAGTTTAAAACGAGTAAAACTATTATATGTGACTAATAAAGAGAAACAAAAACAATTTTGTTAAAGAAGAGAGTGCTTTAGATTGATTTTATAATTGTGTGTGTTACATGAATAGATAAATATATTTTTGTGTATTTTAGGAACAAATAAAACTAAATATTGAAATTTAAAAATAAAACAAATCAAAATAATCAAAAAAAGAGGAGTAAATGCCACTTAGGGTCTTGAACACACTCCCCTCTTTAAGATGGGGACCCGGCCTAGAGCCTCTTCTTACTAAAGACCTCGAGAAGTTTTTAACACAAGAAACCCAAAACCCCAATTTATTTTACTCACCTCCTATGTGGGACAAAATCCTTCACAAAAAATGACTTTTCCACTTCCAAAGGAAATGGGAAGAGTCTTGGTTAATCCTCCATATTAATCCAAGTCTCTTCCGTTTCTCTTAAAGATCATGAACGGATAATAGCCTATACTAAAAGTATAGCATTAATCCAACATTAACATCTAATGAGTTGCTGCCCAAATTCAATTCTCCTTCCACTATATTAATATCCACTAGCTGCTCATCTCCAATTTCTTAGTCCCAAATTTTGCACTAATTCAAAGACTCCAAAGTTTCCTTACCAAGTCTTTGATCTCGATTTTCCAGCCCATTCCTGTCAATATATGCTGCCCCTTTGAGCTTACCACTCCCGCGATGCAGGCCTTACAATTCTAAGGGCTTGATAAAGCGAGGACTTATTTATATTAGATAAATGTGTGGTATAAACTTATGTAAGTTGATTGTTATTACGTAGATATTATATTCAGAAAAAATTATATGTAGAAATTATATTTTTAATGAGGCGGTTATGGGCATTTTAGTAAGACGTGTATTAGAACAAAAAAAAAAGTAAGACGTGTAGAACAATTAACTTGAAGGCCAATTTAACTATTTTTTTTTATAGGTTTAAACTTTATAGTAATGTCGAACAAACTTTCCTACTCCAACTTAGGTAAGAATTGAGGACTTTAAGCATACGTAACCCTATATATAAAGGTCTTATTTCACACACGTACCTTTCACAAGTTAAGAGAGCAACATCAGAGAAGAAAGAGAGACCCGCTTAGAGAGATTTATTCTTGTTTTTTTAGGTATATTCTAAATAATTTATGAAGGTTTGCTTTCTGTAACCTATTTTAACTATTTGATTATATTTTATATATATATATATATATAAAATTAATCAAATAGAAAATAGGGTTACACAAAGCAGATCATATATATATAGAAATATATATGTTATTGGGATGATTTTGGGTTATTGTTCTATGAATTATAATAGTTTTGCGTAATTAATTACTATTACTCTTAGTTCAAGTGAGGTTTACTATTGCTGTTACTAGTCCAATTTGGATTATTTGCGCTGTAATGCTTAAATATATATATGTGTATCTCTTCCTATGATCTTTGGAAGAAGTGATATGTACCTTGTGTTGTTTTGTACAGGTTAAGGTAGAGAATGTCTAAAAATGCCTCTTCAAAGGGAGTTAAAGAAAAGGTCACTGCTGCTCATACTCCTGCAAACAAGGAAGCTTCTACATCAACTCACAAAGTATATAAAGGCAAGAATGTAGACCCAAAGCGTAATTATAAAAATATTCTGTTGAATAATCGGGATCCTAAACTTGGGTTTCAACCAGAATATTTCGAAACAAAAAATAGAGAACGACTGAAATTGCATTGGACTGATTTGAAAGAAGTAGTTGATATATATGGGTTTGCGTTAATTGGTTACGTCACAGAAAGATTTACTGGTATGTGTGAAATGTACCGGTTAATTGAAGAATGGGGTGTGGAATGTAAAGTGAAAATGCACCCAAGTGGGTGGCTAGTCTTTGAGTTCAAGAATGAAGAAGATAGACGACTTGTACTGAAAAATGGTCCATATTTCACATATGGGAGAGTGCTTCTTCTAGCGATCATGCCTTATTACTTCAATTTCGGTAACTTTGAGATTTCTAAAGTTCCGGCATGGATTATTATTAAAGATCTTCCCGAAGTTTGTAGGACTAGGGAGGCTATACTTAAGATTGCATCGCTAGTTGGAAAACCTCTTCGCTTAGCTGTGCGCAATTATGTGCGTGTCTTAGTGGAAATTGATCTATCACAAGAGCTTGTTCATGTGCTTGATTTTGATCTTCCGTGTGGAACTCCTATCACTCTTGATATAGAATATCAAAAAATCCCTGTCAAGTGTTCGAAATGTCTTGCTATTGGGCATGTTTCTAACTGGTGTATTTATTATTAACACCTCTTCAAATCATGGAATAAGTGTAATACCCGTTTCTTTTCAATATTATTTTAATAAATTAGTGGGCTCTATTAATAAACTTATAAACTTTACTTATTTAATTAATTAAAGTAAAGGAGTAATATGTAATTATTTTTATCTACTTTAATATTAGCAGACCTTGCGCTGTCTGATAAGGATAGAAAATACAAACCATATAAAAGAAATGGCCGAAGCAGCAGAGCATAAAACCTCAAAATCCCAACTTTGAATCTTATTTACATCTTAGTTTTCTAGGAGATATTTATCTTGGCATATTTATTTGAGTTATGAGTGTTATACATAAGTTACCCTAGGGTTTTGTTTATATATACATACGTACTGTTATGAGTGCATATATATGTTTTGATCTTGAAGATTAAAAAAAATGGTTGATCGTATGATTATTCTTACGGGTAAATATGGTGCTTACAATAAATATACATATATGTGTAGCTAATTCAAGTAAGAAGGAAAAGAAAAAAAAGGGAAAGCCAAGCAATTCGTATGGTAATTGTGCATAAAATAAGACTAAAAATATATATAGTATTTGGAAAAAAAAAATGATTTTGTATAAAAGTAGTACATGTATTTTATAGAATTTGACAAGTTGTATTATATTTAGAGAAAATTATCCAAAAGGTTTTGAACACACCCCCTTAGGACCTAACAAGACCGGTTGAAGTTTTATGTTCTTACTAAAAGCCACAACAAAAAATTAACACTATAAGCAAAAATTTCAATTACCTTTTTACCCCTCTTTGTATTTTATTTCTTTATATATATGAGATAATTACACCTAGGGTCTTGAAGACACACCCCTCTTCGAGTTAGCACCCCCTCTAGGAGTCTCTTCTTACTAAAGCCCTCAACAAGAATTTAACACATGAACCTAAAAACCCCATTTACAATACTACCCCCTTTTGTTTTATTTCTGCTATATATACTAAATATTCTATTACAAATCTTAAAAAATCATTCCCTCATCTCACAGCTTCTCTTTCCTCTCTCCTCTCAACAACAACCTACACCACCACCACCGCCGATCTGCACCACCACCTCCCTCCTCCCTCCTCCCTCAATGACCACCACCACCACCGCCGATCTGCACAACCACCTCCCTCTCTCCTCTCTACCTATCTCTCTCGAACTCCGGTGGTGCTGCTCTGGACTTAGCCGAACAGATCTCGCCGTGAGCAGCTATGGCTTCGAACGGCTTCCTTGCTGCAAATCGGTGGTGAAGCTTGGTTCGAACGGCTTTAATGGAGGTTCGAACATATGAAATCCCCGTGTGCAGGCTTCGATCGGCGAAGTCATCTGCCCAGATCTGTTCGCGAAGAAGATGTACAGGCTCCGTTCTTGGCTCGACTGCTGTTCGTGGCTCGCCTGGTGGTCGTGGCTCGCCTGTTGTTCGTGGCTCGCTGCTGTTCGTGGCTCGCCGGAGAGAGATAAGGCTCGACGAACAGGCGAACGGGGTTGCAGGTCAGTTTGCTGTGGAGTGGAGTTGCTGTTCGTGGCTCGCCGGAGACAGATGAGGCTCGACGAACGCCGGAGAGAGCTGTGTCGATGAGATTTTGCCGGCGATTATTTTAGATTTTTTTTTCTTTTTCTCGCGTACTGTGTACGCTGTATTGTTTTTTTTTTTTTTCAGATCTGGTTTGACCAGATCTGGTCAAACTTTTAATTAGTTTAGTTTTTTTAATTATCTATTGTAAATTGTTTAATTTTTGAATAGAAATGTTTTTAAATAGATACAAGTGTTTTTTATAGAGTATTTATTTAAATTCAAAGAGTACTCTGTAAAATAGAGAGAGTACTCTCTCTTTTTTTATAGAGTATTCGTTAAAATTGTCGGAGTACTCTCTCTATTTCATAGAGTATCGGAAAAAAATAAGAGCACTCTCCCTTTTCATAGAGTACTCTCAGTTTTTTCCGATACTCTATGTTTTTTCCGTTGACTGGTGGCCGGAAAAAACTGAGAGTACTCTTCCTTTTTCATAGAGTACTCTCAGTTTTTTCCGATACTCTATGTTTTTTCCGTTGACTGGTGGCCGGAGGTCGGAGGTCGGTGGTCGGTGGTCGGTGGTCGGAGGTCGGTAGTAGATGGTCGGAGGTCGGAGATGGGTGGTAGGTGGTAGGTGGGTAGTGATAGAGGAGAGAGAAACAGTGACATCATACTATTTTGTCTTTTAGTGTTAGTAAGGGTAGGAAAGACTATTGTAAAAAATGAGGTCCCTAAGAATAACAACTTTCAAGACAGTACTCTATAGAGAAAAAATAGTGCTCCTAAGTCCCTATAGATAATTCACCCTATATATATTAACTTTTTATAATTTATTCTAAATCCTAAAAAAACAACTCAGACCTCTCCTATCTCTTTCTCTCTCTTCTCTCTCGGCAGATTTTCTTTTTTTTTTTGGGTCACTGAGCTTTCTAATAGCAGCCCTGGCCGCTGGTGGTGAATCTTGTGAGATGGCAACACTGGTGTATGCAGAAGAAGGATGTCGAAGCTTTCCTCCGTCGACGGTTTTTTGGAGAAGAAGCCACCATGAAAGCGTGGCCATTGATTCAAAACTGAAGCTCCGGCGGATTCAAACCTTCAGATCTCGAACCGGCAGATTCGTGAGCAAAGATCGCGACGAAGCTTCGAAACTGGCTCGCCAAAGTGCTTGAGTTCGCCGGAGGATGAGCAAACTTGAGATTTCCCAGTTCGTGATGTTCACTAGCGAAAGATCTGCGTCGTTCTTGAAATATTTGCTCCGTTCAAGAAAAAGAGTTCGTGCCAGTTGCTCCCTTCAAGCAAAAAGAGTTTCAGCTCTGTTCGCAGTAAAAGGAGAAAGATGATAGTTTTGCTGTTATTGTTATTGTTCCTTGTTATGGTCGTGGCCATGTGAATCTTGAAGATAATTCCAAGGGCAACTTGATAAACGGTCTTGGAAATATCTCTGATTTATTATCTGATTCTGGTAAAAATCATTATTTTCTTGCAATTTGATTAGTTTATTTGTGTGAGTTTAATATGCAGATGGCAAGAGGTGTATGGAACAGTGGCTCTCGTCTCTTCAGAACAACTTAGGGCTGTAAATGAACCAAGCCGCTCGCGAGCAGCTCGAGCTCGGCTCGGAAAAAGCTTGACACGAGATCGTTCGTTAAACTAAACGAGCCGAGCTCGAGCCTAAAACCGAGCTCGTTTATTAAACGAGCCGAGCCGAGCATGTTCGCGAGCTTTTCTTAAAAGCTCGTGAAAAATATAAATAAATTATAAATAAATTATAAATATCTATTACATATTGATATTTGACAATTCAAAAATTTAAAACCAATTACTATATTAAAAAAACTTATCTTATCCCAACACTTACATGTCACTCTCCCCCTCTACCTACTTAATTATAAAAGATCATTCAAAATTTAACAATCCAAAGAAAGAATACGTGATTGTATTTAGTGATAGTTTACAATAGTCAATTACGTTCTAATTAAAACTTTATAATTAAAAGATTTGAAACAATCTATCTTATAATTAATCCATAAAAGCCTAAGATAAAAGAAGGGATTTATAACTCGAAATAGATTTAAACAAGCTTTTAAGCTCGAGCTCGAGCTCGAAATAGATTTAAACAAGCTTTTGAGCTCGAGCTCGAAACACTTTTAAACGAGCTTTCGAGCTCGAGCTCGAGCTCTGTTATATTCTCACGAGCCGAGCTCGAACACTAACTTCAAAGCTCGACTCGAGCTCGAGCTCGGCTCGTTTAAATTTATAAATAAATAAACAAGCCTGTACATCTACTATTCGGCTCGGCTCGGCTCGTTTACAGCCCTAGAACAACTGATTAGAGTAGATTTGATTTTTGACTTTTTTTCTTCTGCTTTACTGTAAAGTATATGGACTTCTTTATTTTTTTTTAGTATTGAGCATTTGTTTTATTTTCCTTATTATTGCTCAATGAATATTATAGTATGTTTGTTTAAGTATTGAGCTGTGGCGACATTTTGTGCTTTTTTTAGTATTGAGCATTCTTTATTATTGGTCAGTGAATATTATTGTATGTGGTGAATACTTTTGCTAAGAAAATCATTTGTATTATTTGTTAAAATTTACAATACTTTTGTTGAGCATTTTTGTCTAAATGCTCAGCAAGTTTAGTGATTATACGAGAAATGCTCAGCAAATTTACTGATTACACGAGCACGCTCAATAAAGATACTGAGCAAACGAGCATGCTCAGTATATTTAGTCAATAAAAAATTCGAATATTCAAGAAATTTTTCCGATACTTAGTACTTTTTTCATGCTCAGTACTTTATGCTCAGTACTTTTTCCATGCTCAGTACTTTTTCCATGCTCAGTACTTTATGCTCAGTACTTTATACGGCGGTGGTCGGCGGTGGTCGGTGGCCGGAGGTCGGAGCTGGAAATTCTTAATAGTTAATGAAAGAGGAGAGAGAAAAATTGATAAAGGAGGAGAGAGATTAATGGTTTTGGAGGAGAGAGAGAGTAATGGTAATGGAGGAGTAAGAAGAATCTATTTTTTTTATCTTATATACATTATAAGGGTAGTAAAGGTATTTGTCAATTTTGAGGCCTCTAAGTAGGACAGAGAATCCACTTGGTTCCTATATGGCTCTAAGATGGCCCACAAGACTTCTTGGGTAATTGACCCTTATAATTAATCTCCAATTATTACTACCCAACAGTTACGTAGACTAGGGAGGTAAAAAGGAAAAATTAATTATAATAATAAAATACTTGTATGAATTGGCGGATAAACTAGCAAAGGAAGCTAGACACAGGGCAACAGAGGAAAAAGAAAGGGTTTTTCGACCCTTTCAACTTTTTGATCTTTTTGGTAAATTAGGTATCGGATAGGATGTGTTAGTGACTTTTGGGGATGCGAAACATCCCTTTTATTGTTAAAAAAAATACTTGTATGAAAGAGACCATAGTCAAAATAAAACGAGTGTTTTGTGTCCTTGTGATATATCATTTAATGTTATATAAGATAGTAATCAACTATTATAATGCTAAATTCTATTTAAATTTATATTTTGATAAATTAATCGGGAAGTTATATTTTAAGAGCATCTGGATTTAATTAAAAGCTCGGACCGAGGTAAGTTGGACTCCCCTCATTTACGATATTATGTTATCGGCATTTGTTTAAATTGTATACATTGATATCACGTAAAATATGATTATATCTTGTAAAATGCATATAGTTGTATATAAGACCAATACGTGTGATGTATTCATTAGGGCTGCGACACTTATCCGACATGTGAAATTGTCGAGGTACTGTAGTAGTACTGATTACGTTGTGTCGTAGGTGGAAAGATCCATTGCGAGTGTGTGGGGTGGGCCTATATGTTTCTTAGGGGTCGGAGATGGCAGGAGCAGGCGATGGTACTAAGGGTCGTGTACCGAGGCACTAGTGAGTGCTAAATATTAGCTATCGCAGCTCTAAGTAGTGTGTGTGTGCATGATCATTTATATTCGAGGCTAGTGATGGCCGGTACTGAACAACATTATGTTATATCTGCATTTAACTTACATGTCATTTATGAATAATTATATGTCATTTATTATTATTCGTTTATATTGTTATTATATAAATCCCTTTCCAGGGAGACGTTTCGACTTACTGTAAGCTTGTGTAGCTCATTCTTTAATTTACAGTGCAAAGGGAGGTAGGCAACAATTCCGGACCAGGCTTAGCATCCCATGTTAGATAGCTTTTTGTTGTAATAATAGTTTGGGTTGTAATATGTAAACGAAATTAACTAAAAACACTTTTTACGAATGGTATATAGAGAATTTACAGTGTTGTGTTTATGTTATAGTGTTATATGCCTTGCAGGCTTAGGTTGTGACTGCGGCATGTCGCGCCCTGAGTTTCAGTGGTGGAAATTTGGTGCGTGACAATAAGAGTGCATGACTCAAGGAAAAATTCTACTACTGCTCCTGCAAATTTTGCTGTTTTTGAGGTTATAAACATTGGGGTTCAAAGTCTATTCCTAGTAATTCAAGGGCCCCAGTGCAATTATCGAATAAATCTGGGAGACTTATGCACATTCACGATAACGATCAATCGCTTGCGAATTCTGAGGTGGATTTGGATTTAGCTGCAGCTTCAAAAATTATTTCAGGAGCTGTTGGTATTTCCTCCAAAACTAAGGGACCAAAATGGACTCTTCCAAAAGTTACTTTAGGACCTGAACTCACTCGCGGGGCTGTTGTTTTTAATTTGAATCAACCAGGGACTAGCCATGCAATTATTGAGTATAAGGGAGCTGCTCCTTCAAAGAACGATTCTAAGGGACCTGATGGTAATAATTTTATTCAAAGTTGTGTTGTTACAAATTTTAAATAAACCTGTTGCTGCTCCTTCAAATTCTACTCTAAAGGGGCTATCAGGATTGTTAAAAAATCTGGTTTGGAGCTACATAAGAAAGTAAATTTCTCACCTAGTGCAGATAATATGTCTAAACAAGGTCAATTCTTTTATGCCGAAAGAACTCATGCGCAACAAGTCATTAGAGGAGAATTTCGCTTTGATAAAATTGACTTTGAACGGGTGTATAATCTGAATCATGTTCGATTCGAATATAACCCCTCCGACAGTGAAATGACTGGCGCTAAAATATAAGAAGAGCCATTTACTTTAGTTAAGAGTCGCAAAACTAAAAAGAAAGATGTGATAACGAATAAAAAAGTTTTACATTCGAAAATGTTATTGAAATATCGCAGGCCTCGTGATTGGAGAAGAAGGGGAATACTCGATGGATACAAAATTATAAGGTTGCGAACCCCCAACCCCCCGATGATCTATACACCAATTTTTATAAGGGCTTCTTGTGGGGCCCACAATCGAGAGGGGGTTGATTTCCTCTTTCTCCGCACAGGGTTTGATTTTTCTGCTATTTTAGATGGTTTTGTTACTTTTGATGTATCGTTTGTTAGCTGTGAGTTGGGTTTAGTTTTGTGTGTTCAAACAAACCTTAGAAATAGAACCACATGTTATTGTAGTATCACTTTTTTGGGGGATGAGATATAGGATTTAGTGGCAACATTCGTAGAAATAAAATAAAGAAGTTGAAAAACAAAGAAAAGAACTAGGACTACCTTAATGACATGGATAAAGGGACAAATAAGTTGCAAATCATATGCACGTATGAATCAGGTTTCACAACCTTTTTTCAGTTAAGGAACAAAATGGTTGATTTGGAACCATTTTGATAAACTAATGGTTCAGTTGAACCTTTATTAATTAAATGGTCCAAACATGACTACTATGATAGTTTAATGGCCCACAGGAACACTTATCCTAAAGAAAATTGAAACCCCTATTTTTAAATCTTTAGCTCAAGGGACTTTAATTTATTTTGTATTGTTTACGGGGCGGTTTTGATGTCTTGTGCTCCTGCTGAATTACTTGATACAAAGACCATTATGCAAACATTTTTAATTCGTGAGATCTATAGCTGTGATGATATTTCTTAATATTCATATTTTATTGGGGGATATTTTAATATAGCAGCCAATGTGGATAATAGAGCAGCTATTTTATTTTCAGTTGTTTATTATCTTTTCGCTAAAGCTACCGATGTGGGACTTTTAATTCGTGTTATATATGTATTAGGGGTGAGCAAAACAAAACGAAAAACCGAACCGATCTAAAAAACCGAATCAAAAAACCGAAAAACCGACAAAACCCGTTCGTTTCGGTATAAACTTTTTTAAAAACCAAAAAATTCGGTTCAGTACGGTTTTTAATGTTAAACCGAACCGAAAAACCGAACAAAAAATAAGACATTCTTGAATTTAATTTATATTTTTGAAGATATTATGAAAATGGGATAGAAAATTGAGTAAATTTTGAAAACCAAAATGCTCATATATGACATGCACCACACCTAAAAAATTTATAATGTACAACATATATTTACATAACTCATTGGTCGATATATTCAAAAGATCCTTTGTCTATTGAAAATTGTTGAAGGTAAAGCATATACATTAAAGTTAATAAATAATCCTCAGGAATTAATATCTTTACGTTTAATGCATAATATTTGAGTTCAAAAAATGAAATTTTCCTATTTATATATATATATATATATATGTGTGTGTGTGTGTGTGTGTATATATATGGATTTGTTATAAAATAAAATATATCATGTAAACGCCCTTGAAAACTATCCAACTATCGAATTAAACATATTCCAAAACCGAAAATATACCGAACCGAACGTATAACAAACCGAAAACTGACAAAACCGAACCGATAAAAACCGTTCGGTTCGGTACCGACACCTCTAAAATCCGAACCATTCGGTTTCGGTTATGGCAAAAAACCGAGCCGAACCGAACCGAACCTTGCTAAACTCATATATATATATATATATATATATATATATAATATATATATATCAAGGTGGAAACCTTTATTAATTGCTAACTTTGAGCTTCAGCGTATTATCACTAAGGTGTACATTTTCCCGCATGAAGCTGATGAAGTCAAAATTGTTCAAGTTACTCCTAATATTAATATCTTCTTTGTTTCTGTTCCAAATCGTGAACCGTCAAATCCTAAGCTTTTCTAACTCAAAATCTTAGTTGGATATAAATATGATCCTGCATAATCTTTGTCAATCTCGTGTGGCACTTCGAACAATTTATTTACTAAATCTGGCCGGCAACTCTTTCACTTTCTAAAGTTGGCTTCTTTGTCATTTAACTCTTTCTTTCGCATTTGATCTCCTTTCCTCGACTTCTTATTCATGCTTTGGGATCTAATATCATCGATGTACCTAAGAGTTTCCATATTTGACACGCAAATTACACATAAATAGCTCTAAAAGTATCAACTCTCCAAAAGTAGAAAAGAAATGATAATATATCAAATAACGGAGAAAATCCCTCAACTGAGCACAATATGAACCTAAATTAATGTCTCATGACTAAATTATTCGATCATAAATATGGAGACATCAATATCTAAGTTCATTGTAAACGGTCACTTGTTGACTACCTAGAGTAAAATAAACTTTAACAACAATAGAAAAATTGATCTTTTGATGTAAGAATTGAAAATCATCTCAAATAATACATATTTGGACGAAAATTGGGATAAATACAATTTCATTGTTAAAACACTTGAAGAAACTTGATATATAGAGAAATCTTACTGAAAAGATAGATTTGGAAATCTTTTGCTTAGTAATGGTGATAAAAAAAAATTGCATACTATAATTCATGTACTAAATAAGAAATAAAAAAATATTATTAAAAGCATTACTAATGGAAATATACGATGGATGGATGGAAAATAAAATGATAATGCAAGTGAGTCAAAATAATATTTCAATCATATTTTCAAAAGTATGGGATATATAACTTAGTTGTTGGTCTAACACTTTTTTTTAATCTTGTTTTAATATTCGACAAATCACTTTTAAACTAAAATTATTGTTAAGCATCTTGAAAGTATTATTTTTATATATATAATGTGTTTTTAACAAGGTCTTTAGCTAATATCATGTTTTGGTATTAAACAATATTTTATACAAAAAGAAAGCTTTTCTTATTGTCACAAAAGCTGGGGCGTGGTGTACCGCACCAAAGAACGGTCGATGTCTCCCTTTTTTGTGATAAATATATGCCCTTAGCTAGTAGACATCATTTTAGGTAGAAATTGGACTTATTAGATAGACTTTTGAACTTAAATTGTTATACTTCACTTTCTTCCCTCAGAAATATATTATTTGCGTTTCTAGAGCTTTTGTGCATTAATTCGTTTGTTTTAGCATGAATTTCTAGGTACATGGTTTCTAGAGAGCACCAAAATGAGGAGAAGAAATGGATTCTAAATTCTTAGATCAAAAGGAGGTGTCAAAAGAGCAAAAGGTACCACATAGAGTGATGGAGAGGAGTATAAGAATCTTGCAAGTCGTCACTTCCACCTCATTTTGAACCCAAACTGTGTTGATAGAGGTGTGGTGGTTCAAATGAAAAAGATGTGCCTCTGAGTCAGCGAAAGTTGAGAAGAAAAATAAGGTGATTTAGACCATCGAGACAAAAGTTACACCTATTTTACTGAAGTGTGTACATCATATGCGGGAATAATAAAATAGACTTGGGTCCTTAATTATTTAATTAAGTAAGAGTTGGGCTCAATCCGTTTTTAATCACTATATAAAGCTTTTTAGACCTCAGAAATCAGTACGCTTCATTATTTTCCAAATTTCAGAAGAGAGAATAGAGCAGAGGCAAGAGCAGAAGCTGGAGAAACTCCTTTCTCCTACCAACAGCTAAGTCATTCCTCTATTTAGGTTCTTATTTTAGTTCTTTCATTAGGAACATGTATAAATCTAATTTATTTTCTGTTTTTATTATTATGAGCTAAATAATCAATACTTGAGAATTGCGATATGGGTTAAACCTTAGTTTATCTAATTTAGTATTTCGAATTTGGGATTTTCCAATTTAAATTAAATTCTGTATTTCTATATTGACTATTATTTCGATCTTATTTTCTATTTTTAATTAATGCGCGAATTAGAAATAGGTTTTAGTAATTAGGCTATTCACTAGTGGTGGTGATCACCTGACAGGGGTTATAATTACATACCTAGGTAATAGACGTGTGGTATTCGTAAATGATCCTGACGGGTTTGACTAACCACGTAGCCAATTGGGTAAAAATCTTAATCATCTAAACGTAGAAGTGAAAATCGGCCGGATCGGATCGGAAAAGGGCTTGTTCGGAAATTTCTAATTTTCGAAAGAGCAAAATTTAATCCAATTCCATTCCAAAAAAAATCGGAATTCAAAATTTCATTCCGATTCAGAACACTCGAAAATTTTCGGTATTTCGCAATTTTCCGAAATTCTATATTATATTAGCTTATATTTTTTTGGAAATCTTTGGTACATTTATTTTCAAAAATATAGGAAAGTTAGAAATTTATATCCATTACCATTCATAAAAGTTAAGATTTGATAATTTTTAAAAGTTAGAAAATGAATAAAGTAAAAATATAAAAGTGAAACTTTTAAACATGAAAAATATTATTCTAAGTTTTAGTGAACCTTCAAGTTCGATATGATGTAAATTATTGAGTTATATTGTTAAAATTGAAATTCCATCAGTACTAAATTTTTAAATACTCAGATCTTCATCGGTTAGATTAATTACCTGACATTTATTGATTCGAAACTTTTATTTTAAACAATTTACTATCAAGAACTTCATTTTCCTGCAATAAAGCCTAAACACCTAACTACAAAATAAACAGACAGCGGGAAATAATACAATACATTATTTTCAAAAATCAGTATAAATTACATCACAAAATTCTCAAAATATGATATATATATATATATATATATATATATATATATATATATATATATATATATATATATATATTATATAGCACGAAATTCTCGTTCGCACACAATAATGGAAGATGAACCGCGAACTTTCAAAGAAGCTATGTCTACTCCAGAAGCTCCATATTGGAAAGAAGCGGTTAAAAGTGAGATAGATTCTATCATGCAGAACCATACGTGGGAGTTAGTAGATCTTCCCCCTGGGAGTAAACCACTAGGAAGTAAATGGATTTTCAAAAGAAAATTGAAAACTGATGGATCTATCGAGAAGTATAAGGCAAGACTGGTAGTAAAAGGTTATAGTAAAAAAGAAGGACTTGACTATTTTTATACCTTTTCACCAGTAACCAGAATTTCATCCATAAGAATGCTTATTGCAATAGCATCAATCTATAAGCTTGAAATTCATCAAATGGATGTTAAAACAGCTTTTCTCAACGGGGAACTTAAAGAGGAAATCTATATGGAACAACCGGAAGGTTATAAAGTTCCGGGAAAAGAAAGAAAGGTGTGCAGGCTGATCAAATCCTTATATGGATTAAAGCAAGCACCCAAACAATGGCATGAAAAATTTGATAAAGCCATGATTAGTAATGGCTTCAAAATAAATGAGTGTGACAAATGTATATATGTAAAAGGCATTGATAAAGGATATGTCATTGTTTGTTTATATGTAGACGATATGTTAATTATTGGGAGTAATAATGACATAATCACTTCTACAAAGAAGATGCTCTCAAGTAAGTTTGACATGAAAGACTTAGGCATTGCTGATGTTATCTTAGGTATTAAGATAATGAGAAAATCTGAGGAGTTAGTATTAAATCAATCCCATTACATTGAAAAAATACTAAATAAGTTTAGTAAAGGCGATACTAATATCGCAAAGACTCCAGTTGACGTAAATCTACACTTGGCAAAGAATACTGGTGATACAATCAATCAGTTAGAGTATTCTCGTATAATTGGAAGTCTAATGTACTTAATGAACTGCACAAGGCCTGATATTGCACATGCAGTTAGTAAGTTAAGTAGATTTACAATAAATCCAGGAAGAGATCAATGGATTGCAATAGTAAGAGTTCTACGGTACTTGAGATACACTCTAAATGAAGGATTGTACTGCACTGGAGAACTAGCTGTATTAGAAGGATATAGCGATGCTAACTGGATATCTGATTCCTCCTACTCAAAATCCACGAGCGGGTTTGTCTTTATGTTAGGAGGAGCAGCAGTCTCGTGGAAATCTTCTAAACAAACATGTATAGCTAGATCCACCATGGAATCTGAATTTATAGCTTTGGATAAAGCTGCTGAGGAAGCCGAATGGCTTCATAATTTCCTAGAAGATTTTCCTAATTGGCCAAAACCAGTGCCAGCTATCTGGATACACTGTGATAGTCAAGCTGCCATCGGTAGAGCCTCAAATGAAATGTATAATGGTAAGTCTAGACATATACGTCGTAGACACAATACCGTAAGACAACTGCTCTCAAATGGGGTTATCACAATTGACTATGTAAGGTCAAAGGATAACATTGCAGATCCCTTGACTAAAGGATTACCAAAAGAGCAAGTGCGTAACTTATCTAGGGGAATGGGTCTAAAGCCTATTGAAATGAGTTGCCATAATGGAAACCCTACTTAGTAGATTGGAGATCCCAAGATCTAAGTTCAAAGGGAAACCCGAATTATGTAAAAAGCAACTCGGCGCTAAGCATTGTGGGGATTTCTCCCTAAACCATTCCTAGAACCTAAATACAATGCTTCTTGTACAAAGTTGAGGTTAAGCAAATCTTTTAATGGTTCTTGTATCTTAATTAAAATATGGGGTATTATAGGATACTCTTGACAAGGAACCACCTATATGAGTAAAGGAGTGAGGGCCGCTCCTAAGAAAATTCTGAAAGGCTGATTTTCTGAAAAATTACTCATGAATCCAGGAGTTGTCCAGTGCCAAAAAATGGACACAGCCGTGAGAACCATATAGGTCGACAGGGTACTATGTAAGTTCTATTGACTTGATTTACATCAAAGCTGAACAGTTCAAGACATCAAGTTCACTGGTTAGCAAGTAAATCCGATAACCCTTACTAGAGAAGGTTCAAGGCCAAAAGCTACCTTTCTCGACGTAGTATTCTTCAATGTTTTTTCTCTCTCATTTTGTTTTTCATATGCATTATGACCAGTCAATTTCATTCATGTGGGGAATGTTATCATTTGGGTCTTTACCCAAGTAAAACTGCTCCCTTTAGCTCAATTTTTAAGTGGGTCTTGGACCTCTTTATAGGTCTGGACAAAGACGAAAGTTGTTCGTCTTACTTCGGTAATGAATTTCACTTGTGTAAAACAAATGGAAGGTGAATGAGAAATTGAGTGTTAAATGTGAGGTATATGAAGAGTTTTGGAAAAGTAAGGAAATAATAGTCACTTAGTATATTGTTCTTAGCACTTAAGGATTGGGCCCTTGGGGGCACCAGCTTTTGGGCTTGGGCTTGGGCTTGGACTATACTTTTTATAAATTAAAACGTTGTCGTCTTTAACGTTCTTATTTTTTAAAACATCACTCTTCTTCCTCAAACGTCATCTCCCATGTCTGAAACGTTGCAGGTCAGATTTAAACAGGTGCTTCTACACCTATAAATACTTGGCCAAAAATCATTTTCATTAATTCAATTTTTTCTTACAAACAAATAACATACAAGAGAGAGATTAAACACCATTTAAAGTTCGAAATTCTGTATATTTTCAAGTGTCTGATATTTGTAGTGTTGATCGTTGTATCCTGGAGGTTGAAGTCATTACAAAACGTAAGACACCAGTGCGTGGCTAATAAACCTTAAAGACATAGGATCCAATCCTAGCCTCGATCAGTAACAGGTTTTCTGTTAATTTTCATTTTTGTCATTTCTGCATTTTTTGTTTTTCCTCCATTTTTGCTTTCTGAATCTAAATAAATCACTAGAGATAACATAAGCATGGTGATTTATCTTTCTTTTGCTGATTCTCTGGTTTTCATGAGAGGCTTTACTTTTCCTAGCCTAAATGTTGTGTTCAAATCCTATAAATTTGTTTTTATGTAAAATTTGGTAGCATTGATATTTATCTATCTTCCTTTGATAATTTTTTTTATGTTGAATCCACTCATTTATATGCAGCTTCTGCTTTTGTTTGGTATTAGGCTTTTAGCAGATGTTCCAGGGGAAATAGCTTCAATAATTGCACAATTGGGACCTATGATGCAATTTTTGCATAATATAAGGACTTATCGTGCATTTTTTGTGTAGTATGGAAACCTGGTACAGTTTTTGCATAATATAGGGACCTATAATGCAAGTTTTGCATAGTATAGGGACCCGCTACGGCTTTTGCATAATATGGGGACTTATAGTTTGTTTTTTGCCTATAACAGGGACCTATCTTGCATTTTCTGCATATTATCAGCACCCGGTATGGCTTTTGCATAATATAGGGTCTTAGTATGCAATTTTTTGCATAGTAAAGGAAACTGGTATTAATAGAGGAAACACTAGGTGTATTTTGTAAAGAGGCGGTCAAACTATAAGTACGGAAAAATCACTTATTTATTTCTCCAAAAATATACCTATGGAGTTGCAAGGAGAACTAGCTGGCGTAAGAGGATTTTGTCATAGTGATTCATTAGGAAAGTATTTGGGAGCGCCTATACAATCGGGACGTTTACCCAAAGGCTTTTACAAGCGTATTATGGAGAAAATGAGGTGATAGTTAACCGTATGGAAGGCAAAAAGTCTATCACTTGCCGGACGTATTACTCGCGTTCAGTCTGTATTATGTGCAATACCGACCTATCAAATGCAAGTAATGAAGTTACCAATATATGTATCTGATGAAATTGATCGGATAGTTCGAAATTTTAACACTTGTCAGTGACAACCTCAATGGGGGTCTTCAAATGAGAAAAGGAAAATACACTGCGTTGCTTGGGATCATCTATGTGAACAAAATCTAATGGTGGATTAGGATTCCGCAGAGCAAAGAATTTTAATTTATTTTTATTGGCGAAGCTTGGGTGGAAAATCCTCCAGAATTAAAAGGTTGTGTGGGTGGATATCCTTAAAAACAAATATTTCAAAAACGGGTTATTTCATAAGGAAAACAAGACGAGTGACTCAAGTATTTGTAGAGCTATACTAGTTGGAGTTAATGTTCTTCGGAATAGGGTTGTTGAGGAATAATGAGTGGGAGTTGAACTATAAATGGGTACACGAGGCTTCCGGTAATTTCTCAGTTAAGTCGGCCTTTACGAAGATTGTGGAGGACAGGAGGAGGCCCCTTACTTATCCTTTCGATGGGACAGTGTTTGGAAGGCGAAATGTTCTAAAAAATTACGTATCTTGTTGTGGAGGTTGGTCCATGATCGACTACCTACCAACTAGAATGTTATCGAAAGTAGAGAATGCCAGATTTGTGGAACAGATAATGAAGACCTGCAGCTAGGGCTGTAAACGAACCGAGTCGAGCCGAATACTAGATGTGCAAGCTTGTTTGATAAGATTTACGAGTCGAGCCGAGTCGAGCTCAAATTTAACGAGTCGAGCCGAGCTCAAATTTTAAGGCTTGATAACATATCGAACGAGCTTTTGTCGAGCCGATCTCGAGTTATTAACGAATAATTTATTTTTTTATAGTTTTAACAATATATTTATTGATAACTAAACCATTAATTTACAGATTATAATTTTTTAACGAGTTAACGAACGAACTCGAACGAACGCGTTTTTTAACGAATGAGTTCGAACGAACTTTTTTTTTCCGTTTATATAAACGAACGAGTTCGAACGAGATTTTTACCGAGCCGAGCTCGAGCGGCTCGCGAGCGGCTTGGTTCGTTTACAGCCCTACCTGCAGCACATCTTCTTAAGATGTAAAGTGACAAAAACGCTGTGGTCCGAACTAGGGCTGTCAAGCTCGCGTCTAGAGCCTACTGCTACTGCAGAAACACGGGCTGCTGGTTCTCTTTTTGCTGCAGGTTTTGATGTAGCAGGTCTAAACATGGCTGAGTTTTGAACAGAGAATTCGAACAGGTTAGTAGCAGCTGAGAGAGGCGCGATTCTGTCCAGCGAGTTGATTAACATACATCGATCAGCTTTGCTCACAAATATGAACTCGAACACAGAAATTCTGCAGCAATTAAACGACTCCCCTGTTATGAGTGTTGATTTAGAGCACACACTCAACTAAAGCTGAAAGCTTTGATACTTTTATTAGCAACTAAGAAAGGCCTTTAAATAGCCTGAATTACACGTTTGAAATGGAGAAGAAATAGGAACAGACCATAAAAATAGCAACAGCTATTTGACTAGTTATTGACTGAATACTAAATCAAACCCAACAATGCCTCCCCTAAACTGAAAACGACAGCTTCAGTTTAATCTTTCACAAACTCCAAGCTTCTCTCTCAATCGAACAAAAACTTCTAATTTCAATGGTTTGGTTAAAATATCCGCAACCTGATCATTAGTTCCACAGTGAACCAACTTCACAACATCATTCTTAGTAAGATTTCTTAAGAAATGAAACCGAACATCAATGTGTTTGCTGCGACCGTGTAGAACAGGGTTTCTTGATAACTTGATTGTTGAACTGTTATCGCATAAAATTGTTGTGTATCCTAACTGCATTAATCCAAACTCTTCCAAAATTCTCCTCATCCACACACACTGACACGCACAGTAAGCTGCAGATATGAACTCCGCTTCCATGGTAGATAAAGTAACAACCGGTTGTTTCTTTCAGGCCCACTCAACAGCTCCACCACTCAACAAGAATGTATAACCGCTGGTGCTTCGTCTATCATCAACATCTCCTGCGTAGTCACTATCGGTGTAGACGACTAACTCTCCACTCATTCCTCTTTTGTAGAATACTCCAAATCCCTGAGTACCTTTGATATACCGTAGTACTCTTTTTGCAGCTTGCATATGTTGGTCTCGAGGATCCGCCATATACCTACTCAGAAGACAAACCACAAACATCAAATCTGGTCTTGTTGTAGTAATATACATCAAGCTCCCGATGAACTGTTTGTACAATGTACAATCAACTCTATTTTCATCTCCTTCCTTTGATAACTTTATACCCGGCACAATTGGATTCTTGACTTCATTACTGTTCTGTAAGTTAAACCTTTTTAAAATTTCTCCTGCATACTTCCTTTGATGAATAAATATCCCATCTTCATCTTGTACCACTTCTACTCCTAGAAAGTACTTCATTTTTCCCAAATCAGTCATTTCAAATTCTTCTTTCATGGATGATTTAAACTCCTCGAGCTTCAACACATCATTCCCTGCGAAGATTAAATCATCTACATAAAGGCTAACAATGAGAATGTCGTTATCTTCTCCGGTCTTCACGAAGAGAGTATGTTCATACTCGCATCTTTGAAATCCTTCTTTGATAAAAATAATCCTTTATCTTGTTGTACCAAGCTCGAGGAGCTTGTTTCAAGCCATAAAGAGCTTTCATCAACTTGTGTACCTTATGTTCTTCTCCTTCCTTTTCAAACCCTTGCGGTTGATCCACGTACACATCTTCTATCAACTCACCATAGAGAAAAGCACTCTTTACGTCTAACTGATAGATACACCAATTTTTCTGAGTCGCCACAGCTAATATCATACGAATGGTATCCCATCTCGCCACAGGAGCAAAAACTTCGCTATAATCCACTCCCTCCTCCTGTGCGTAACCTTTAACAACAAGCCTCGCCTTGTATTTGTCAACCTCGCCTTTCTCATTGAGCTTTGTTTTATAGACCCATTTAACTCCTATTTTCTTTGCTCCGCTTGGTAATTCAGTGAGAAACCAGGTCCCATTTTTTTAATGGATTCCAGCTCTGTTTCCATGGATTTGATCCATTTCCTTTCTTTACTTGCTTCACTAAATGTTACCGGATCATCACTAGAGATAAACATTACAAGACCAGTAACTTCTTCTTCTTCTCCAGTCTCGTAATCTTCCAAGTAAGCTGGTCTTCTCCCAGTTCTTGGTGGTAAAGGATTTTGATTACCTGAAACCAGTGGCGCATCTCGTATCTCTTCGTTATTATTTTGTTCTGTTATAGGTTCATGATCAACTCCTTCAACATTTTCAGTATCTATTGATTCCTTATCTTCCCAAAATAAAATTTCAGTATTGATTTCTTCTGTTTTCTGTCCCCAATCCCATCCTTTTTCTTCTTCAAATACTACATCTCTGCTTGTTATGACCTTCTCAGTTATCGGATTAAATAAGCGATATCCCTTTGATTCGCTACTTACTCCGATCAATACACACGTCATGCTATTGTCGTCAAGCTTCCTTCTCCTTTGATCTGGGACATGGACATGCGATAAACTCCCAAATACCCTAAAGTAATCAACCGAGGGCTTCATTCCACTCCACAACTCTTCTGGTGTCTTTCCTTGTATCACCGAGGTTGGACTTCGGTTTAACACGTGCACAGCCCATTTTGCTGCTTCAGGCCAAAATCTTTTTGGCACTCCCTTGTCATTCAGCATGCTTCGGACTATATTCATAATTGTGCGGTTTTTGCGCTCCGCAACACCGTTTTGTTGCGGAGTAAAAGCTGTAGTAAGTTGTCTTCTTATCCCGGCTTCTTGGCAAAAATCATTGAAATCTTTTGATGTGAATTCTCCACCTCTATCTGTTCTTAAACATACTAATGTTTCTCCACTTTCTCTCTCCATCTGGCTTCTAAATCTAGTAAAGAAAACAAAGGCTTCAGATTTTAATGATAGAAAATATATCCACACCTTTCTACTATAGTCGTCGATGAATGTGAGGATGTATCTTTTATCGCTAGTTGATGTTGGGGAGATTGGACCACAAATATCTGAGTGTACTAATTGCAATCTCCGGGATGAGCGTCAAGAACTCTTTTTTGGAATGCTTTGGCGATGTTGCTTGCCTACAAAACAACTCACACATTTCTCGACTTCCTTTGTATTAAGATATGGTAATCCTTTCACCATGTTTTGGTGTTTCAGCATTCTTAATCCTTAGTAGTTTAAATGTCCATACCTTCGATGCCAGAGTTGAAGATCGGTTGTTTCAGCAATTTTCAAACATTTCTCCGTTGTGATCACGTTGCATTTAGTCGCCAAGATTTTGAACAACTTGTTTGCTGTCATTTTTTATTGCATTACGAGTCCCAGTTCTGGATGGTATAGTTTGCAAACTCTATTTTGCACTAAAATTTCGCATCCCTTTTCCACTAGCTGCCCCAAACTCACCAAATTGCTTGTTAACTCCGGGACTAAGTATACGTCTGTAATCGTGCGTGATCTTCCATTAAACATTAGATTTACATCTCCTTTTCCAACCACAGGTAATTGAGAATTGTCTCCAAGCTTCACTGCACATCTGAAAGTTTCATCGAGCTTAGAGAACCAAGTTTTGTCTCCACTCATGTGGTTAGAGCACCCGGAATCCAAAAACCAAACTTCTTCACGCTCTTCTTTGATTGGTGTAACCGCTATTAGGAGAACATCAGATTCTTCATCAATTTCTGCATAATTTGCTTTACTCTCCATTGGACACTCATATTGAAAGTGTCCAAGTTTGTGGCATCTGAAGCATTCTATCATGGCCTTGTTGAACCTTCCTCTTCCTCGGCCCGTTCCTCTCCCTCTGCCTCTGCCACTCCGATCTTCATACGAGACTTTGAGAACTTGTTCATCTGCTCCAGTGCCCGATCTTCTCATCTTCTGCTCGTGTACCAATAGTGAGCTTTGCAAGGCATCGACTGATAAGCTATCAATATCTTTAGATTCTTCAATCGAGCATACTATGTAGTTGAAGTTTTCTGTCAAAGTACGCAAGATTTTCTCCACTATCTTGACGTCTTGCATATCATCCCCACAATTCCTCATGTCATTTGCCACCACCATTACTCTTGTGAAGTAGTCAGATATGGACTCTACATTCTTCATCTCTAGCAATTCAAAGCTTCTTCTCAAAGTTTGCAATTGTGCACGTTTTACTCGTGCACTTCCTTGATACTTCGTCTTCATGGAGTCCCATAGCTGCTTCGAAGTATCTTTCAAAGTAATGGTCTTGAGAATTGATTTGTCAATCGAACTGAACAAATAATTCTTTGCCTTTAAGTCCTTTAGCCTATCCTCGGCAAGACTCTTCTTTTTTACCTCAGTATGATCATTGTGTGGTTCTTCTACACCATCTTTTACCACTCCGAAATACTCTTTTGATCTAAGGAGATTCTCCATGAGAAGACTCCAATGATCATAGTCCCCATCAAACTTTGGTATGCTGCAAAATTGCTAGATTCTCCCATTTCTTTCTTAGTCACTCACCCGTGTTTTTTCTCTCTTTCACTCGTGTTTCCCTTAACCCAGAAATTATGCTCTGATATTAGATTTGTTGATTTAGAGCACACACTCAACTAAAGCTGAAAGCTTTGATACTTTTATTAGCAACTAAGAAGCAACTAAGAAAGGCATTTAAATAGCCTGAATTACACGTTTGAAATGGAGAAGAAATAGGAACAGACCATAAAAATTGCAACAGCTATTTGACTAGTTATTGACTGAATACTAAATCAAAGTAAAGACTAAATCAAACCCAACAATGAGCATGTAACGGTGGGTAGAAGCTCACTTAGATTCAAAAGATACTTATGGAAACTTGTATTTATTGCAGAGGTGAGTACCATTTTGACCAAATGAAGCCGTATTTGAGAACCCCTGTGCATCCCCGAGAATAGTCAGATTAAAACGAGATACAATAAGGTTGGCATGTGATTTTGTATCTGCGTGGGGAAGGAATGTGATGGAGGGATCATAAAAGTCGCAAAGAGTGAATTAATAAAATGGGGGAAGCCCAATAATAAGTTAAAACTGAATATCGTTCGGTTTGAGAGCTTATCGATCACTCAAGCTTCGTACGAAGAAACCTGGTTTCCAACTGTTTCATTTTTGTTTATCGTCTCCTTTTTTTGTTTAAATTGCAATTCCCCTCTCACGGTTACTCAGATGAGGGTTTTGGGCGGCGATTCTGAGTGTGTCAATGGGCTTATCATCTGATGGTGTTGAGGCGGTTGATCATCAGGGATGGTTGAATTGTGAGGAATATAGTTTAAATCGCTGCAAAGAAATGCAGGGGTAGGAATGGACACCAGATCGGACGGAAGTGGGCTGGACCTACAGGGAAGACTGACGAAGACAAAGGGGATCCATGGATGGCTGATGGACAGAAAACTGAATATTATTGGGTTTCCAAAAGGTATTACATATTATCGATAGGGGATTTCCTTTTTGATGGAGTATACGAAGACACTTCAATTCTGAGGGATTATAAAGCGAGGACTTATTTATATAAGATAAATGTGTAGTATAAATTTATGTAGTTGTTTTTTATTACGTAGATATTATATTCAGAAAAAATTATATTTCTAATGAGGCGGTTATGGGCCTTATGGGCCATTTAGTAAGACGTGTAGAACAATTAACTAGAAGACCGATTTATCTCTGTCTTTTTGATAAGTTTAAACTTTATAATCTGATTGGCCAATCAAACTTTCCTTACTCCAACTTAGGTAAGAATTTGAGGACTTTAAGGAGACATGTAGGCTTATAAAGATCTTATTTCACACACCTTTCATAAGTTAAGAGAGCAACGGAAGTAAGAGAGACTCACCTGCCTGGAGAGTTTTATACTGTTTTTTTTTAGGTATGTATTTTAGTTCTGTATAGGTTATTAAGGTTTGCTTTGTGTAACCCTATTTTAACTATTTGATTATACATATATATTTTAAAATTTAATTATTGGAACGATTTTTATTATTACTCTGAGTTCTGTTTTTTTATTGGAATGACAATTGTCATTATAATTACTATTACTCTTAGCTCTCTTAGTTCAAGTTAGGTATACAGGTTATTGGTTTAATATGAATAATTTACCTTAAGGAAATAATTTGACCACTTGGTAGGATTTGATGTCCCAGGAGCAAAACTATCTTCTTGGAATAAGTGGTGTAATGCTTAAATATGTATATATCTATCTATGATCTTTGAAAGAAGTAATATTTATATCTAGTTTAAAGACTTAACCTGTGTGTTGTCTTGTGTGTGTTGTCTTGTGTGTGTTGTCCTGTACAGGTAAAGGTAGAGAATGTCTAACAAAGTTTTTATTCCACACGATCTAATTGTGGAGATACTGTCAAGGGTACCAGTAAAGTCTCTTATGAGATTCAAATGTGCATCAAAATCATGGTGGTGGATGATTTCCCAGCCTGACCCTGAGTTGAATAAAAAACATCTGAAGCAATCGAAATGTAACTTGAAGCTTATTATTTTGGGAGATGAAGATCCCAAGGACTCAGATGAGGCGCTGATATATGATGCAGACTTCACCACATTGGGTAAGATTTCAAACGTGAAGGAACTCAAATACCACGCAAATTATGTTGGAGTTTTAGGGTGTAGCAATGGTGTGGTTTGTTTATACTTGAACGTGAAAGCATTTTTATTGTGGAACCCTTCAACTCGACAGCAACTTGTGTTACCTAACTGTTGCGTGGAATCTTGTTATAGCCCTGACATCTTCACAGCTGATGGTTTTTGCTACGATGAAAGTACGGATGACTACAAAGTGTTTAGGGTGGTAAAACATCATGATGGTGATTTCTTTAGAATGCATATATTTAGTCTAAAATCTTTCAAATGGAGAATTTGTGTGGAGGATTTTGTATATAAAAGTTTTATATCTTATGATTGTGACAAAGGAATTCTTTCTAATGGTGCTCTCCATTGGATCCTTCATAACAATTTTACTCTTGCTTTTAATCTTGGAACAGAGAGATTCCAAGTGCTACCACCACCACCATCGGATTCTACACTTTTTGTACCCTACTTGTGTGAAGGCATTTTGAATGGTTGTAGTCATATGATATTATGTGACTCAAGAGGTCGGGGTGACAAGTGGATAATGAAAGATAATTCTTGGAGTAAGTTATCATTGAAGAATTTGTCAGCTGCTGATACACAACTCTTGTTTATGCAGCCAGTGCGTCGTGATAATATTTTTATGATTTACAATCTTGAAAAGCTGTCGTTTGAGAATATACAATTCCCCTTCTCAGTTGCAGGCTCATTCAACGTTTTATATATATACTTTGAAAATCTCTTCCCACTCCACAATGAGCCAAATATTATGTCTACTGAGCCTGCAAATATGCCAAATCCTGAAGGAAATGTCGCTTCCTCTTCAAAGGGAGTTAAAGAAAAGGTCACTGCTGCTCATACTCCTGCAAACAAGGAAGCTTCTACATCAACTCATAAAGTAAATAAAGGCAAGAATGTAGACCCAAAACGTAATTATAAAAATATTCTGTTGAATAATCGGGATCCTAAACTTGGTTTTCAACTAGAATATTTTGAAACAAAAAAGGGAGAACGACTGAAATTGCATTGGACTGATTTGAAAGAAGTAGTTGATATATATGGGTTTGCGTTAATTGGTTACGTCACAGAAAGATTTACTGGTATGTGTGAAATGTACCGGTTAATTAATGAATGGGGTGTGGAATGTAAAGTGAAAATGCACCCAAGTGGGTGGCTAGTCTTTGAGTTCAAGAATGAAGAAGATAGACGACTTGTACTGAAAAATGGTCCATATTTCACATATGGGAGAGTGCTTCTTCTAGCAATCATGCCTTATTACTTCAATTTCGGTAACTTTGAGATTTCTAAAGTTCCGGCATGGATTATTATTAAAGATCTCCCCGAAGTTTGTAGGACTAGGGAGGCTATACTTAAGATTGCATCGCTAGTTGGAAAACCTCTTCGCTTAGCTGTGCGCAAATATGTGCGTGTCTTAGTGGAAATTGATCTATCACAAGAGCTTGTTCATGTGCTTGATTTTGATCTTCCGTGTGGAACTCCTATCACTCTTGATATAGAATATCAAAAAATCCCTGTGAAGTGTTCGAAATGTCTTGCTATTGGGCATGTTTCTAACTGGTGTATTTACTATTAACACCTCTTCAAATCATGGAATAAGTGTAATACCCGTTTCTTTTCAATGTTATTTTAATAAATTAGTGGGCTCTATTAATAATTTTATAATATTAATAATTTTATAAACTTAAAGGGGGTCACTTATGTAATTAATTAAAGTAAAGGAGTAATATGTAATTATTTTTATCTATTTTAATATGAGCCAATTGTTGATTGATGCCTATTAAAAAACTTATTTAGAAAAAAGTGCCTAGAAAAAAATATTTATTGAAAACAGCCCCCTTATAATTAACAATTAAAAAATAAGAAAAAAACTAATAAACACGCGCGCGTCCGTGAAATTTTTTTAAAATCGTCATAACTAATTCAAAAAAAATCGAAAAAATCAAAAAAAATTATATTTGGATAAATCAAATTAATATTTATGTCTATGATTTTTTTCGGAATTTTCTGAATTTTTTGATTTTTTTTGATTTTTTTTGATTTTTTTAATATTTTTTTTCGCAGACACGAAATTCCATGTTTAAAACATGGAATTTCATGTTTAAAACATGGAATTTCATGTTTAAAACATGGAATTTCATGTTTAAAACATGGAATTTCATGTTTATTTCACGGTTTAAAACATGGAATTCCATGTTTAAAACATGGAATTCCGTGTCTGCGAAAAAAAAATTAAAAAAATTCGAAAAAATTCAAAAATTCAAAAAAAATCAAAAAAATTCATAGACGTAAATATTAATTAGATTTATTCAAAACTATTTTTTTTTTAATTTTCTGATTTTTTTTGAATTAGTTATGACGATTTTAAAAAAATTTCACGGACGCGCGCATGTGATGGAATTAATAAAGGTATAGAAAATATAAAGGGGATGTTTTCTATAAATAATTATTTCATTAGGCATTTTTTTATAAATAAGATTATTGAAGGCATAAAAAAACAATTAGAGAGTTTAAGCAGGATGTTTTCAACAATAACCCCTTTTAATATTAGCAGATCTTGCGCTGTCTGATAAGGATAGAAAATACAAACCATATAAAAGAAATGGCCGAAGCAGCAGAGCATAAAACCCCAAAATCCCAACTTTGAACCTTATTTCCATCTTAGTTTTCTAGGAATTTTGCTGTGTCTGTGAGTTAAGGTATGGTGAGATCTTTATCTTGTGGCATATTTATATGAGTTACGAGTGTTATACATAAGTTGCCTTAGGGTTTTGTTTTTATATACATACGTACTGTTATGAGTGCATATATATGTTTTAATCTTGAAGATAAAAAAGAAATGGTTGTTCGTGTGATTATCCTTACGGGTGAATATGATGCTTACAATAAATATACATATATGTGTATAGCTAATTCAAGTAAGAAGGAAAAGGAAAAAAAGGGAAAGCCAAGAAATTCGTATGGCAATTGTGATTAATATATGTGTTGTTAGGGGTGAGCAAAAATTTAACAAAACCAAAAAACTATGTTAATTTTAACCAAATCGATCTAAAATATATGTTAATTTTACTTTGGTCAACCTTATCCATTGGGTTACCTTATGATTTTTCGAGTCCATGTATTTTACTTATATATTACCCAAACTATTGGGTTGGGGTTACCCAAACCAAAACAACCGTGTAAATAAAAAAAATACAAAATATGTATATTTGAGAAGTCATTTCATTTGGCTTCTCCGATATTCTAAACATGCATAATTTATTTTGAGGTATTCGATTCACGATTTTTTGGTTTCTAATGTCAAGATTGTATCTTTGATCTTTCGAAGTATAATGATATAAGGGTTTTCAAATTTTCTCATTCCTTTAATTTTTTTATGCGTTAAAAAAGAGTTGACTAATGTTGACTAACGAGGGTAAACCGAGGGTAACCGAAAGGTAAACCGAATTAATCCGAGGGTAAACATTTTTTTACCTTACCCTTGGTTACCCTAGCAATTCCTTAAACCGAAATGTATTACCCTTGGTTTACCTTAACCTCAAATCGGGTAAAATCGACCCATAATCTCCCCTATGAGTTGTGCATAAAATAAGACTAAAAATAAGCGTGCTGTTTAATGCTTTTGCATAAAAGTAGTACATGTATTTTATAGAATTTGAGATGGTGTATTAAACTCCAATGGCTAATTAATCTCCAATTACTATTCCCTGTACATATTTTTTATTCACACAAATTAAAAAAAGTAATTAATACCTTCTATTTTTACTAAACTACCTCCAACTAATTAAGTAAATAAATTTAATAATGATAAGTTTGTGAACATTAAATAAGGATAAAATTGGTAAAAAAAGATAAAAAAGTTTATTGATATCTTAATGGATAACCTTTTGTGCACATTTATTTTTAGAAATTGTGACAAATATTGATGGACAAAGAAAATACTACGTAGACTATGGAGGTAAAAAGAAAAAATTAATTATAATAATAAAGTACTTGTATGAAAGAGACAACAGTCCAAATAAAATTAGTGTTTTGTGTTCTTGTGATATATCATTTAATGTGTATATAAGATAGTAATCAACTATTATAATGCTAAATTCTAATTAAATTTATATTGTGATCAATTAATCGGGAAGTTATATTTTAAGAGGGTCTGGAATTTAATTAAAACCACGAGTATATTAGCCTTAAACGGAGATTTCTAGCTTCTTTTCTTGTCATCTCTTCCCTGACAAATTCATTTCCCAAACATTTATTCAAATATACCACACCGTCCCTAAGCCCCGTTATAACCGTAAAGACCTTAAGATTTCCAGCTACTTTGTGGAGAAACAATTGAGCTATTAGGTTGTAGGTAAGTGGACCATTGGATGTTATATTAGAATCTATGAACAACCTATAGCCATAAACACAAACTGAGTTGAGACCTCTCCTTCTGGCATTGCGAAATTAATATGGACTTGAATTTATAGATCGTTGATTATGTGTATATTAAGCATACGTGTGCATTATTTCTTTAGCATTGCTACATGAGACTTTTTAGATATTATGCTCTAGGATCATTCGTTGTGTTTAGATCTTATTCTCCTCCTACTTCTTCTTCTTGTTATTATTTGACTAACCTACTGATCTTTATTTTTATTTTTATTGTATCGTGACGATACAACTTTGACTTGGGGGTCTTGACGTCTCCCCATTTGTGATGATTTAATATTAGTTGGAGACATCATTTTATGTGTATTTATTAGGATATAGGTCGATTTTCTCATGATTTAGTACACTTTCCTATTTCGTGTCTTGATTTAATTATTTATTATTTTTAGAGCATATTGGGTTTAATTGTTTGTTAATTGTGAATCTTTAAAGATATATGGTAATTAATTAGATGCAAAGTTAATTCTAAGAGATAAAGGAAAGAGGATAAACATGGAAATTGGAGATAAAGGCAAGAAGTATGAAAAAGGAAAAGATAAAGTTGCCAAATAAATATGAATTTCAGCAGCTACAAACATAAAAGTGATCATAACTCAAGATTGGCTAGGAATTTGGAAGAATGGTCTGAATCAAAGTTAAATAGATTTCCGAGATGATAAGTTTCGACTATTGGAACGTGTCAAACGGATAAGTATTGAAGGGGTTACGGCCAAAACAAAACAGCACCAGAATCTTACCTTTTCTATATTTTAGTGTTACAAATTTGAGTTGGGCTAGGAGTCCAATACCTATCTTCTAATCCAAGAAACGTTTTAGGGTTTCCTATACCCTATAAATACACCCTCTTATTAGAAGAAACACATCCTTGGTTAATCCTTAAGCCAAGAGGAAGCTTACAACACAAGAAAAGAAGTCCAGAAGGAGCTGAACACCATATCATGTCTTCTTCAACCTTTAAATTTGTAATTTCTTTCTTTTCTTCCATTAGTATGGACTAAATAATTTTAGCTTGAGATTTATCATATATGTATGAACCCTAGTTTTTCTAGCTGATTTGGGATACTTTCGTATTTAATTGAAGTCGTGTTTTATTTTATGTTTATGTGTTTTGATTTAATGACTGTTTTCCTTGCTAGTGCACGAGTATAGGATTACCTTAATAGTAGTTAGATGGTCGCCCAGAAGGGTTGTCTAATTATTAAAACACCACATAACGTCTAGTGTCTGATATTGGTCTTGACAACACTAATTCTAATTAGATAGTCATTAGGGTATGTTTTCACCACCATATCACCAATTGAAGGAATTGTATTGCTTAGGGCCTTGGTAGCGATTGATAACCCTAAGTTTAGATTGCCTCGAGGTTGTGCCGTAGCCCCCTTAGTCGCTCTCAAGGTCTAAGGTATGGAAATTTAGAATCCTGACTATAGTGATACTACATGATTCACCCTTACATGTTAGAATAAACAAGACTAGTAGGGATTACTTGCTAATATCTAGAGCTAAAATCTCATACTAATTGTTCTTTGCTTATTTAATTTTCTGTCTTTTTAGTTATTAGTTAATTTTCTATTCCTTAAAATCAAACAAAAAATCTCTTTTCTTTTATTTTCCTACGTATTATCTGATCTAGCTTTCATATCTGCACTTAATAATTTGCATAAGTTCTCTCTAACTTTCGTAATTTATCATTTAAAACTTGCATATGTCCTGTATACTTGCAGAACCGTGCTAGCCTAGGGTGTTTATTTGCGTTTATTTATTTATTATTTTATCACACCTTGGGCGACACCACCATACATATAACAAGTGAATATGGAGACATAGGGTCCCTTTGCCGAATCCCTCTCTTTGATGTGATCGGGTCCAGAGTCCCTCCTTTCCAAATGATCTTCAATTCATTATTTGACATTCCAAACATAATTAACGCGGCCCACATCCCTGGTATTCCTAACGACTCTAAGTTGTACCGGACGAAGTCCCACTTGATCCTATCATATTCTTTTGCTAAGTCAACTTTAAATGTCATATAACTCTTTCTCATCCCCCTCGAATGCCTCATTAGATGATAAATTTCACTAACTAAAACCACATTATCAATAGTCGATCTATTAGGAAGAAAGCATCTCAAGTAAGGTCCTATATAATTTGCAAGTATAGGTCGCATCCGATTCACCAAAATTTTCATACATATCTTGTAACTCACATTAATCAGGCTAAGTGGGCGAAATTGTGTAATAAATTCAGGATTACCCAACTTGGGAATGAGAAATATAAGCGTACCAAGAACCGTCCTCGGTAAGACACCTTCTGACCATATCACAGACGGAAGGCCCAACAATACCCCAATTTTTTTGGTAGAAACATGCAATCATTCCATCTGGACCTGGTGCTTTGTGGGGTTTCATATGAAAGACTACAACCTGGACTTCTTCATTCGTAACTAGACCCTTCAGAGACTCAATCGCATCCACTGAAAATCGTGGGAGGCGTGGCAGGTTAAATTTTAAGGTCCTACCACTTAGACATCTAAGAGATTCTCAAAGAATCTTCTAACCCAAATCTTCTCGCTTTCCTTATCCTAAATCCATATTAGGTTGTTATTTCGAAGTCACAGTGTATCTATCTTCGCTTTCTTTACTTGGGATGCGCGGTGATAGTACTTGGTATTGTGCTCCCCCATATTCACCCAATCCGTTTTTGCTCTTTCGAACCAATGTATCTCCTCTTGTTCAAGAACGCTCTCAAATTACTTTATTAGCCTCCTCTTTAGATCTACCAACAACGCATTATATAAATTTTGAAGCAACTTTTGTATACCCGCGATTCTTGCCAACAATCTCCTTTTATTTCTAAAAATATCTCCAAACTTTTCAACCTTCCATACTTGTAACCCTTGCTCAAAATCTCTATATTCTCTTCCAAGCGTTTATCCTCCTTTACCCAAGTTCTTTCAACATATTGTAGGAAAGTCTCATGATAACACCATGCAACCTCAAATCAAAAACTTTGTTCTATAGGATACGTGATGGACGGCGTTAGCACCAAAATTAGTATAGGGGCATGATCGGAATGGACTCGCGGAAGATGTGTGACTCTTGTTACCCCAAATACCTCATTCCATAAAATATTTATATACGCTCTATCGAGTCGCTTCCTGATCCTCGAACCTGAATTCCATGAGTCGCTCCAGGTAAATCTAGGTCCCTCGAAACCCAAATCTTCCAGGCCACACTAGACTCTCCATCGCGGAAGAAGATGAAACTATTGAACACCTTATTTTTAATTGCCCTTGGGCAAAAATCACTGGTTCATGTCCCCTTTAAAGTTAAAAACTAGTAACTCATCTACAATTAGAATAGATAGTTGGCTTATTAACCTAATAAAAGAAATTGAAATAACATATAAAAAAGAAGATAGAATGCTAGAGTTAGTATGCTACATTATTTGGCAAATTTGGAAGGAAATTAATGACTATATTTATAATAACATTAAATGTAATAAAAAAAACTAACAAGTTAGTTAAGAACAATTGGAAAGAGTATGACATAGCTAATAAACAAATAGAAAACAACAACATAGAAAATAAAGAATATAATAATAATAATAATAAACAAAATATAAAAACTAAACATGAGATGAATAAAAGACCCCCGAAGAAGAGGAAAATGGACACCCCTCCCAAAAATGATTATAAAATAAATGCAGATGCTACTTTTTTTCTGAAAAAAAAGAGCTGATATAGCTTGCATAATTAGAAATGACGAAGGTATTATGATTTCAGGTTCTACTTGGAGTTTGAATGCGGAGACGGCTCTTGAAGCTAAAGCTTTGGGGGTACTAAAAGCAACTGAATGGCATGAGACTTCCCGGTGGGAAAGGTGATAATTGAGAATGACGCTAGTTCACTCATGCTTTCTCTCTCAACTTGTGGTCCAGTTAATTCTCCTCTATTTGTAATTTTATTAGCGACATTTATGGATTAGCAGAGGTCTCTAGACCCATTTTTGTACTTATTCGTAGGAGTAAGAATTTGGTGGTTGACTGAATTGCTAAACAAGAGTTTGTAGGCACTTTGTTTGGTAACTGGTTTATTCATAAACCATCCCAATTAACTTATTTACTTTTGACTGACCGTTTCCCTAATAAAATCAATTGAATTTTATCTGTAACCGTTTTTATTTCCATTTTATATCCAATTATCATTTGACAAAAGCACTTTTTGATTAAAATTAAAATATTTGTAAAAAATATTAAAAAATATTTTGACATCTAAAATCACTTTAAATGATTATTTTAATAATTACTAATCCAGTGTTTTTTCTAAAAGTGATTTTTAGAAGGTAAAATATTGATATGGAACTAAAATCAGTTTAAGTAATTATTTTAAAAAACAATTCCAAACGGGCAGATAGTCTTTTGTCACTTAAAAGAGTTAGGTAATATGTCAATCGACAAAACAGTTTACATTCTAGTGGGATGACGGCTAATTCACTCACATTAGTGGTTAATGTCTGGCCCACCCTGAATGAATCAAGTGGGTTTTAGCAATAATTAAAAAATTGTCTTTCAGCAAAAATCAATTAAAAAAAAATTCTTCTAAGAGATGATAATTAAAAGGGTATGTATGAGTGGATCTAACTTCATTGATTTCAAAACCATGAAGTTAACTCTTCTTCTTCTACTAGTGACTATTCTAGTAATCCTCATATATTTTCTTCTGAATCGAAGAAAAGTGTGTGTTCCACCTGGTCCTCCAGGGCTTCCCTTAATTGGAAACCTGCTTCAACTTGATACCTCTAAACAACCTCATGAATACTTTTGGCTACTGTCGCAAAAATATGGCCCTCTCATCTCATTAAGGCTTGGCTCTAAGCCGATACTAGTTGTCTCTTCGTCAAGACTGGCAGAAGAGGTCATGAAAAAACAAGATCACATCTTCTGTAGTAGGCCTAAATTACTCGGCCTAAACAAGCTGTCTTACAACGGTCTCGATATTGGAGCTGCACCGTATAATGATTCTTCTAGAGAGATGAAAAAAATTTCTGTTCAACATCTCTTTAGCTTAAAAATGGTTCAATCTTTTCGGCCAATACGTGAGGATGAAGTTTCTAGAATGATCGGAAGAGTATCAAAAGCAGCTTCTCTATCTACAATTATTAACCTGAGTGACACTGCAATGTCTGTGATAAACACAATAACATGTCGAATTGCTTTTGGTAAAAGGTACGGAGAGGTAGATCAAGAGAGAAGAAGTTTCTTTGAACTAATGGAAGAAGCTGAAGCTATCATGGTCAACTTCTGTTTTTCAGATTACTTTCCTCTCATAGGCTGGCTAGATAAAATCACCGGAGCAAATACTCGTATTAATAATATTTGTGATAAGTTGGATTCATTTTATCAAGAACTTATTGACAACCACCTTGATAAAAGTAGGCCTAGATCAATGGAAAATGACATTATAGATATCTTACTCCTACTTAGGGAAGATAAATCAACTGCCATTGATCTGACTATGGGCCATATTAAAGGAGTCCTCATGGTATTGTATTTCAATTTTTAATTTAAACTTTAAGCACCATTAGTTTTCTTCTCATTGATTGATTAATATTAACGGCAGAATATTTTTATTGCTGGAACTGAAACGAGCGCTGCAACAATAGTTTGGGCAATGACAGCACTGATTAAGAGTCCTACTATAATGAAGAAATTGCAACAAGAAATAAGGAAGCTTATGGGAAACAAAAGTACGGTGGATGAAGATGATTGTCAAAAACTTCCATATCTCAAAGCAGTGATAAAGGAGACATTGAGATTGTACCCACCAGGCCCTCTCTTAATTCCAAGAGAAACGATAGACAAGTGCATCGTTGACGGATATGAAATCCAACCCAAGACTATGGTGTATGTAAATGCATGGGCAATCGGAAGAAATTCGGAAGATTGGGAGAAACCAGATGAGTTCTTCCCGGAGAGATTCTTGAATAGTAACATCGATGTCAAAGGACAAGATTTTGTATTGGTTCCCTTTGGATCTGGCCGGAGAAGATGTCCTGGAATCTCCATGGCACTTGCAAACGTGGAGGTTGTGCTGGCCAATCTTCTATACTTATTTAATTGGTCTTTACCTCCTGGAATGAAAGAAGAAGATATTGATACGGTTTCATTGCCTGGTATGACTATGCATAAGAAAAATGCTCTCTTTCTTCATGCAAATAACTACAATATTACTACTTAATCTCTTGCTCCAATATTGCAACAAGAATATTTGAATTCAGTTGCTTTCATTTTATCATTTATCTTGGTCACTTGTAGAATTCTTGTGTGAATGGTGTTCCTATAAGAAATTGATATTTTGGCAAATTTTGTCATAAAAACTGAAGGACCTATGATGAAATTTTGCACAATATAAGGACCTATACTTCAATTAACTCAAAAATTTGACCCTAGTTATTAGTGCTAAATATATCCATAAAACATAATGCATAACAAACACATTATCCCAACTTTTTACCTAGAAATAGGGACTAATAGTGCAATTAATTCTATTTATATATACAAGGAGAGTTTGATTACGTTGTACTCTTATGGAAAAGTATATTTTCCTATAAGAAATTGATATTTTGGCAAATTTTGTCATAAAAATTGAAGGACCTACGATGAAATTTGCACAATATAAGGACCTATACTTCAATTAACTCAAAAATTTGACCCTAGTTATTATGTGCTAAATATATTCATAAAACATAATGCATAACAAACACATTATCCCAACTTTTTACCTAGAAATAGGGACTAATAGTGCAATTAATTCTATTTATATATACAAGGACCTATAGTGCAATTAACTCAGAAACTTGGGTGTCACATGAAACCTAAACCATAACTCATTATCTAGCACAAGAAACAAGGACTTTTAGTGTAATTAGTTTAAGAAAATACAAGGACCTATACCACAATTAACTAAAAAAATACATGGACCAATAGTTCAATAGTTCTCAACTAGCATCAAGATTGCATTGGTTCAATTTACCAGACCAATTAGCATGTATTCAAACAAAAGAACACACAATCCTACTGAAATTATCCATTTTCTTGCCAATAACATGACACTTGGTTTTTTGTAGTCTGATCTAGCTTTCCACCTACGAAAAACACACATATACAAATATATCAGAATCACCATATCGCTCTGAAAGACCACTCTTTTGTCTAAGGATGCCTAACCGCCGCACCGATCATTCGGGGGGAGGCGGGACACTGCGAGGTGGGTAGTTTATCTGGGGCAGATGCCTCCTAAAGAGTAACGGATGTGTGCAAAGGTAGGCTCAAGCTAAAATTCTGCTCGTGAGCGTAATGGTATAAGCCTACCTGACTGTGAGACCGACTAGTCGAACAGAGACGAAAGTCGTCCATAGTGATCCGGGAGTCCCATGTGGAAGGGCTCTCGGTCAACGGATCAAAGGTACACCAGGGATAACAGGACGATGACTCCCAAGATCTCTTATCGACAGAGTCGTTTGGCACCTTGATGTCGACTCATCACATCCTGGGGTTGAAGAAGGTCCCAAGTGTTCGGTTGTTCACCGATTCAAGTGATCTCGTAACTTTTGACTTTTTAAGTGGCGGGGTCATAATTCATTCAGGTGCGCTACATCAATAAAGTGCATCTTGGCGTGGTGAACGGCACAAGGTAGGTGTAGGCCAGACTACTAAGATGGCAATACCTTAGTCGAAAATAATAAAGAGCGTAAAAAGTCAACCAAAAGCGTGCTTCACTTCTAGACAATAATCATCGTTTCCAAACCATTGCAACGACATCTGTATTTTAAGTCGTATAACGTTCCTCCCAGGCAAGAGCAATTTTTACTGCCCGGAAAGAAAGTCTATAGATAAAGTGGGGAAGAATAAAATACTCCAACTACCAAACTAAATATGTGTTCATTGCATCGGAAAAGTTAAATTCTTTTATGATTTTCAGGGTTTAATTGGAAAACTGAATTTTTACCTTAAAATTAAGTTTGGAGAATTTATTTGGCTTTATGTGTATCTTGGTTGATTTCTTTGATCATTGGTAATTATAGTGAGGGTTGGTGGTTGTTATAGTGACAAAAATCGATGGTTGTAATGGTGGTTACATACATGGTGGTTGTGGTGGTGGTTGTGGTGGTGGTGGTGGTGGTGGTGGTGGTGGAGAAAGAAGTACCCTATTATTTGTTTAATATTTAAAAATTAATATTGTATTAAAATAAAATAATATATTTAATAATAAGGGTAGTAAAGGTATAGAAAATATAAAGGGGATGTTTTTTATAAATATTTATTTCATTAGGCATTTTTTTATAAAATATTTTGTTGAAGACATAAAAGAACAATTAGGTAGTTTAATGGGGATGTTATCAACAATAACCCCAAAAAATAATGGTTAGTGCAAGGGAGAATTAATTCTAACTTGAGGTGTTTCTTGGGCATTAGTCCTAAAAATATTTCATCAAATATTTTTTTTTTTTAAAAATTAGTAAATTATACACAGCTTAATTGTATAGTTTGGGGACATTTTGGACATTTCCACTTTTAATATCTAAGAGGGATTTTCATGGCTGATCCAAAGCAAGGCTAATTTAACAAGCAGAATTTTTTAGTATTAAAGTTGAAGATAAAACCCTTCGAACAAAAAAAAAAAAGGTTAAATGATAAAACCCTTCAATTCTGTATAATTTCTGAACACAACGCAAAAAGGTTTTAGCAGCCGCAACTGCCATGAAATCACAAGATGAAGAGGATGCGGCGGTGCAGCCGCAGGGCGTTAAACGTCGTCGCATAACAAGGCGCGAAGGAATTTTAGCAGCCGCAAATCCCATGAAATCACAAGATAAAGAGGAGAAGGAGGAGAAGGAGGAGGCGGTGGTGGAGCCGCTGGGCGTTAAACCTCTTCACATAACAAAGAGAGCCCTTAGAAACAAAGCTCTCTCCGTCTCTTTCGACGAAAAAGACCTCACGTACTTACAATACCTTTTATTTTCTTTCTATTCGATTTTTACTGTAATTAATCAAAAGTAATTATTAATTATATATTTGGGGGTTTCGATTTACAGTGAATACGTGACTGGATTTCATAAGAGGAAGAAGAAGAGGAGAAAAATAGCAGAACAGCAAACGCAAGAAGCATTACGGAGAAAACGAATTGAGATACGCAAAAAGGTTCAATCTTTTCCCCTTTTTCTCTATTTTCAATTTATGTGACTTTAGTTATTAATTCAAAAATCAGATATATAATTAATTAATATTGTTAAAAGGTCTGATTTGTTTAGCATATGGTAATATTACATTGTTTTTAATTTGTTGGTATTTAAACTTACTGTACAGAGAAAAGCAGAAAGAGATTTTGCAATATTTGGTGCTACTGCTCCTGATACAGAGGCTGTGCCAAAAGAAGGTGATGAAGAAGAGCTTAAAGATGATGAGGAAAAGGAGCCAATTACATCAATTTCTGGTATTTTTTAGCATCTTTAACTATATTGATTTAGTTTTTAGTCTGTAAAATTAACGGTTTGTTGTTAAAAAAAAAGGGACAACCTTGTATCAGAATGGTGATGTGAAAGTGACAGTGACAACAAGTGAGATAACACATGAAGAAGAAGAGGTTGTACCAAGTAAAAGGATAATAAATACAGGAGAAGAAGGAGGTAAAAAGAAACAAACAATACCTGTAGTAGCTAAAAAGAAACCAATGAAGAAAGCTGGAAAGAAGAAATCCCAAAGTAAAACGCAAACTAAGAGAGACAAAAGGAAGGGAAATCAAAAGGATAAGAAAAAGCGTTAAGTGAAAAGCTATTTAAAGTAATGCTTGTATGATTATGTAAGAGTGTGTAACCTTGTTAGTGAAAAAACAGATTTTACTAATCAGTTGCAACCATGAGACTCCTTGATGGATAATTTAATTGTCGTAAAACATTTTATAATTACTAATGGTGGGATTATTTTTGTTACTTGATTGATATGTCGAAATAGTATCATTCGTTCATTCATTAATCCCATTATAACAACGATGAGATCTTTTATCATTCACAAGAGATGTGAAAACACTTAATCACTCACTTAGTGTAATTACTTAGAAAAATACTAGTAATTTTGAAAAGACAATTTAAAGTACTAAACATGCAAATATCTCTGCCTAAAGATAAAAAATTAAGTAGAGGCGATAAAGTAAACAATTGGTATACACACATATAACAACTTAGAGTCGCACTCCATAGATACTTTTGCCCAACTTACCCACAAGTTGTGTGTTTGATTTCAAAATATTAAGACTAGTAAGACAAGGGAAGAAAGAATGCCTACAATATTTCATGGATCGATTCGTCAATGTCACTTATAACATGGAGGTTATCATGCTTTCATTCAAAGATGGCCACCCTTGAGAGCACTAGAGCCGAAAGAAATAAACATAGAATATCGATCGAGACGATGAACAAATCTTTTCGGTGTGGATAAAAATGGAAAAGAAAGAATTGGCTGAATCAAACCTTTCAAGGAAGCACACGAGATCCATTAGCTACATTGTGCCAAATCAAAGATAACTTTGATCAATAGTGATAACGCAAAAGGCATGTCAACACCAAAAGAAGGATAGATTGGGCGGTCCGTCCTGAAGAAGATCACAAAATACGGAAACTTCGTTGATCACCCAAGCATTTTGTGTCACCTAGAATAGTCAACCCGAGGCGAAATGAGTCGATCTGACAAAATCTTGACTCACCAGCTCAAAAATACAAGTTCGAGATAAACATCATAGAAGATTCGGACTCAAAGCTCTACGACATAAGATTATGCTGACTCGGCAAATGCAGAATCAAGCTTCAAATGGAGATGACATTTTCTTCACCGACTATGATGGATTTTCCCCATGATGACCCGTTTGTCATACATACAGTTACAACTTACAAGTAACACTTTGATGCGTCGAATGTTAGTCAACACCAGAAGTTTGGTAGATCTATTGTACATGAGCTTGAAGATCAACCACGAAGCAATAAAGTTATATTAGTACCTAATCAGAAGATTCTCAGGCAAAAGCTTTCAAACCGTCCAGGTGCATCGAGTTGTCACTTACTATAGGGATGTGCAAGCAATCAAAAAATATATTTGTACGATTTGTCATAGCGTAATGCAAATATGCATATCATCCTATTCTCTGTCGAACATTTCTCAACAAGCTTTGGGAAGTATTTTCTGTTTATCAGCATACCATGAAGTTCCTGGCAGATGTCTGAGGAAGTCATATACGTTCCTGATAATGCTACTTCAACTCATTAAAGGAATCTGGCCAATCCTAATAGTGTCAACTTAAAAAAAAAATAAAAAAATTAACAATATATGCATTCCCTCATAATATGCCACGACCACGAGAATATTAAGTAAGACTATCATAGCACTGATTTGTTATCTATACCTAATTACAACTCATTATACGTACATATAAAATGAAACACGGTCTCAAATGATTATGAATTATAAGACAATTGACATGCACAAATAATTACAAACAATTTGAATAGAGTAACAGGTTTATATAAAAAATCGATATAATATATGAAAAGATAATCACATATAAACAATTTAGATGATCTCTTAGTTTCTAAATTTCTGTAAATATCTAAAGGGATATCGAGAGATATGATTAGTGTCGAAGATATTAAACCCTTAAACAAAATTGAGTACTAGATAAGAGTCGTTGAGAAGATCTAGAAACACGAATATAAATCTTTTCTAGATCAATTAGAAGAATTATTATGCAAGACTGACTATAATTCAACGAGTAATTAATCTAGAAAACTAAGAATGTTGATAGTTAAATATTAGAAACTCATGTTACCTCAATCAAAGTAAGCAAACAACCAAAGTATAAAGTTTGAACCTTGAAGCGTAAAAGTCTTTGAAACTACCAGACACACAAGACTAAAAAGTAGTGTAATTTCCCACACAGGGGATTGTGTTTGGTTGTGCCTACAAGATAGGGGGTGAATGCAAATAAAAATATGCTTGCTAGTCAAATTGTGATACTGAGCTTCTTAACATATAGCCCATTTCTAGGTTGTTTTAATATGAGTAAATTGTTGATCGATGTCTATTAAAAAACTTATTTAGAAAAAGGTACCTAGAATAAGATACTTTATTGAAAACAGTCTCATCCCAAATTATCTCTATAATTAACAATTAAAAAAAAGAAAAAGAAATTAAAAAACAAAATAAAAACTAATTAACACGCGCGCGTCCGTGATTTTTTTTTAAAATCGTCATAACTAATTCTAAAAAATCAAAAAAATCAAAAAAATCAAAAAAATCAAAAAAAAATATATTTGGATAAATCAAATTAATATTTACGTCTATGATTTTTTCAGAATTTTTTGAATTTTTTGATTTTTTTTAATTTTTTTAATTTTTTTTTCGCAGACACGAAATTTCATGTTTTAAACATGGTATTTCTTGTTTATTTCACGGTTTAAAACATGGAATTCCATGTTTAAAACATGAAAATCCGTGTCTGCGAAAAAAAAATCAAAAAAATCAAAAAATTCAAAAAAAACAAAAAAATTCATAGACGTAAATATTAATTTGCTTTATTCAAAAATACAATTTTTTTAATTTTCTGATTTTTTTTTGAATTAGTTATGACGATTTTAAAAAAAAAAATCACAGACGCGCGCGTGCGATGAAATTAGTAGTAGTAGGTGGTGGTGGTGGTTGTGGTGGTGGAGGTGGTGATGGTTGTGGTGGATGTAGTGGTGGTTACATACATGGTGGTTGTGGTGGTGGTTGTGGTGGTGGTTGTGGTGGTGGTTGTGGTGGTGATGGTGGTGGTGGTGGTGGTAGTGGTGGTGGTGGAGAAAGAAGTACCCTATTATTTGTTTAATATTTAAAAATTAATATTATATTAAAATAAAATAATATAATTAATAATAAGGGTAGTAAAGGTATGGAAAATATAAAGGGGATGTTTTCTATAAATATTTACTTCACTAGGCATTTTTTTATAAAATAAATTATTGAAGGCATAAAAGAACAATTAGATAGTTTAATGAGGATGTTATCAACAATAACCTCTTTTAATATAATAAATTTTTAGATGTTTTATTTTCTAAAATACATAATCTTGTATAATCCTATTTGTAATATGTATCATATCATTTTTATAATCATTTATTGACATGAACATCTATCACTTAACCTAATACACTAATTGTCATATATAGACATAAAACATGAGTTAAATACTTCTTAGAATATGACTTTGTACGTGAAATAAATTGGTAAATTTGTTCAACCAAAACCTTGTTTTTTTTTTGGTCGGCCAACTAAAAACTTGTTGATATGTATATTTATAGCATATTTTATGTTGAAGGTTAACGTATACTAATATCATTTCTCATGCAAAAATATGTATTGGTTTCATGTTTTTAATCATTATTTTTTCAATAATTCTTTTTACTAGTTTAGAATCTGAATAAATGATCAACTATAAAATTTCATAAAATAAAATTTTGGATATTTATCATGAAGAATTTTTTTCATTTGAGCAACAGATTGAGGAAGATTTTCTATGAATATCAAGAGTTGCACTAGCGAGGCGTCTTTGGTTTTGGCATAGCTCTGTTCTGATAAGGGTGTTAAAACATTTAATTACGAAAAAGTCGTAAACTTTTGAGGTATACATCAAATAGCGTTGCAGTACAACGGAGAAAAGTCACGGTATACCGCAGTATGATGTGGAGTAGTTGAAAATCATATTAGTTGGATTATAATTGTTGAGACTTTACTTTGACCGTTTAAGACAATATTTTGACTGTTGGGAGCTCTTTTTTAGCTATGAATTGAAGTTATTTCTTGCATTTATTCACCTTATCTTCTCTCCTACTTCTTATATTATTGGAAAACAAATTAAAGAGATATTCAAATTCATTCATCAAGTTATCGTCATCAAATCGAATTTTAATACACCTCAAAGTTAAATCTACTGAAGCAACCTATCTTCATTGTATTATTTACTCAAGAAGGATTCAATAATCTTTATTGTTATATCTACTTATTTAGGAGTTTATGTATCAATGTAATAATAATTTAAACGTTAAAGGGTTTTCTCTTGCTCTATATATTATTATTCTGGTAAAATAATAAATTGCATCTCCGACATAACCATATAAAATATTAGTAGAAAATGTGAGTCGTTATTACAATATTAATAAAGTTGATGATTCCCACAAAGAGTTTGATCGTTGGGTCATAATAATTCAATACAATGTGTTATGGATTCACAACTCATTACCTTGATCCACATGGCCACATCCACCCCTATCCCTGCACACGTGTCATCCGCTATCTACGATCAAATCCTTTTTAACTTCCCTTATGCCCGATATCAAATATAAACGCAACTTACGTCAATTTTAACTCTATCTTCTAGCAATAACTGTATAAACCTACATCAGATCTTTCTGAAAATATAACCTAAAATCAAATCTTCATTATCTAAATATACTCGTTCAAAGGTTTAGATTTAGGTCATGCGTGACATAACTATTGGCACCTGATTCAAGAAACCAAAGCTCAAGATCATACGTAATTGATGAAGATTGAGCTGACTGAGAAGGCTAAGTAGTAAATGTGACTCTATTTTGAGCTTTGGGAGATGGATAAGATACAAAATCGGCACAATACCAACAATCCAAAGCTGAGTGACCAAATCGAGCACAAATCGAGCACAAATCTGACAAGTAGGTGAAGCAGAGGAAGAAGAAATCATACCCGATGAAGTATTGGGTGGAGGCATACCCAAAATAGAAGGTGAATTTGAATGAAAACCTCTAGCGCGACCACAACCTCTTCGTCTATTAAATGAACCATGACCACGACCGTGAGCTTAAAAGAGGAACTGTTTGATCAAGAGAACATATTCGTGTGAGATTGAGACAAAATGTCACACAAGTCTGCCATTTTCATACGCAATCCCTCATAAACTAACAAGATACCAAGTGAGTCAAAATTGAGAGTGGATGATTGACCATTTGTGATGCGAATACTCTATTTGAATTAATTAAATTGATTAGGTAAACCCTTAAAGGAATACATGATAATGTCCTCAAGCGGAAACGATGAAGATGCAGTTTCAAGACCATCACAACTGTCTTGTATTGTTAGCCTCACCTTGTTTTTATTCCCGTTTTAATATTCGACAAATCATCTTTTACACTAAAATTCATTTTGGTATCACTTAAGTTGTTTTCCAAAACCCCTCATTAGATTAGTTGTGTTTATCTCTTTATACTTAGCGTTATATTTAAAAGAGCAGCTCCGCGGTACACCGGATGAATCACGCGGTGCACCGCAGCATCACGGACCAGAAGCACGGTGCACTAGATGGCCCGACCAGTAAGCTCAGAAATCTGCACGGTACACCGGACATAAAGCGCGGTACACCGGACCCAGGAACGGACCAGGTGTGCGGTACATGAAGTAGTCCGACCAGTAAGCTCAAAATCAAGTCGAACAGTCCCGCGGTGCACCGGACGATACCCGCGGTACACCGCACGAGAGGGTTTCAGCACTATTACTAGAGGACAAAGCTTATATCCGTTAGGAGATAAATAGATCCGTTAGAGAGAAGCTTTATGACCGTTGGACCATCTTTTCAGCTATAAAATGGAGCTCATTCAAGACACAACTCAAGCCTTCCATCTACCAATCTTAAGAGCAATTAATTCTATCATTCAAGGAGGTTTCAAAGGAGCATTCAAGTCATATTTATTGTGAAGCTAATTAGTTCTATCTACTCATTTAGGAGTTTAGTCACAAAGCTTTTATAAGCACCCCTAAACACTTTTTCCCTTTCCTCTTAGTTCTTGTAATAGATTAAGAGAGTAGTGTGAGCATAGGTTTATGCTTGGTTCCTTGTGTTGGTGATAACACAAGTGTATTTCCTTCAAAGGGTTTTTGAAGTGGTTGTAAGGGTTTGTATCTCACCCGGTTAAGAGTTACGAAGATTAGTGAGAATCTTGCAAATCCTAAGGAGGCTTCCTTAGGTAGTGGATGTAGGGAAACCGAACCACTATACATCGTTGTGTATCGTATTCTATCTCTACACTCTTTATATTTCCGCACTCTATATGCTTGATAAAATGCCTACTTGAATAGTTTGATATTATTGTCTATTAGGATTATCTAGTTCTATACTATTTAGTTTGCTAATACAATAGGATTCAAATTAGCTTTTAATTTTATTTACTTGAAATAAAATTAGCCGATTAATTTCTATTGTCCTATTCAACCCCCCTTCTAGGACGCATATAGTATATCAATTGGTATCAGAGCCTAGCTCTATTGTACTTAATCGTTTCTAGAGTTAATACGATATGGATTCTAATCAACCGGAAGGTTCATGTTCTACTAGACCTCCGCTTTTTGTAGGAAAAGACTACTTTGGTTGGAAAAAGAAGATGGAGATTCATGTGAAAGGAATCGATTACTTTTTATGGATGGCTATCAAAAAGGGTCCTTATATTCCTTACGTTGCCGGAAGTACAACGGAGGTAAAAGATGAAGATGATTACAATGATCAAGACATAGCTAAACTTACCAAAAACAACAAAGCTATGAACATCCTCATCAATGGATTAAGTGTCACGGAATATGCTAGAGTGAGTGAATGCAATTCCGCTCATGAAATGTGGCAACTCTTGGAGCTATCTTATCAAGGAACGGAGGATATAAAAGAAACCAAAATTGGTCTCTTTATCACTAAGTATGAGCTTTTTCGTATGGAGCCCGATGAAGCCTTGAATGCTATGCATCAAAGATTTTCTAACATTGTTAACACTTTGAAGACTCTTGGTCAAGAGTACACCAACAAGGAACAATGCCGAAAAATCTTATTTGCTCTTCCAAGGAAATACAAGACAAAGATCAACTCTATAAGAGACACTAAAGATCTTTCAAAGATGACGGTTCATGAACTCATTTGCAACCTCATGACGGAAGAACTTGTGCTTGAAGAAGAAAAGATAAGAGATGATGAGGAGAAGAAAATTAAGAAATCTATTGCTTTCCATGCCATGAGTTCTAAGTTGAAAGAACGAAAAGAAAGGAAAGAAAGTGAAGAAGAAAACTCTCATGAAGAAGAAACTAGTGAAGATGAAGGAGTGGCTATGCTAGCAAGAGACATGAAAAAATTCATGAGATATAAACGCTTTGCCAAGAAAGGAAGCTCTTCCACACCCTACAAGAAGAATGATAGAGCTATCAAACAAGATGAACCCACTTGCTATCATTGCAAGAAGGTTGGTCATATCAAAACCTATTGTCCTCTTCTTCAAAAGGAGAAACCGAAAAGAGCTATGCATGCTAATATCACTTGGGATACTCAAAATTCGGATGAAGAAGAAAGTGATAATGAAAATGTCAATCTTGTTGCCTTTATGGGAAAAGTTGAGAATGATGAAGATGCTTCTTCGGATGATGATACCGGTACTACTCACTTTGCCTTTATGGCAAATCATGATGAGGTAACTCCTAAATCCAAACTCTCTTTAACTAATGATGATGCTAGTGAACAAGATATTCATGAGGCATTTGATTCTCTTTATAATGATTTTTTAAATTCTATTGAAACAAACAAAGTTTTAACAAAAGATTTAGAATTTGAGAAAAATAGAACTAAAGAGGTTTTAAAAGCTTTGGAAGATTGTCAAAATCTTTGTGATGAATGTATAGATGATAATGAGAAACTTCATCTTATTGAGAAAAATCTTTTGGAAGAAAAAGCTTTGTTAGAGAAAAAGATTGTTGATCAAAATGCCATTATTTTAAAATTTACTAGTGGGCAAGAAAACTTGGATTTGATTTTAGGTTCTCAAAGAATGGCTAATGAAAAAAGTGGTGTTGGATATGATCCATTCACTCACCAAAAACCTTTGAAAAATGTCTTTGTAAAATCAAAAATTTCAAATGCAATTCCATCCTCTTCAAAATCTTCTATCACTTGCACCTATTGTGAAAAACTTGGTCATGATGCATCTCATTGTTACTATCGTAAATTGTTAGATTTGGGATCTCTTGTGCCAATTTGGAAAAGACCTAAATGGGTCTTAAAAAGAAAATCCACTAACCCTCATGGACCCAATCCTAATTGGGTACCTAAAGCTTAAATTATCGTTTGTTTGTAGGGGTTGAGCATCAAGAAGCAAAACATATGGCTACTTGATAGTGGATGCTCAAGACACATGACCGGAAATCCATCATTATTTACAAATTTATATAAGACTAAAGGTGATAAAGTTACTTTTGCCGACAACACTAAGAAACGCGTTTTGGGTAAAGGTAACATTGGTAATATGGACTCTTTACTTATCTCTAATGTGTTACTTGTTGAGGGTCTCTCTTTTAACTTGCTTAGTATTAGTCAACTTTGTGATGTTGGTTTTAGTGTTAAATTTGAAGCATCTAGATGTGTTGTTTTCAAAAATGATGAGTTAGATACTATGTTTATTGCAAAAAGATCGGATAATGTTTTTGTTGTTGATCTTGAGAGTCTTATGTGCAAAAATATTAAATGCTTATCCGTGGTTAATGATAGTTGGCTTTGGCATAGACGTTTAGGACATGCTAGCATGGATTTGATTTCAAAATTATCTAGAAAAAATCTTGTTGTTGGTTTGCCTATTTACAAATTTGATAAAGATAAATTATGTGATGCATGTCAACTTGGTAAACAACATCGTTCATCTTTTAAATCCATTAATAAGGTCATCACCGTTAGGCCACTTCAATTATTGCATATGAACCTATTTGGTCCCGTTGATGTCACTAGTCTAGGAGGGTCTAGATATGTCTTTGTTGTTGTTGATGATTACACTAGATTCACATGGGTGATGTTCCTTGCTTTGAAAAGTGATGCCTTCAATGAATTTGCAAAACTTTGTAGAAAGGTGCAAAATGAGAAAGGCTACTCTATTACATGCATTCGTAGTGATAATGGTAGTGAATACGTGAATTCTCCTTTTGTGCATTTTTGTGTTGAATTTGGGATTGAGCATAATTTTTCGGCCCCTAGAACTCCCCAACAAAATGGGGTAGTGGAAAGGAAAAACCGAACTCTACAAGAAATGGCTAGAACAATGCTAAAAGAACATAGCTTGCCTACATACTTTTGGGGTGAAGCCGTTCATACGGCTTGTTATGTGTTAAATAGAGTTCTTATTAGACCCCTTATTAAGAAAACCCCTTATGAGCTTTGGAATGGTAGACCACCAACTATTGCTTATTTTCGTGTTTTTGGGTGCAAATGTTTTATCCTTAACACTAGGGACTATTTGGGAAAATTTGATGCTAAATCGGATGAAGGCATTTTTCTTGGTTATTCCACTAAAGGAAAAGCCTATCGCATTTTCAACAAACGTACTCGTACCATTGAGGAATCTATGCATGTTGACTTTGATGAGACTAATCCGTTTTGTATCAAGAAAGTGGTAGATGTTGTTGAAGATACTCCACTAGATCAACCCTTAGAATCTCCTACTCAAGAAGTCAAATCTCATGAAGAATCTCTTAAGGAAGATGATCAAGTGTTAAATGAAGCTAGTACGGATTTACCAAGGTGTTGGAAACATATCAAAGATCACCCAAGTGACTTAATTCTAGGTGATCCAAAAGAAGGTGTTACCACTCGCTCCCGTATTATTGCTCTTTGTGCTCATCAAGCTTTCTTATCTCAAATTGAGCCCAAGAATATTAAAGAAGCTTTGTTAGATGATCATTGGATTAATGCTATGCATGAGGAATTAAATCAATTTGAGCGTAGCAAAGTTTGGACATTAATGGAGAAACCAATTGGCCCCACTATTATTGGCACTAAGTGGATATTTCGCAACAAGCTAGATGACACCGGCATCATTACTAGAAATAAAGCAAGGTTAGTTGCTCAAGGGTACAATCAAGAAGAAGGTATTGATTTCGATGAAACTTTTGCTCCCGTAGCTAGACTTGAATCTATTCGTATGCTTCTTGCTTTTGCTTGCTATATGAATTTTAAACTTTACCAAATGGATGTCAAAAGTGCTTTTTTAAATGGTTTTATAGACGAGGAAGTTTTTGTTAAACAACCTCCGGGTTTTGAAGATCCAAAATTTCCAAATCATGTTTTTAAACTTTCAAAGGCTTTATATGGTTTAAAACAAGCTCCTCGTGCTTGGTATGAACGATTAAGCAAATTTTTATTAGATGATGGTTTTAAAAGAGGAAAAATTGACTCCACTTTATTTATAAAAAGGTCTTCAAAAGATATCCTTCTTGTTCAAATTTATGTGGATGATATTATATTTGGTGCTACTAATGAAAATCTTTGTGAGAATTTTTCTAAAAGCATGCATAAGGAATTTGAGATGAGCATGATGGGAGAATTAAATTACTTTCTTGGACTTCAAATCAAACAAATGAAAGATGGTATCTTTGTCAATCAAGCCAAATACACAAGAGAATTGATCAAAAAATTTGGCCTTGAAGATGCAAAGGAAATTGGAACTCCAATGAGCACATCCACAAAATTAGACAAAGATGAAGATGGTAAGAATGTTGATGAGAAACTATATCGAGGTATGATTGGTAGCTTACTTTATCTAACCGCTTCTAGACCCGATATTATGTTCCCCGTGTGTCTTTGTGCTAGATTTCAATCTTCTCCCAAAGAAACCCATCTTAGTGCCGTTAAGCGTATTTTTAGGTATTTGAAAGGAACCCTTAGTCTAGGACTTTGGTACCCAAGATTTACCTCCTTTGAACTAATAGGTTATTCGGATGCCGATTATGCCGGTTGTAGACTTGATAGGAAGAGTACTAGTGGTAGTTGCCAATTCTTAGGTCAATCCCTTGTCTCATGGTCTAGTAGAAAACAAAATAGTGTTGCCTTATCCACGGCCGAAGCCGAATATGTTGCGGCCGGAAATTGTGTGACTCAAATCCTTTGGATGAAGCAAACATTACTAGATTTTGGTTTAGAATATGATCGTGTTCCCATTCGTTGTGATAACACTAGTGCTATCAATCTTACCAAAAATCCTATTCAACACTCTAGAACGAAACACATAGAAATCCGCCATCATTTTATCCGTGATCATACTCAAAAAGGGGATATTGTACTTGAATTTGTCACCTCCGAAAATCAACTAGCCGATATCTTTACGAAACCTCTACCCCAAGATCTTTTTGAGAAAATTCGTTGTGAGATTGGCATGCAAATTCTCTAACCTTTCTCTCATGTCATGTTTTTGTTTAGAGCTTTTTGTGTATATAATCTTGTTGCTAATCTTTTCTTGATGTTATAGGTTCCTTGAAGCTTCTAATTGTTATCCATTTATTCCTTTAGTCCTTGTTTTTACTCAAAATGTGTTTTGACCCCTTAAAATTTTCAAAATTGTATCATTTGTTCTTTTTGTTGTTGACAAAGGGGGAGAAATTTTAGTTGAACTTTTTAAAATGCATTTTGTGAGGGGGAGTTTTTATTAAAACTCTAGTGATTAGGTTGAGGGGGAGTTTTTGATCAAAACTAAATCTTAGGCATCTTCAAAAGTTTATGATTTGTCAAACATCAAAAAGGGGGAGATTGTTAGCCTCACCTTGTTTTTATTCCCGTTTTAATATTCGACAAATCATCTTTTACACTAAAATTCATTTTGGTATCACTTAAGTTGTTTTCCAAAACCCCTCATTAGATTAGTTGTGTTTATCTCTTTATACTTAGCGTTATATTTAAAAGAGCAGCTCCGCGGTACACCGGATGAATCACGCGGTGCACCGCAGCATCACGGACCAGAAGCACGGTGCACTAGATGGCCCGACCAGTAAGCTCAGAAATCTGCACGGTACACCGGACATAAAGCGCGGTACACCGGACCCAGGAACGGACCAGGTGTGCGGTACATGAAGTAGTCCGACCAGTAAGCTCAAAATCAAGTCGAACAGTCCCGCGGTGCACCGGACGATACCCGCGGTACACCGCACGAGAGGGTTTCAGCACTATTACTAGAGGACAAAGCTTATATCCGTTAGGAGATAAATAGATCCGTTAGAGAGAAGCTTTATGACCGTTGGACCATCTTTTCAGCTATAAAATGGAGCTCATTCAAGACACAACTCAAGCCTTCCATCTACCAATCTTAAGAGCAATTAATTCTATCATTCAAGGAGGTTTCAAAGGAGCATTCAAGTCATATTTATTGTGAAGCTAATTAGTTCTATCTACTCATTTAGGAGTTTAGTCACAAAGCTTTTATAAGCACCCCTAAACACTTTTTCCCTTTCCTCTTAGTTCTTGTAATAGATTAAGAGAGTAGTGTGAGCATAGGTTTATGCTTGGTTCCTTGTGTTGGTGATAACACAAGTGTATTTCCTTCAAAGGGTTTTTGAAGTGGTTGTAAGGGTTTGTATCTCACCCGGTTAAGAGTTACGAAGATTAGTGAGAATCTTGCAAATCCTAAGGAGGCTTCCTTAGGTAGTGGATGTAGGGAAACCGAACCACTATACATCGTTGTGTATCGTATTCTATCTCTACACTCTTTATATTTCCGCACTCTATATGCTTGATAAAATGCCTACTTGAATAGTTTGATATTATTGTCTATTAGGATTATCTAGTTCTATACTATTTAGTTTGCTAATACAATAGGATTCAAATTAGCTTTTAATTTTATTTACTTGAAATAAAATTAGCCGATTAATTTCTATTGTCCTATTCAACCCCCCTTCTAGGACGCATATAGTATATCATGTATCTCAGCTAAATAATCACTTATATAATGTTGCACAGATTTATTTTTAATTGATGAACATGAGTGCGACAATGAGAAAAAATATCCTCTTATTTATGCCATACATTGAAGATATGTTGAAGTTTAAAACTTTAGACAAAATGGATAGAATCATAGAGGATAGTAACGATACCTTGAGTTGTTGATCCTCAATCAACCAAGTAGAAAATTGAGGTTCAGAATGTAAAGGTTGAGCGCACGATCCAATAACATGACTGAGATACCCACGAGTTTCAAGCATACTTCAAGTTGAGCATGCCAAAGAACATAACTGGTGGAATTAAGTTTGATCTGGAGTAAGTTGCTCCAATTTTGGTGAAGAAGAAGTAACCCAATTGGAATGACTGAGCTAGAATTAATTTGAGGAGTGTGAGAAGAAGGTGACTCCATGTAGTATGTACTATGTAGCGGAAGGGAAGGATCGAAGGCGGAGAGGAACTTATTGGAACGCCATTAATGACGAAAAAATAGAATTTCAAAGATATAAACTCTCCTTAACTCGTGATACCATGTTAAAGATAAGAGAAAAAAATTGTATATATAATTTTTTTTGTCATTACAATAGCATTAGGCCAGTTAGAATTACACATTAAGTTAAGAAAACTAATCGCTCCAAAAAGAGATAAATCCTTCCATTGGAAGAGGTTAACGTCTCGCCTTGTACACTTAGCCAGTGCATCTGTCGCTGTGTTATAGCAACACTTGACATGAAAGACCTTCCATTCAGGAAAAACGGTCAACCAGTTCTTCATTTTGGAAATGATTGGAGAAATCTGCCATCGAAGACCTGAATCATTATAAATACCTTGAACCAATTCAAGGTTATCGGAGTAGAAAGACGAACTCCGTATTCAAGCTACATCTCTTAATCCTTTCCATCCATGAATTTGTAGCCCAATTGATGCTCCCAAAGCTCGGTCTAATATTATAGCTAACAACTTTGACCCATATAAGGTGAATAATGAGCTTTCTCAAATCATGAAAGAACAAGATTGAACAAAACTCATTAATATTGATAATGCTATTAATTGACCAAAACTTATTAATACTTATTAATACATAATATTTACCCTTTTAGTATCAGTTAAAACTGATATAGCTTGTGCGAAAAGTGATACACAAAGTATACAGATAGCTACACCAAGCATATGCCATGTCGCCTAAAAAAATACCAGATGGTAGAAAGGTAAAAAGGTAAATAAACATTTCTCATTAGTATACCCCACATGCTAAAAGATGATGAACATCGATTGTTTTATCAAAACTCAGTGAAAATAGAGTAGCTCCATGTTCTATGGCTTCATCAACTGAATAATATGTTCAAATCAATCAAACTCTTTTATTCAGATAATTCTCTAAAATATAATTGTTTCATAAACCCATTACCTATAAACCCATAAGTAATCAAATTATTATTCACTTTTTCATCCTCGGGAACAGAAAAATTCACCTTCTCCTCACTATTCAATTTGTTCCTTCTCAAGTGTGTTTTCAAGATTGATGAATATCAATTGAGTGTACAATGCCTGATACAATCTTCTGATTTCTGCAATTAAGTAGTTAAGCATAAAATAAGGACCAAAACTGCATTTTACAAAAAATCGAAATGTTAAGATTACCGGAGTCCGTTAAATAGGGAAACAGGTCCAGAACGTCGTTCACCAATGAAGACCAAAACCTAAACATCCGGTGACAAATTCAACCGGAGAAGTCTATTTTACAGATGTATATGAAATCAAACCATTACTATTTAAAAAAATCTACATACCTAAACTGATTAGAATAACTCTCTCATCTTCTCCAACACTTACACATTCAGACCCATTTTCAATTAAATCGATACTTGAAACAGGTCCCATATGAAGACCTTCGATCTCTGATTCAAGGTTGAGTATGTTGTTATTGGCGAAGAGAAGTAATGAGCCTGAAGAAATGGTGATTGGTCCTCGATCGTTGTCATTACCTAATTCAAGGTTGAGATCTCTGCCGCTCGGTTCTTCGATTGTTGGGTTCTTCGATTGTTTATGGCGTAGCCAAGCCGGGTTGATGGAGAATGGTCCTTTAACAGCTACGGTTTTCTTGCTTGGTGGAAAGGTGAATGTGAAGAAATGAATGGGTTAGGGTTGTTTTGTTTTTTGTTTTTCCTTTTTTTATTGTTTTTTTTATTAAAGAATGATAAGTGGGGTCAAAATCGATCATGGCCACCACTTATGTTTTGCCAGATCGATCCTGGCCACCACTTATGTTTTCCCAGAATCGATCATGGCCACCACTTAAGTGGGTAAATCAGGACCGTAGAAAAACCTTCGAAATATAATATAGATATATATATATATATATGAATGACAATCAATTCGTCGTTTTTTTTTTGACAACGAAACCCTCGAAATTTAACTATAACTATTACAAATATTCAACAGAAAGCTATCAGAGGCAATCAGCGAAAAGTCCCTCCATCCGGATAGATCAATATTCCTTCTTGTGTATTTAGCTAGAGCATCCGCGGTATAATTAAATCTTCTGTCAATATGGGCAATTCTCCAATTTGTAGACTGGCCTAACCTTTTCCTGATTTCCGATAGGATAGGTTTAAGACTCCAATGAAGTCCGGTCGTGCCCGAGATACCTTGAATTAATTCAAGGTTATCAGAGTAGAATGAGACTACCTGGCGAGAAAGGTCTTTACAAGACCTCATTGCCATAATAACGGCCCAAGCTTCACCTTCAATAACAAAGTTAATTTTACATCTAAAATTTACCTTTCTAGTAATAACACCGTCTTTATTAATTCAAGGTTAATTCGTCGTTCAAAATAGTAAAAAATAATAACACAATCAATTGCTATTATTATTATTATTATTATTTTCATTTTTTATTAGTTAAGTATATTCCATATGTGGGACAAATCAATGGGGTTCCTATTTCGACCAAAAAAATGGGGTTCCTCGTTTTTTTTTTTTTTTGGATATATGAGTGTCTGGGTTAGTTTACGGCACCACGACTATTTCTATAGAAAATATACTCATCTTTTCATGCATATTCCCACTTAATCAAAATTAGGTTACCCATGTGAAAAGAGGGGATTCGAACCTTGCACCTTTTGCTTTACTCCTGTAAAAACTCAAGAAATAACAAGACCGATGAAATTTAAATTCTTTACCTTTTAAATGTAAAAGAAAAATCAAGTACTGTATTAACTATTGATCTAGCCCCAATGATTTTAATGGATTCCTCGTGTGTGGTGGACTGGTGGTGAGAAAATAACGTACTTATCCTTAAAAGTAGAAAATGACATTATTCCGAAAAATAATAACCTATGAATCATCATTTTTGAAAGCCATCAATATAGAAAAGTAGTAGTAGTTTTTACTTTTTAGCACGTAGTGAACGAGAGCAGAAACTTAGTACCTCCTTGGCTCCTTCGAAGAAACTTCTCGGAAACCACTCCATCTTTTCTCACCACTTTCAATTTTCCCGCTTTTCCTTTTACCGCCACCATATTTTTTCCCTTTTTATTCACTCCATCAGATCTGAAGATAAACAAAAGAAAAAAAAAACTTTTTTGTAGGAAAATTTAGTCTCGTTACATGGAAAGATCATATAGTATGAAGGATAGTAATGGTAGTAATAGTAGTAGAGTCAGAGGAGAAAAACGTGGCTTGGATCCAATTTCCGACAATAATCAACAAGATGGTCAACCTATTAGGAAGCGACCTGCTCTTGCTAGGTATACACACCCCCATGTATTGTTTTTCATTACAATCTTTACTACTTGTTTGATCAAAAACCATCTTAAACTACACATGTCTCTTAAATTGACATAGAATCTGTATTATTGATGCAGTGTTATTGTTGAAGCTCTAAAGCTGGATAGTCTCCAAAAACTTTGTTCATCACTTGAGCCAATTCTTCGTAGAGTTGTAAGAATAGGACTTATCTTCTAAAAAAATTTAATATCTGTGTGTTCAATTACTGTATCTTGATACTATTATTCACCATTTTATGGTAGGTTAAACACTAAGAAATCAAATTCTACTCTCTCTTAGTTCTAACTCCTCTATTTCATTACTGACCAGGTTAGTGAAGAAGTTGAGCGTGCTTTAGCAAAGTTAGCGCCTACTAAACTTAACGGAAGGTTAGTAAAGTTATTTTCTACACCTTTTTAATCATTATATCTCCATAAATATAACTCATTAATGAACATTCAGAAATTCACCAAAAAGAATAGAAGCTAAAGATGGAAGAAACTTGCAACTACATTTTCGATCCAAGTTATCTCTACCCTTATTCACAGGTGGCAAAGTAGAAGGTGAAAATGGTGCTTCTTTTCACATTATCTTACTCGATTCAGATACAGGTCGAGTCATCACTTCAGGTCCAGAATCCTCAGCAAAACTTGATATAGTTGTACTTGAAGGTGATTTCAACAATGAAGACGATGAAAATTGGACTCAAGAAGAATTTGAATCTCATATAGTGAAAGAACGTGAAGGAAAAAGACCTCTTTTAACCGGAGATTTACAAGTTACACTAAAAGAAGGTGTAGGAACACTCGGAGAATTATCATTTACAGATAACTCTAGCTGGATTAGAAGCCGAAAATTTCGATTAGGTTTAAAAGTTTCATCACCTTGTTTCGAAGGTTTTCGTATACGTGAAGCCAAAACTGACGCATTTATTGTCAAGGATCATAGAGGAGAACGTAAGTATTGTAATATTAATAATTAAATGAAAGATTTACAAGTGGATTTGTTTATGCAGTGTACAAAAAACATTATCCACCTGCATTAAACGATGAAGTATGGAGATTAGAGAAAATTGGTAAAGATGGTTCGTTCCATAAAAGGCTTAATAAAGCTGGAATATTCTCAGTAGAAGATTTTTTACGCCTTGTAGTTAGAGATCCACAAAGGCTTAGAAAAGTAAGAGTTGTAATATACATTTTTTTAAATTTTTAATTTTTAATTTCTGTTACTCATATTTATCTACCTCTTCTTTAATATTAGATACTCGGAAGTGGAATGTCAAACAAAATGTGGGATGCTTTAGTAGAGCATGCGAAAACATGTGTTTTAAGTGGAAAACTTTATGTTTATTACCCTGATGATATAAAAAATGTTGGAGTTGTATTTAATAATGTTTATGAATTGAGTGGTTTAATTGCGAACGAACAATATTTTTCAGCTGATTCTCTTTCGGATAGTCAAAAGGTATGATTTTTTATTTTTTTCCTGCTGATAATTTATTACGTATTTGAATAAACTTGTATAATTTTACAGGTATTTGTGGACAGTTTGGTGAAGAAAGCATATGATAATTGGATGAATGTTGTAGAATATGATGGAAAATCTCTTATAAGTTTTACTCAGAGTAAAAATTCAGATGCTATTGGATCGCAAAATCCTTTGAATTCTTTTGAAAATCAACTTAATCTTAGTCCAAATCAGCCTTTAATGGCTTCTGGGATCACAATTGGAGGTAAATTGAAAAATTGAAATGCATTTTTTTTCGTCAATATCTTTGCTTATGTGTATATTTATTGAATTTTGTAGGGTATGATGATAATCTTAATAACAGATACTTAAACATGAATCTTAATGATACTATACATTTAGATAGCTCTTTATTACCATCTCATAATGAGCTGATCAAAAGTGATGATATATTGACACTTGGACCAATACAATCGAGTTTCGAAACTGGTGGTGCATCAAATGTTAGTTCATATAGAGGATACGAGGAGTATTTTAATGAAGAAGAGATTCGTGTTAGAAGTAATGAGATGCTTGAGAATGAAGATATGCAACATTTGCTTAGGATTTTCAATATGAGTAGCCATGGTCAAGGTCATGGTCAAAGTCATGTTTTAGATATTAGTAACAATAATTATTACCCTTTTAGTCCAGATTATATGGGAAATATATCTTCAAATTTTGTGTTAAATGAAGAGCAAACACGTTCATCAGGAAAAGCTGTTGTGGGATGGCTTAAACTAAAGGCAGCTTTGAGATGGGGTATTTTTATTAGAAAGAAAGCTGCTGAGAGAAGAGCACAAATTGTGGAATTGGATGATTCGTAAATAAGTTAATCTTTTAATCCTGAATATTGAAGCTTATCTTGTTGCATATATTGGTATGTACAGTTGGATGGTTAATCAGTTATCGGGGCTATAAGGAATATATGGAAATGTATTTGCTAGTTTTTTTTTTTATCAGTTTGTTCCGTTTAAAGAAAAGAAAGATCTCAAAGAAGCGATCTGTCTTGACTTATCAGAGATAGGTAGTGATCATTTGTGGTTTTGGGTGGCTCAAGAAGCTATAGAAATTTAGAAATGTTTTGTGAATATAATGGTTACCTCAAAATGTAACTGGGTTTTCATATAACTAATTCTGATTTTCGTCTTCTTTTAAGTATTGTAAATTATGAAGCCAGATTCTATATTCATATCCGCTACTTTGTAATTTCTATTAATAAAGAAAGACCATTGGTCTTCTTCAATGTGATCCACACATTATTGTTAAAGACAGAGCTAGAAAGTCACCTTTAAGCATCTTCCGTTGACTTTCTTTCCACTCCTCTACCCACAAAACCATGATCATGTTATAACAGTCACTAACACAGTTTTTTTTTTCCGTACATATGAGGCATAAAGCCGAAGTTAATTTAAAATTAACTAACACCCTTCCGGGGAAACTATCACTAGTCTAGTATTCGCACAGCCGTTCCTATCTCTCGTGATGTTGCTCCATAGAAACTCTGGTGGGTCTTCATATACACACGGTTCCGTGTCTGATTCCGCTCCTTTTTTTGCTAACAAGTTCGCGCATTCCTTTTTTTGCTACCAAGTTCGCGCATTTATTAGCTTCCCCCGATAGATAACACTTATTTCGAACCCCGGGTTATTTCTTAACATCTTAATACAGTTTTGCTCTATATGACAAGCCCAATTTTTAAAGTTTCCACCGTCCTTCACTAGTACATTTTAACCCCACATCTAATAAACATTAGTCCTAAATCCTTTTGGCAAACATACATTTGAAAAATAAATGTTTCCCGCTCTGATATCACAAAGAAAACAAATTATTTATACATTCATGCCCCAAGAAATTACTTCATCCGCCAATTGTTTGTACTTTGAGTTTTTTACTTATATATTTGGATAAATATCTCTAATGAATTCCTTATCTTTGAGATTTCTTCTTATTTTTCAAAGTGAGGTTTTTTTCTTTATCTTTATGCCTGGGATAATATCTACTTCATTTAACATTCTGTTAGTTTTTGTAATATATCCAGCCCGCAATCACGAAACAAAAGATAAAACAAAAGATATTTCTATTGATAATTATGGATATGAAACAAAAGATAGTTTGATAGATATTTATGGATATTATAACGAGTAATGATATATACCACCCAAATTCATACCCATGCAATGTAATACCCATGACGTGACATGATTTGTTTGGAAGCAAATCGTGAATTAGGTGGTATATATCATTACTCTATTATAACTTTGTAAAATCATTCGAACAGGGAAAGAGATTTTTTATTTTGACCAAGTACTCCGAAACATACAAGTCACAGCTGGAGTCAATTGATCTCAAGACAAGAAAAGAGGGGGACTAGTAGGTTTCGCCCCTCTATCCAAAGGGCCCTCCGCTTAGCAGTACGTGCAGATTTTCGGTCAAAACGTTGAGTTGATGCGGAATATGTTGAAGCACACGTTTTCATGCAATTCAACAATTTCGTTCACCTGCAAAATATATGGTTTACACGCCACAATGCTGACGCTGACCTAATACCTTTTTCCGGCATTTGCTCATATAATCTCACTAAAGAGGGGGCCATTTTCATTATTACTGTTCCCGCTGTCAAAATTAAATATGCTTGTCTAGGACTCGATTATGGCACTAGTCCATAACGATCAAGGTCAAACAGGAACAAAAGGGATCCATCAAAGAAGATCCTTCTCCTTCCCTTTTTTTGGAAGAAAAGGAGGACCTGTCTGCAAAGGAATACCTTAAAACTGTAACCTTTCAGACTCAGAATAAGAGTTTTTAATCCTTTGGATCGGAACGCCGTTCTTTCCAATATATTAGCTTCTTACCTATATATTTGTTTATGTGTTTTGATTTATTGCCTGTCCTAGAACTGGTCACTTTAGGCTTTCTTAATAGTAGTTAGATGTTCACCTTGACTGGGTGTCTAATTATTGAAACACCACATAACGTCTAGTGTCGATATTGGTCTTGACAACACTAATTCTAGCTAGATAGTCATTAGAGTATAATTGAATCACTATCATCATGTTTGGAATTGAATTGCTTAGGACCTTAGTAGCGTTTGACAATCCTAAGTTTAGGCTGCCTCATGATATGTCCGTAGCCCCCTTTGTCGCTCTCAAGGTCTAAGGTATGGGAATTTAGAATCCTGACTAAGTATCTAAGAGCTAATTATCTTCTTTATTAACTAGAATTGATAGAAAGAATTAGAAGTATTAGTGCATACTAGCAAAACCTAAGCTATACTTCTTATCTCATATTTCTCCGTATTTAATTTACTATCTTTTATTTTCCTTAGTTTAATTCTTAATCTCGAATTTATTTCCTTTTATTTACTGTCTTTTAATTAATAACTTCTTACTCGTTATTGTTTACCCATTCGTATAACACACTAAGTCCCTGAGAACGAACTTCACTTATCATTAAAACTTGCATACGTCCTGTAATACTCGCACTACCGTGCTTGTCTAGGGTGAAAGTGCATTGTTTTCTGGTTTATAATTATCTTATTTTTCTAACACCCTAGGCGACACCAGAGTTATATCCTCTCTTTAGGAGTTCTTAGCAAAGTTGTAACAACCATTCAAACACTTGTTTTTATCCTCTTAGATCTTGTCTTTGTAATAGATAGATTAAGAGAGAGTGTGAGTATAGGGAGTATACTCGGTTTCCTTGTGTTGCGATAGCACAAGAGTTTGCTTCGTGGTATCGAAGTGGTTGTAAGGGTTATTTTGTTCTCGACCCGGTTAAGAGAGACACGAGAGCTTAGTGAAAATCTTGAAAACCTAAGGAGTCTTCCTTAGGTGGTGGATGTAGGGATAATTGAACCACTATACATCGTTGTGTACTTTCTATCCCTTATCTCTTTACTTATCGTTTATTGATTGCTCGTATTTCTTTTATATCAAACCTAGTTACCCTATTGCATGATCCCTTAGTGTTTGATATATATTGACTTAGAAGTTTTTCTTTAAACTTATAATTGTCCAAAAGATTTTTAATAAGGCGTGGCATGGATGTGGTCGTGGGGAGTCTTGGGGAATTAAAAATAAAATAAAACTTTGTTTTAGAGGAGTTAGTACGTTGATATTATAGACTTCTATCAAAAGACCAAACGTAATGCAATAAAGCTCTCATTCCCAACCTACTGGAAACGCCCAAGTTTGGACATCCCACACCAGAAACTCCTGAAATAAAGAGGCTCATCTATTCCATTGGTTACACTCATCAATCAGATTCGTCCTTCACTATATGTAAGAAAGGAGTCCTAATTCATGACCCACTTCCAAAGCAAAAAACGTTTGTTATTAATCATCTTTATGGTAGGGCATTTATTGTGGTCTAGAAGACTCCTATATATCCACCTCTATTTGACCAAGACTTGAGCCATTTTTCAAGGCACACAACAAAAATCAAGCTTCACCAGAAAGCTCAAAATCTCCCTTCTCCTTCAATCGTTTCTGAGCAATAGAGTACTGAAAATATACATGTTTAAAGATAGCGATTGCGTCCAGACTATATTTTCTAATGCAAGCATTTTATTAGTTTTCACTCAAATTTCTAGTGACGTTATAAGTTGTATAATTCATATTTCTATTTCGTGCAATAGTGGTTATTTCCGATTTTGAAATATAAATTGTTAAAATATTTTTCCGATTAGTGTTTTTCGTTTTACCAACAATGCTTCCATTTATGCTTGCCTTAGTAAACCTCGTCCAGATCTTGTTTTCAGTGGTGGTGCCTCAATGGGTCTGGAAATTTTGTTCCTACAAACGACGCAAAGTGATAGAGCGTGAAATTCACCACTGATACAAACACACGAACATGGAACTCAGATGCTTCTCACGAACGCCACACAAGGCAGACTTGTTTTCGCCGAGTTTGATGACCTAAAATAAACAATGTTTAGGATCACAGGGAGTTACCTCTCGATGGCACTCCGATGGTCAGGTTAGAATTGAGATCGAAGACTAAAAAAGTATTTATGTACTAGGTCTGAATGTAATATGAACAGTGTAATCGAATAAGTGGTACCTCATTGAACTAATAATATGTGTACTTATAGATTAGATAATTCAATATACCTAGTTGGACTTTTGTTGTATTTTCCAAAAGATGCTTGGAAGGTTAAGTTCTCGATTGCACCTAGAGACATGGCTGTACACCTCGGGTTCCCGTATGAAGATCCCTCTTAGGTCTCGATCTTCTGGGGCATTGTGATTACATGCTTGCATAAGAATCACACTGGCCTCCCTGTTCGGTAAGGGAAGACGAGTTCTTACTGACATAGCCAAGACTATCACCAACCCTTGATAATTATACTTAAGCTTAATTCTAACACTTTTTTTTTCATAAAGTTATCTTCTCACCAACAAAAAATTCCTCAATTATAATGACATTAGTACTTTTCTCTCTCTGAAAACACGACTCTCTCCCCTCTCTCCTCTTTTGTACGATTTCTCGGCGAAAAATCTCTCTTGATCTCCATCATCACCGGTTAATCATGGGTGATTTTCTCGTTTTGCTAATCTGTGTCCCAATCTTACACGTTAACTTCTAATTAGGCTAGAAATGGGTCATTCGTCAGATGGTTCTGTTAGGCTAGGGTTAGGGTTTAATCAAGTGTATTTTGGGAATGGGAATTTAGAGCAGATGGTATGGAGGATTATGGACAAAAATGAGATCGAGAGCAGTGATGTGGTGATCGAAGCAAATGATGAGGCCTCAACAAACGAGCTGAAGCCGTCGATTGAGTTTCCCAAAACTCAATCCTCTGAAGACAAAGATCGAGCGTGCTATAAGGTTATACTTAAACCTTTTTTTCCATTTTTATTTTGTGGATTTCTTTCCGTGCAGGGCTTTATTATGACAGATGGTAGAATCCTATTAAGGAATCGAAGAGACGGAGAGAAAGATATTGGGTTTATACGCCATACAGAAGAAGCCAAACATCACCCCTGCTATTGGGGAGTTCCAAGAACAATTATTACATCCGGAAATAATGAAGCTGGTAAGATTAAGAAAGAAGGCAGCGAAGAAACCCTTTCCACTTATCAAGATTACCCTATTTCCTCTTCCCTATGCACACGCAGTCTTGAGAAGGCTATCAAGGAAGCTAAGAATCAAGGACTATATAACACCCCTTCGGTGAATTGGTTTATCACTTACTACTCTTTCAGTTCACCTCTCCTCTCTCATATTTTTTTCATCAGTTTCGCTGCACTCACAATCTCTTACCTTTTATTAATCTTAGTCAAACTGCCTTGTGCTTTCTTTGCTATTTCTGTGGCTTTCAGTTCTATTTGTGCAGGTTTAAATATGGCGTCAAGAGAACACCCATGCTTTACCCATTATTCCCCTTAATGATCACAAGGCGCGCAAGCTGGGAGTTATTAATATTGGTTCAAAGGCTAGACTTTCAGAGAGCATGAAAGAAGAGAAGGCTATCCTCATCAAAGCCATTGGAGTCTCGCCTATTTACGTTGTGCAACTCAGGAACTACATCGAAGACAGATGGGGAATTCAAGGGCATTACAGACTCACTGATGTCAAGAACAACATGTTCAAACTCGAGATTTTCAATGAGAAGGAGTTTAAAAGAGTCTGGGAAATGAGGCCTGGACTTTACCAAAAGCTTCATCTAAGCATGACCATGTGGCCACTGGTGGTTGATTTTAATGACCTAAATACCGATTACTCCTCAATATGGGTCCAAGTTAGAGGTCTGGCATTTAAGCAGAACAATATTGAGACAGTTAAGGCACTTGAAGTCTGCTTCATCAAGATTGAAGCAGTGGATCTACCTACTACTCAAAACTGCGATGTTAAGGTGCTTAGATTTCGTGCCAAGTTAAATACCAAGCAGCCATTACCCCCTGGAGCTTATTTATACCAAGAAGAGGGTGCAGCTTGGGTGTTATTTCAATACGAAAATACGGGGCTTTTGTGCTTTAGGTGTGGTAGAATAGGTCACCAATATGGTGAATGTCCAGTCAAAGTTATAAAACAGGTTGAAGACATTGATGAGCGCCGAAAAGTCTCCTGGAGCATTGATAATGTGGCGAAATTTCCACCTTTCAATCCTATCTATGGATTACATTTAAAAAATAATGGAGAGTTTACTAACTATCTTTATAGTGAAAAATTTGCTAAAAGTGCAGGTCCTAGTATGAGGAGCAACAACCCTAGTCGTGGTATCCAAATTCGTGAAGAGGAGGGTGATATACTCAGTAAATTCAACTATACGAAAAGAGGGAACACAAGCAAGACCAACCCTCAGACTCAGAATGATGAAGAGAGAGAGAGAAAGAGAATCAAGATTGGGAAAACTGGAACAAACAAATGCATGATATTTGCAATGAGCTACACGAATCAACACTAAAGATGGAGGCTTCCAAGAAAACTCATGGGCTCATACAGGAGGGTGAAGAAGGAAATGATAGTGACATTCGTGCAGCATTGTTAGCTTTTGAGGAAGAGATGAGGAAGATTAAAGGTAAATATGTGACTAATAATAGCAACTCCTCTGATCAGAACATGGATACATCATCAATTTCGCAACAAAATATAAAGAGGAGAAGGGAAGGCAGAGGAATTTGAATAGAAACTGGGAGTGGAGAGGTCAGCTCAAAGGTAACAGGAAATTTTAAGAAACTTAGAGTGGTTGACCCCATCGAGAACTTTGTTAATAACAATCAGTTCAGCCTATTAGAAAATGAAAAGGAAGGCGAGGAAGGTAGTACTGTGAATAAAGGAAAAGGGAAAGAACTGGACAACATCTCAAAACTTATTGACGAGTATGACTCGCAATTTGAGCCAGAAGAAGAAGAGGAAGGGAATTTCGTGAGCAGCGAAAATTATTTTGAGAAAGATTATGAAGGAGGGGGTGAAGATCACGACATGAATTTCCAGTATGAGGATGCGTTAGAGGAGGAAGAAGAAATCTTTCAAAATAAGAATGGAGGCGGCAACTCCAAAAAAGCCGCAAAGACCAAGTGACGACATTATTTTGGAATGTTCAGGGTCTTCGAGCGCCCTTAACATTATCCAAAGCTTGCTCGATGGTGGCTCAGTTTAGACCTGGTGTGGTGGCTTTTTGTGAAACTATGCTGAGAGAAGTGGACTCTCAGGGTGTTTAGGCGCGGTTGGGTTTCGAAAATTCCTTTTTTGTTGAGCCCTCTGGTAATGCTTTTCATTCTGGAGGGTTCTTGATTTTGTGGCGCTCCAATGTGCAGTTGCAAGTTATGTTTAGTTGTAGTTCATTTGTTATCGTTTTGATTAATGAACTGTCATTTGCTTACTACATAGTGTTTATACATGCCCCCAATGATTTTAAACTTAGACTTGAAACTTGGAAAGAAATCACAAAATGGAACGATGATAATAAGATACCTTGGATAATTCTTGGTGATTTTAACGATATTCTCAACATCAACGAGAAACAAAGCAAGAACCAAGCTAGTATAGACCATATTAATGCTTTCATTGACTTTACGAATTCTAATTCTTTAGCAGAAATTGCTTCTAATGGTTGTTTCTTTACTTGGTCTAACAGGATTGAAGGGGAAAAGAACGTTAAAACAAGAATTACTCGTGGGTTGGCTACTTACGAATAGATGGAAAGATTTCCAAGATCTCAAATCCATATTCCTCCGGCTATTGGGTCGGATCACTCTCCCTTAATTCTTCACTACGATATTAATATGAAAATGGGGAAAAGACAGTTTAAATTTAAAACTAGGTGGCTAGATAACGAAAAATTGTAAGGATGTTATTAAAGATAATTGGAGAATTCCCTGTGATAGAAACCCTATGCCTAACTATATAAAAAAGAGGGAATACACTAAAAAGAAACATAGCAAATGGAGTTCGAAAAATTTTAAAAACCACGAAAAGACTATAAAAAAATTACAGGATAAACTTATTGAACTTAACAATATTAATAATAAGGACGATACAACAAATGAGGAACAAAAAATTAAAGAAGAAATAAAGAAAGAATATGAAAAGGAAGAAAAATACTGGAGCGATAGGGCGAGGCAAAATTGGCTTATTTTCTGAGACAAAAACACTAAATTCTTCCATTTAGCTACTATAAAAAGGAGAAAATTAAACAGAATAACTAGAATTAAGAATAAGGATGGAATTTGGACTGATGATACCGAGAATATTAAAACATGCTTCCAGGAGTACTATAAAAATCTTTTTAAAGGAAATGAAGGTGATGAGGGAATGACACAAAAAGCTATAGAGTTTATTAAACCCCGTATCACGAATAGTATGAATGAGGAATTAATAAAAAAAACCAAGTATAGATGAAATAGAAAAAGCAGTTACTGAACTTTCAGCATCTAAAGCCCCCGGACCTGATGGACTAAATGGTAGATTTTATAAAGAAATTTGGGATATAATTAAGGAAGATGTGATACAAGTGATTATGGATTTTTTCCGATAATAACTGCTCAGTGGAAACAATAAATGATACTCTCATAACACTTATCCCGAAAGGCACGATCCAAGAGGAGTTGGGAGACTTTAGACCAATATCTTGTGTTAATTTCATATATAAAATCATTACTAAAATTCTATCGAACGGACTCCGTGAAATAATGAATCAAATCATATCTCCAACACAATCCGCTTTTTATTAAGGTACGAGCGATACAAGACAACATTATCATTGCGCAAGAAATTTCATACTTTATGAGCAGGAAAAGGAAAAAAGAGAAATATCTGGCAGCAATCAAGATTGACATGGCCAAAGCGTATGACCAGGTAAGATGGTCTTTTATTCTTAAAGTTTTAAAAAAAACTTGGTTTTTGTGACATTTGGATAAAGTGGATGGAAAACTGCATTACATCGTCTTCTTTTTACATCAACATTAACGGGGAAAGACTTGAAAACTTTAAACCGGGTAGAGGTCTACGACAAGGTGACCCGCTTTCTCCTTTTCTTTTTTCTATTATGACTGAATCCCTTATTAGCTTGACAGATCACTTTGTAGATAATAAATTGATTAACGGTATAAGGATAAACAGGAATTGTCCGACGATTTCTCACCTGTTATTTGCAAATGACTCTTTTTTCTTTATCGATCTAGATGAGACAGATATAGATAATTTCAAAGAATGTTTAGATATCTATTGTAATGGATCGGGTCAAAGAATTAATTTTCATAAATCAGCTATCTTATTCAGTAAAGAGACCCCGAATGATTTAAGAGATGACATATCTAGGAAAATGGACATTCAAGAAACAGAGGATTTAGGCTACTATCTTGGAATTCCTCTCTGCCACAAAAGATCAAAAGTAGAATCGCTAGAATGGATAGCAAAAAAAGTGTTTAAAAATACAGAAGGATGGAAAGCGAAACTTCTTTCGGAAGGAGGAAAGGAAGTCCTTATAAAAGCGATCCTTCAGGCTATTCCGAATTACTATATGTCTATTTTTTCTTTTCCGACTTCCTTTTGTAATAAACTCATTTCAGCAATTTCTAACTTTTGGTGGAACTCAGGTGAGAGAAACAGGATACATTGGGTGGCATGGGAAAAGATCACGGTGAGTAAACTAATAGGAGGACTAGGTTTCAAGGATTTCAAAAAAATGAATACAGTACTTCTGGCTGCCCAAGCTTGGAGACTAATGCACAACCCAGATAACCTAGCAACAAAATTACTCAAAGGTATCTACTTTAATAAAACTAATTTTTTTTCCTGCAAATTGAGACAAAGCAGAACTTGGAGCTGGGCAAGTATCATAGAAGGAAGAGACTTTATCAAGAAACATGGAATAAAATTGATCGGAGATGGCAAAGATACTAACATATGGAATGACAGATGGCTTGATACGAATTGGGAATTAGAAAGACCTAAAGGTTCAAAAATCACACTGGTAAGTGAATTGATAAAGGAAGACAAAAATGAATGGAATTGGGAAACGATTGATAACCTATTTCCGGAGCCTATAACTCAAATTATCAGGAAAACAAGAATAAAAGACCTTGTTACAAAAGATACTTTAATTTGGCCTTTTTCTAAAGAAGGTACTTATAATACGAAGACAGGATACAAAGTAATGATAGAGGAACAACAGAATAATAAAGCTACAACAACTAATACAAAGGATACGAAAGAGTCGGAATTATGGAGAACAATATGGAAATCTAACATACCAAAAAAAATTAAAATGTTTATGTGGAGAATAGTCAACAATGCAATTCCAACAAGGAAGAATCTCTATAATAGGAAATGTGCGGATGCATCCAACTGCTTATGGTGCAACCATGAAAAGGAGGATACTGAACACTTACTTCTACATTGCAATATGTGCAAAGATATGTGGGCAGGATCTTTTTTACAGATTAAGATACAAGAAGGAAATAAGGACAAGGTCGAAGAATGGTTTCTCAAAGTCATCAAGACATATGGAGAAGGAGGATGGGAAGAGAATGTGGTACGTGATTTTCTGATGATAAACTTATGGAACATTTGGAAAGCAAAAATGAAAGCAATACACGAAGGCAATGCAGTCGATGGAGTAGGTATTAATTTTGCTTCAAAAAAATTAATGAATGAAATACATGGGATTAACTGGATGAAAGAAAGCTATAAGGGACTAAATAAGGGAACACCTTATGAGGATCAAACTCAGGATAACACTCAGGATCATGATATAACCTTATTTTGTGATGCCTCTTTCTCAAACAAGACAGAGCCTACGGGAGTAGCAATTGTTGGTAGACAGAGAGGACAAAACGGGCCGATTAATAGGAGTTCCCACTTCTACTGTAAATCTGCTCTAGAAGGGGAAGCAAGGGCAGTCCTTGAAGCAATAGAAATTGGAGCTTTTTTCCCGGGGAAAAAAGTTATCATCCATTCAGACAACCTTGAGATCATTCAAGGTATAAAGCAGGCGCAGCAGCGCGTTGGAATATCCAACCCATACTTCAAAAAGTTATCCACAAAGCTGAAGAGCTTGGGCAAATCACGTTCAAACATGTAAACAGAAAGCTCAACAGGGAAGCAGATAAATTGGCGAAGAAAGCTAGGCACGAGGCAACCCTAGTCGATCGAAATACGTGTAGTATTTTCGACCTATCTTTCCTTTTTAGTAAAGGGTAAAGCCCTCGTATGGCCCCTTAACTATGCCCAAAGTGCACGGGCCGCCCCTGATCTTCAAAATTACCCTTTTACGCCCCGTATCTTCACCATTTGTGACACCGTTAGCCCTTTTTTCATTTTTCTGTCAGTTGACCGTCAGTCAACGCCACATGGCGCCACGTCAGTGCCACCTCAGTGCCAACTTAGCGCCACTTCAGCATGAGGTCTTCAGAGTTTCCACGTCATTATTTTTTAATTTTTTTAATTTCTTTTTTAATTTTTTTTTACATTTTTTTTTACTTTAATATATGCCTCCTTCCTTCAACCTCCCTCACACCAATCCGATTCTGCACCATCATTATCCATCGAACCCAAAATAGCTCACTCCAGTCGGGTCTCACACCAAGCCGCTCTCTGCACAAGGAAACCGCCGTCCCTCATGGTACCTTCTCTACCATCATCAACCGGCTTCGATACGCCATCAACAATTGAAGAAACTCAAGCTAAATCCAATGGCTAAAGAGTTCTTTCCTATTGTGCAATACAGGGACATATAGTGCATCAGGGACCTATTGTGCAATTTTCTTATACTGCATTTTTTAAATTGTTTCAGGGACAATTCTTCACCATCATTAACCCGGCTTGGCTAATCAACAATCGTAGAACCCAAATCCATATCAAACTCAATCTTTGATATACTAGAAGGGGGGTTGAATAGGACAATAGAAATTAATCGGCTAATTTTATTTCAAGCAAATAAAATTAAAAGCTAATTTGAATCCTATTGTATTAGCAAACTAAATAGTATAAAACTAGATAATCCTAAAAGACAATATTATCAAACTATTCAAGTAGGCATATTATCAAGCATATAGAGTGCGGAAATGTAAAGAGTGTAGAGATAGAATACGATACACAACGATGTATAGTGGTTCGGTTTCCCTACATCCACTACCTAAGGAAGCCTCCTTAGGATTTGCAAGATTCAACTAATCTTCGTAACTCTTAACCGGGTGAGATACAAACCCTTACAACCACTTCAAAAACCCTTTGAAGGAAATACACTTGTGTTATTACCAACACAAGGAACCAAGCATAAACCTATGCTCACACTACTCTCTTAATCTATTACAAGAACTAAGAGGAAAGGGGAAAAGTGTTTAAGGGTGCTTATAAAAGCTTTGTAACTAAACTCCTCAATGAGTAGATAAGAACTAAGTAGCTTCACAATAAATATGACTTGAATGCTCCTTTGAAACCTCCTTGAATGATAGAATTAATTGCTCTTAAGATTGGTAGATGGAAGGCTTGAGTTGTGTCTTGAATGAGCTTCATTTTATAGCTGAAAATATGGTCCAACGGTCACAAGACTTCTTTCTAACGGATCTATTTTATCTCCAACGGATATAAGTTTTGTCCTCTTGTAATGTTGCAGGAAACCCTCTCTTGCGGTGTACCGCGGGAATGGTCCGGTGCACCGCGCAGATTCTTGATGCTTACTGACGGGCTATCCTGTGCACCGCGCCTCTGGTCCGTGCCTTGGTCCGGTGTACCGTGCTTTGGTCCGGTGTACCGTGCAGATTTAAGAGCTTACTGACGGGCTATCCAATGCACCGCGCTTCTGGTCCGTGGTTCTGCGGTGTACCGCATGATTTGTCCGGTGTACCGCGGAGCTGCTCTTTTGAATTTTAAGCTAAAGTCTAAGGAAAAGAACACAACTAATCTAGTGAGGGGTTTTGGAAAATATTTAAAGTGATACCAAAATGAATTTTAGTTTAAATGATGATTTTTCGAATATTAAAACGGGAATAAAAACAAGGTGAGGCTAACAATCTCCCCCTTTTTGATGTTTGACAAATCATAAACTTTTGAATATGCCTAAGATTAAGTTTTGATCAAAAACTCCCCCTCAACCTAGTCACTAGAGTTTTTATAAAAACTCCCCCTCACAAAATGCATTTGAAAAAGTTTAACTAAAATTTCTCCCCCTTTGTCAACAACAAAAAGAACAAATGATACGATTTTTTTAAGAAATATAAGGGGTCAAAAAAAACATTTTGAGTAAAACAAGGACTAAGGAAGTAAATGGATAACAATGTAGAAGCTTCAAGGATCCTATCACATCAAGAAAATATTAGCAACAAGAGAATATACAAAAAAAGCACAAAATAAAAAATGCAAGAAGAGAGGTTTAGAGAATTTGCATGCCAATCTCACACCGAATTTTCTCAAAAAGATCTTGGGGTAAAGGTTTAGTAAAGATATCGGCTAGTTGATTTTCCGAAGTGACAAATTCAAGTACAATATCCCCTTTTTGAGTGTGATCACGGATAAAATGATGGCGGATTTCGATGTGTTTTGTTCTAGAGTGTTGAATAGGATTTTTGGTAAGATTGATAGCACTAGTGTTATCACAACGAATGGGAACACGATCATATTCTAGGCCAAAATCTAGTAAAGTTTGTTTCATCCAAAGAATTTGAGTCACACAATTTCCGGCCGCAACATATTCGGCTTCGGCCGTGGATAAAGCAACACTATTTTGTTTTCTACTAGACCAAGAAACAAGGGATTGACCTAAGAATTGGCAACTACCACTAGTACTCTTCCTATCAAGTCTACAACCGGCATAATCGGCATCCGAATAACCTATTAGCTCAAAAGAGGTAAATCTAGGGTACCAAAGTCCTAGACTAAGGGTTCCTTTCAAATACCTAAAAATACGCTTAACGGCACTAAGGTGGGATTCTTTAGGAGAGGATTGAAATCTAGCACAAAGACACACGGGGAACATAATATCGGGTCTAGAAGCGGTTAAATAAAGTAAGCTACCAATCATACCTCGATATAGTTTCTCATCAACATCCTTACCATCTTCATCTTTGTCTAATTTTGTGGATGTGCTCATTGGAGTTCCAATTTCCTTTGCATCTTCAAGTCCAAACTTTTTGATCAATTCTTTTGTATATTTGGCTTGATTGACAAAGATGCCATCTTTCATTTGCTTGATTTGAAGTCCAAGAAAATAATTCAATTCTCCCATCATGCTCATCTCAAATTCCTTATGCATGCTTTTAGAAAAATTCTCACAAAGATTTTCATTAGTAGCACCAAATATAATATCATCCACATAAATTTGAACAAGAAGGATATCTTTTGAAGACCTTTTTATAAATAAAGTGGAGTCAATATTTCCTCTTTTAAAACCATCATCCAATAAAAATTTGCTTAATCGTTCATACCAAGCACGAGGTGCTTGTTTTAAACCATATAAAGCCTTTGAAAGTTTAAAAACATGATTTGGAAATTTTGGATCCTCAAAACCCGGAGGTTGTTTAACAAAAACTTCCTCGTCTATAAAACCATTTAAAAAAGCACTTTTGACATCCATTTGGTAAAGTTTAAAATTCATATAACAAGCAAAAGCAAGTAGCATACGAATAGATTCAAGTCTAGCTACGGGAGCAAAAGTTTCATCGAAATCAATACCTTCTTCTTGATTGTATCCTTGAGCAACTAACCTTGCTTTATTTCTAGTGATTATACCGGTGTCATCTAGCTTGTTGCGAAATATCCACTTAGTGCCAATGATAGTAGGGCCAATTGGTTTCTCCATTAATGTCCAAACTTTACTACGCTCAAATTGATTTAATTCCTCATGCATAGCGTTAATCCAATGATCATCTAACAACGCTTCTTTAATATTCTTGGGCTCAATTTGAGATAAGAACGCTTGATGAGCACATAGAGCAATAATACGAGAGCGAGTGGTAACACCTTCTTTTGGATCACCTAGAATTAATTCACTTGGGTGATCTTTGATATGTTTCCAACACTTTGGTAAATCCGTACTAGCTTCATTTGGTATTTGATCATTTTCCTTAGGAGATTCATCATGAGATTTTACTTCTTGAGTAGGAGATTCTAAGGATTTATCTTGTGGAGCATCTTCATGTAATTCAACATCTACTACTTTCTTGATATTAAAAGGATTGGTCTCATCAAAGTCAACATGCATAGATTCCTCAATAGTACGAGTACGTTTGTTGAAAATGCGATAGGCTTTTCCCTTAGTGGAATAACCAAGAAAAATACCTTCATCCGATTTAGCATCAAATTTTCCCAAATAGTCCCTAGTGTTTAAGATAAAACATTTGCACCCAAAAACACGAAAATAAGCAATGGTTGGTGGTCTACCATTCCAAAGCTCATAAGGGGTTTTCTTAATAAGGGGTCTAATTAGAACTCTATTTAACACATAACAAGCCGTATGAACGGCTTCACCCCAAAAGTATGTAGGCAAGCTATGTTCTTTTAGCATTGTTCTAGCCATTTCTTGTAGAGTTCGGTTTTTCCTTTCCACTACCCCATTTTGTTGGGGAGTTCTAGGGGCCGAAAAATTATGCTCAATCCCAAATTCATCACAAAAATGCACAAAAGGAGAATTCACATATTCACTACCATTATCACTACGAATGCAAGTAATAGAGTAGCCTTTCTCATTTTGCACCTTTCTACAAAGTTTTGCAAATTCATTGAAGGCATCACTTTTTAAAGCAAGGAACATCACCCATGTGAATCTAGTGTAATCATCAACAACAACAAAGACATATCTAGATCCTCCTAGACTAGTGACATCAACGGGACCAAAAAGGTCCATATGCAATAATTGAAGTGGCCTAACGGTGATGACCTTATTAATGGATTTAAAAGATGAACGATGTTGTTTACCAAGTTGACATGCATCACATAATTTATCTTTATCAAATTTGTAACTAGGCAAACCAACAACAAGATTTTTTCTAGATAATTTTGAAATTAAATCCATGCTAGCATGTCCTAAACGTCTATGCCAAAGCCAACTATCATTTACCACGGATAAGCATTTAATATGTTTACACATAAGACTCTCAAGATCAACAACAAAAACATTATCCGATCTTTTTGCAATAAACATAGTATCTAACTCATCATTTTTGAAAACAACACATCTAGATGCTTCAAATTTAACACTAAAACCAACATCACAAAGTTGACTTATACTAAGCAAGTTAAATGAGAGACCCTCAACAAGTAACACATTAGAGATAAGTAAAGAGTTCATATTACCAATGTTACCTTTACCCAAAACGCGTTTCTTGGTGTTATCGGCAAAAGTAACTCTATCACCTTTTGTTTTATATAAATTTGTAAATAATGAAGGATTTCCGGTCATGTGTCTTGAGCATCCACTATCAAGTAGCCATATATTTTGCTTCTTGATGCTCAATCCCTACAAACAAAAATAATTTAAGCTTTAGGTACCCAATTTGGATTGGGTCCATGAGGGTTAGTGAATTTCCTTTTTAAGACCCATGTAGGCCTTTTCCAAATTGGCACAAGAGATCCCAAATCCAATAATTTACGATAGTAACAATGAGATGCATCATGACCAAGTTTTTCACAATAGGTGCAAGTGATAGAAGATTTTGAAGAGGATGGAATTGCATTTGAAGTTTTTGATTTTACAAAGACATTTTTCAAAGGTTTTTGATGAGTGAATGGATCATATCCAACACCACTTTTTTCACAAGCCATTCTTTGAGAACCTAAAATCAAATCCAAGTTTTCTTGCCCACTAGTAAATTTTAAAATAATAGCATTTTGATCAATAATCTTTTTCTCTAATAAAGCTTTTTCTCCCAAAAGATTTTTCTCAATAAGATGAAGTTTTTCATTTTCATCTATACATTCATCACAAAGATTTTGACAATCTTCCAAAGCTTTCAAAACCTCTTTAGTTCTATTTTTCTCAAATTCTAAATCTTTTTTTAAAACTTTGTTTGTTTCAATAGAATTTAAAAAATCATTATAAAGGGAATCAAATGCCTCATGAATATCTTGTTCACTAGCATCATCATTAGTTAAAGAGAGTTTAGATTTAGGAGTTACCTCATCATGATTTGCCATAAAGGCAAAGTGAGTAGTACCGGTATCATCATCCGACGAAGCATCTTCATCATTCTCAAGTTCTCCCATAAAGGCAACAAGATTGACATTTTCATTATCACTTTCTTCTTCCTCCGAATTTTGAGTATCCCAAGTGATGTTAGCATGCATTGCTCTCTTAGGTTTCTCCTTTTGAAGAAGAGGACAATAGGTTTTGATGTGACCAACTTTCTTGCAATGATAGCAAGTGGGTTCATCTTGTTTGATAGCTCTATCATTCTTCTTGTATGGTGAGGAAGAACTTCCTTTCTTAGCAAAGCGTTTGTATCTCATGAATTTTTTCATATCTCTTGCTAACATAGCCACTCCTTCATCTTCACTAGTTTCTTCTTCATGTGAGTTATCTTCTTCACTTTCCTTCCTTTCTTTTCGTTCTTTTAACTTGGAACTCATGGCATGGAAGGCAATAGATTTCTTAATCTTCTTCTCCTCATCATCTCTTATCTTTTCTTCTTCAAGCACAAGCTCTTCCGTCATGAGGTTGCAAATGAGTTCATGAACCGTCATTTTTGAAAGATCTTTAGTGTCTCTTATAGAGTTGATTTTTGATTTGTATTTCCTTGGAAGAGCAAATAAGATTTTTCGGCATTGTTCTTTGTTGGTGTACTCTTGACCAAGAGTCTTCAAGGTGTTGACAATGTTAGAAAATCTTTGATGCATGGCATTTAAGGCTTCATCGGGCTCCATACGAAATAGCTCATACTTAGTGATAAAGAGACCAATCTTAGTTTCTTTGATATCTTCCGTTCCTTGATATGATAGCTCCAAGAGTTGCCACATTTCATGAGCGGAATTGCATTCACTAACTCTAGCGTATTCCGTGACACTTAATCCATTTATGAGGATGTTCATAGCTTTGTTGTTTTTGGTGAGTTTCGCTATGTCTTGATCATTGTAATCATCTTCATTTTTCACCTCCGTAGTACTACCCGTAACATAAGGAATATAAGGACCCTTCTTGATAGCAAGCCACAAAAAGTAATCAATTCCTTTGACGTGAATCTCCATTTTCTTTTTCCACCCAAAGTAGTCTTTTCCTACAAAAAGCGGAGGTCTAGTAGAACATGAACCTTCCGGTTGATTAGAATCGATATCGTATTAACTCTAGAAACGATTAAGTACAATAGAGCTAGGCTCTGATACCAATTGATATACTATATGCGTCCTAGAAGGGGGTTGAATAGGACAATAGAAATTAATCAGCTAATTTTATTTCAAGCAAATAAAATTAAAAGCTAATTTGAATCCTATTGTATTAGCAAACTAAATAGTATAAAACTAGATAATCCTAAAAGACAATATTATCAAACTATTCAAGTAGGCATATTATCAAGCATATAGAGTGCGGAAATGTAAAGAGTGTAGAGATAGAATACGATACACAACGATGTATAGTGGTTCGGTTTCCCTACATCCACTACCTAAGGAAACCTCCTTAGGATTTGCAAGATTCAACTAATCTTCGTAACTCTTAACCGGGTGAGATACAAACCCTTACAACCACTTCAAAAACCCTTTGAAGGAAATACACTTGTGTTATTACCAACACAAGGAACCAAGCATAAACCTATGCTCACACTACTCTCTTAATCTATTACAAGAACTAAGAGGAAAGGGGAAAAGTGTTTAAGGGTGCTTATAAAAGCTTTGTAACTAAACTCCTCAATGAGTAGATAAGAACTAAGTAGCTTCACAATAAATATGTCTTGAATGCTCCTTTGAAACCTCCTTGAATGATAGAATTAATTGCTCTTAAGATTGGTAGATGGAAGGCTTGAGTTGTGTCTTGAATGAGCTTCATTTTATAGCTGAAAATATGGTCCAACGGTCACAAGACTTCTTTCTAACGGATCTATTTTATCTCCAACGGATATAAGCTTTGTCCTCTTGTAATGTTGCAGGAAACCCTCTCTTGCGGTGTACCGCGGGAATGGTCCGGTGCACCGCGCAGATTCTTGATGCTTACTGACGGGCTATCCTGTGCACCGCGCCTCTGGTCCGTGCCTTGGTCCGGTGTACCGCGCTTTGGTCCGGTGTACCGTGCAGATTTAAGAGCTTACTGACGGGCTATCCAATGCACCGCGCTTCTGGTCCGTGGTTCTGCGGTGTACCGCATGATTTGTCCGGTGTACCGCGGAGCTGCTCTTTTGAATTTTAAGCTAAAGTCTAAGGAAAAGAACACAACTAATCTAGTGAGGGGTTTTGGAAAATATTTAAAGTGATACCAAAATGAATTTTAGTTTAAATGATGATTTGTCGAATATTAAAACGGGAATAAAAACAAGGTGAGGCTAACAATCTTCCCACCAAGAAAGATGAGTATTTAAACTTGAAAGTAGAAAGATACAATTTACGATGCTCCAGGTATTAAATGATTAGTTTTTTCATAGTGTATTTTCTCTGTGTTTGGCACAAGAAATCCACCGGCTTGGTTCTCACATTCTTTTTAAAATCATATATTCATTATAAGTCCTTAAAGTTAATATGCAGGGGAATTCAGGTGATTAATTTATTAGATTGTGAAGGATTCTGAAAGAAATGCTTTTTCAAATTCTAAATTTTGAGACTTTTAAAGTTTCAATACTAAGTTCATATCTGTGTTCTCTTAGTTGATTAATTTATTAATTAGAGAAAGAATGTGATTCGTATGCTCACTTGCTTTATTACTGCTATATAGATGGGCAAAATTGTAAAAAAGATCATGATACTATAATCTAATCATTGACATACATAGTAAATTCAATGGACTGTGTTCCATATTCGAAAGTATTATTCTCAGATGTATACTTTGTTCTTGCTTTAACTTTTAGATTAGTTTATGACAAGTAGTGTTGCTTTTATGTATTTGATACAGGATTTTGAAAATAGTTTTGCAAAGATAGGATTTAATAGTCGATGGATCAGTATGATGTACTTGAACAAATTGGAAAAGGAGCATTTGGTTCCGCCCTTTTTGTGAGGCACAAACATGAAAAGAAGTGAGCATTGATTTTATAAAATCCGATTAAGAATCAAATTAATTAAGAGATTAAAGAGTTATAATGTGTAGAAGAATGGCAGAAGAGTTTGCTTTGGACTTGGCGGAGCTCAAACATCTCCAAACCATTGCGACAGGTATATATATTCTTTTTCCTTTTCCTTTTGATCAGATTAAATAAATATTAATAATTATTTAATTTTGTTAAACTCAGGAAACGTCTCTTTAGCATGATAAACGATCTCCCAACTGTGGTCGAGGTTGTGAACGGAACTGCTAAGAAACAAACTAAAGAGAAGTCTTCTGTTTCAAATCAGCGTGTTAACAAATCCAAGTCAAACTCAAACTCAAACACCAGGGTAGTAAAATCTTATTTAAAAAGAAAAAAGAAATTCATTTTAATTAATTTATTGTAATTTGACATGAGCAGAGAGGAAGTGAGGGACAGGGGAAACAGTCAAACTCGAGAGGAGGTTCAGGGATGAAATACAGTGATGAATCAATGGTAGGTGAAGAGGAAGATGAAGAGCATGGTGAGACATTATGTGGAGCATGTGGTGAAAGTAATGCTTCTGATGAGTTTTGGATTTGTTGTGACATATGTAAAAGGTGGTTTCATGGTGATTGTGTTAAAGTTACACCTGCTCAAGCTGAATAATTTAACAAGTATAAGTGTCCTTTGTGCAACAACAAAAGAGCTCGCCCTACTTGTGAACTCACCCTCATTCCAGAGAGAATCTTACTCTGGCTCAAGCTTTTAAACATGTTTTAGATGATGAATATTTGTGTTTTCTTATTGAATTTGACTCTTGTGGATCTGGTTTTTTTGTTGCTTCGGTTTGTCATGTTTTCATTGTTATATGTGTATGTAACTGGTGTAGTTTATAAATTTAGTGATGATGATGATTGTGATAAGATTTGCTCACTCATATTTTTAATTAGAAGGTCCTAAAAAAGCCCCAACTCGAGCATATATAGAAGTTGTTGAGGGTCTAAAGAATGGAGAAAATACAGAATGCCCCATTTGTATGGAATCAGCTGATGATCCTGTACTTACTCCATGTGCACATAGAATGTGCAGAGAATGCCCCATTTCTATTAATGAATATTCAAACAAACAAAAAGAAGAGCTTTAATACACTATTTGTACTTAAAGTTTTACTTAATTAATATATCAATAATTTAATTTCTCTGTTATTTGTAAATCGCATTAAAATTAAGACATACAAAATCATTGTTATCTGCAGATTTAATAGATTTAGTTTTGCGTTACTTCCATATAGCTAACTAAGCAAGAAACACAACTCTTAGACACAATAAAAAAAACTTAAATAGTTTCCATCTATGACATCATTAAATCATCAACTAAAGTTCTTCATGGGATCAGCTGCTTTCCCAGATCTAGCATCTGTCCATGCTTTCGCAATAGTTCGTTTCATATCTTCATAACCATCCTCATACATGTTCTGCAAATTAAAAATATACTTAGAAATTATATTCTCCCCCTACTTCTTCTATATTTGCACTATAAGTCCCTATACTAAGCAAAATAACTATAAAAAAAACTCAGATACCTTCATCAAACCCATTATTCCAGCCATGGTATCTTTTTCTTTGTCCAAGCTAGGCTTCAACTGAAATAACATCAATAATATTCGTTAATTCTCAAGATTGTTTTGGAAAGTGAAAGAGCTCCATTTGCCGAATCTATATAAACATTAAATAACCTTGCCATGTCATTAAAAAGTGAAACAAAATATTGAAAATTAATATTCACTTACACTCATCTGCAAACTCAACAAAGGCAAATCGAAGGCGTGAATGAGGATCACCACATACTCGACAATCAACTACCTGGAAAAGCAAGGGACTAAAGTGTAAAAATGTTAAAGATAAAGGACTAAATGGGTAAAACAAAACTAACTTACTTGTCCATAAGCACAAAATAATCCAGCAAGGCGCTCTTCAGTAACCCATTTAAATAGAAATTAATATATTGAATTAAATTAAATTAAAATTTGAATTTTACTTACATTTTGATCAAGGTCTGAAACATAGACAGTTCGTCTAATACTATCTTCTCTTTGAGCCCTAAAGACTCGACCATTCAATCTTTTCTACCCTGATTATAATTATTTCCACATGATCAGGGATCAATAATGCAATTAATTGTAATAATACATAGAAATAATTAGTGATGTAATGAAAAACAGGTAAAAAAAGGTGAAAACAATAACACCTCATTGGGATTATGTAACAGCCCCTTGTGAATATTCATCACATTGTGGAGGATGTAAAACGCAAAATTTACTATACGAAGCTCAAGTAAAAGCAAAAGAGAATCAAGTACGAGAATTAATCATACACGTAGGCAAATTTTCAAATAAAGACCTTGAATTATCCAATATCATGAAACCTGTTATTCCTTGTAATATTCAATTTCATTACCGAAACAAAGTAAGTATTCTCTGGAAACAACAAAATATATAAAAATGGTAAAATCATATTAACAAACATATGGAGCTCAATAAAGAAACATTGAATTATCAATATGAATCAAATCCAATAGAGAATATTAACGTAATAAGAATTGTGTTTAATACCCTTCGGTTATTATTCGGGGAATCATCGTTGTTTGAAATCTTATTAGGTGAGACAATAACAAAATTGTTAAGACCCGATGGATCACGATTATGCGAAGAAGGAAAGAACTCTTTAGCCATTGGATTTAGCTTGAGTTTCTTCAATTGTTGATGGCGTATCGAAGCCGGTTGATGATGGTAGAGAAGGTACCATGAGGGACGGCGGTTTCCTTGTGCAGAGAGCGGCTTGTTGTGAGGCCCGGTTGGAGTGAGCTATTTTGGGTTCGATGGATAATGATGGTGCAGAATCGGATTGGTGTGAGGGAGGTTGAAGGAAGGAGGCATATATTAAAGTAAAAAAAAATGTAAAAAAAAAATTAAAAAAGAAATTAAAAAAATTAAAAAATAATGACGTGGAAACTCTGAAGACCTCATGCTGAAGTGGCGCTGAGTTGGCACTGAGGTGGCACTGACGTGGCGCCATGTGGCGTTGACTGACGGTCAACTGACAGAAAAATGAAAAAAGGGCTAACGGTGTCACAAATGGTGAAGATACGGGGCGTAAAAGGGTAATTTTGAAGATCAGGGGCGGCCCGTGCACTTTAGGCATAGTTAAGGGGCCATACGAGGGCTTTACCCTTTAGTAAATTAGGCATAGGTTAATGTTTTAGTCTGATTTCGGGTGCTTTGGCACCCTCCTACTGTCCTTTTTTTTTTTTGGACAATGTAAATCGAACATATTACAATGCAATCTTTAACCAATTCCTAGACGTGAAAGCCGATGAGTAAGATCCAACTGGTGATCATTTAGAGAACCCCGCTGTCTAGCGTTACGCGCGGCTCGGTCAGCCATGCCATTGAGACGTCTCGGAATATGCTTAAAGAACATCCGACCATGTTCCGCAGCATACCCGATGATCCGCTTGACATAAGGTTTGACCTTCCACCACGCCGCTGGCAGCGACTTAATACCTTGAATCAAATCAAGGTTATCTGAGCAAATAATAGTTTTTTGTCCCCTGTTGTCCATAGCCATCTTCGTTGCTTCCAGGACTGCTATCGCCTCTCCTTCTGCCGGTGAGTCTGTCCATATCGATTTCGAGTAAATCGCTCGAAAGCCCGTACGTGTATCTCTTCTGACTATCCCAATTCCGCTATGCTCTATTCGTGACTTAAAAGATGTGTCGCATGTAAAAATCACTTGTGTACCCGCGATTTCTTCCGGATTCCACGGGTTAGGATTAATGAATCCCGGTTCCCGCATCGGAGGCGGGGAGTAATCCATCCAGTTTTGGCCAAAAAGATCCTTCATACCTGCATTAGTAGCCAATAGCACTGTATCTATATCTAACGCTGTATTTTCGTGTAAACTTTTCATTTTATGTTTCCAGATGTTCCAAAGAGTTAGCATCACATATGACCCAACTACGTGCTTATCCCAAGTCATCGTCTCATCACCAGTATAAACATTCATGAACCATTCTCCCAAGGACTCAGGGTCTGTCTCCGGGGGCCTTATTTGTAAAGCCGAACCTGCCCAAACCTGTTTACAAAATGCACATGTAATTAGAAGATGGATAATGTTTTCCGTAGTCTCAGTGCACCAGTTACACCCTTTGTCAGTGCTACAATGCCTGAAATACAAGTTTTGTTTAGTAGGTAAGATATTCCGGCAAGCTTTCCAAGTGAAATTCCTAATTTTGTTAGAAACGTTTGATTTCCATATCTTGTTCCAAAGTGATGAATCGCGTATTTGAGCCTGAGCTGATGTCTGTTCTTCTTTGGAAATAGCGTCTTCCGTGAGTACCCGATATCCTGATTTGGTCGTATACTCTCCTGAATGAGTGTAAGGCCAAGTAAAGGTGTCTTGGTCCTCCCTATTGAGAAGGGGTACACGGCTAATTCTCCCCCTTAACTGGGAAAGGAAGAATAGCGTCAATAATATCCCAGTTCCACTGCTCGTTATTGGTTTGCATAAGCTGATCAACAGTTTCAAGCGTCGTATCCTGCGGTTTATCTTTGATAATCCCCGACGGTAGCCATTTGTGCTCCCATATCTTCGTTGTTTCCCCGTTCCCTATTTGAATGATGCCATATTGTATTAACAAATCCCTGCCTTCCATAATACTAGCCCATGACCATGAACTACTCTGCCTGAGTTTAACATCTAGGAATTCCTTGTTCGGAAAGTAGATACCTTTAAGGACTCTTGCAGCAAGGGATTCTGGATGTTGTACACCCTCCTACTGTCCAAAAAAAAAAAAAATACATTAGTGATAAATAATGACACATGGACTTTCAAAATTACTTTGTTATTTTTGTTCCAAATTCAAAATTACTAATCGAACCGTATAAATTTTAAGTCAATAATAAAGTCGTATATTGGGGTCCACTGTCACTGTTTCACATATTATCTTTTTTTTTTTTTGTCCCTTTCAATGTTTCACATATTACTATTTTACTGTTTATCATTACCCTGAGCCCTAACACAGAATCTTTCGTCGCTCTTTATTATCACTCCTTTTCTACACATCAATAGTTCTTTTAAAGCTCTGAATCGATTGATTAAGTGAGTAATTTATTTTTATTTTACAATTAATTCTTAATACTCAAGTTTATCTTAGACCATTTACCTTGGGTTCTTGAAAATTGTTATTTAAATAATTGCAAATCCGCGTTATTATTAGTATAATAGCTACATTTCTATTATCATTTTTTAGTTTTTGTAGAAAGTATGAATTATCACTTTTATTTTTCTAATTATCTGTTTAATTATTTTTCAGGATAACCAGTATTCGTATCGAATACTTTTAAGCAAAAAGGAAGCAAATGGAGGATTGGGGTGATTTAACTTTACCTCTAATTATCATTCATTTGATTATTTATTTAGTGATGATGTTAAGTTTTGCTTATAAGAAGCAAAGAAGTAATATATGGCAAAGATATGAAGGACTAAACTAGAATTGAAAATCTGGAACATTGTTAGATTTAAGTTAAGTTTTTTTGTACAGTAATTTGCACCATTGGTCCCTGTCTTATGCAAATTAAAATATACCCGTCTTCCACAATGTAGCAAATATATAGGGGTATATTTGCAACGATAATACAGGGGTATATTTGTTACTCTTTGAAAACAGGGGTTTATAGGGCTATTTTGCACAATTACATGTCTTCTTATTGTTGTGTTGTTGCTATTATTAAAGTCTCCAATAAAATTAAAATTATAATCTTTACTCTATAGTAATAAAATTAAACCTTGTACTACTTTAATGTTTCAGAGGACGAGCCTATTATTGATCTCTTGAAAAAGGATCAACCAAAGAATAATTGGGATGATGAAGATTTAGATGAGAATGACATAAAAGAATCTTGGGAAGATGAAGAGGAGCCCAAACCGGTATTTTTTTACCCATTAATTAATTATAATTTAAATAAATATTTATAATTTTTGTAATTAATCAGGCACCAAAAGTTGAACCTTCTCAAGAAAAGACCCCAAAAAAGGCTAATGAGAAGAAAGTTAAAGCTGCAGAAGTTTCACCGGTACAATTGGATCCTGTAGCAGAAAAACTCCGTCAGCAAAGGTTTTTTTTCTTTTTTTTTTCTGGTCAAAATAAAAAAAATAAAAAAGATAAATAAATATTATATCGTAGGTTAGTGGAAGAAGCTGATTACAAGTCTACTACAGAATTGTTTGGTAAAAAAGGTGACGAAAATAGCCTTGATAATTTTATTCCGAAAACAGAAAGTGATTTCCAGGAATATGCGGAACTTATATCTCATAAGCTTTGTCCATTTGAGGTAATTGAATTTGATTTTATTTTATGTTATGTATGTTATTTTCATTACTTACATTAGATTTTTTTACTGCAGAAAAGTTTCCATTACATTGGGTTACTTAAAGCTGTAATGAGAATTTCAATGACTTCTTTAAAAGCAGCAGATGCTAAAGAAGTTGCTTCTTCAGTTACTGCAATTGCAAATGAGAAAATAAAAGCTGAAAAAGAAGCTAATACTGGCAAAAAGAAGACAGGTATATATATATGTATGTATATATGTGTCTAGAGTAGAGATTTATGTGTTTTTGTAACTGATTTACAGGTGGAAAGAAGAAGCAATTGCATGTAGATAAAGATGAAGACGTGGTAGTTAATACTTATGATGATTTTGATGATGATGATTTTATGTGAGATTAATTTAGTTATAAAGAAAGAATAGGAACTTTTATTTATAAAGATGAGGATTGTTTTTTATCCCCTGTTTTAATTCGGGGATGTGAGTGTGTCATTGTTTTACATTTGATGATATTCTTTTTCACATCTTTTCTTTCGAAGGTTACTTGAGTTGTTTGAAACTTGATAGTACTCACTACATATTCTTTGGTTTTGGATATATGGAGTACTTGTAACGTAGTTTTTTTTTTTGTATTTTTTGGTCAAGTTTAACCTAGATTTTGAATATAGGATAATTCATGTTTATCTTTGTTGCCTTGTTACCGTTTGTTTTAATTTTTCTGGACAGTGAGTGGTTTTTTAGCATGGTATTATAATTTTGATGCCAAATACTCTGGGGCAAAACTTACTCTAGCAAAATGATAGCCTTCACTCCTTGAAGTACGACAAGTATCCATTCAAATCTAGCAATTATAGGAAAGCGATGATCCCTTTCAATTAGTGACATATGCGGAATTAGCATGCTATTATGCATACACTAGCAATCAAAGTCAGTTTTAAGGAAAAAAACACTATTTTTAGGCCCTTTTTAACTATATTCGATGTTAAGATAACACCAAACACCAACTTTTTTACACTAAATTGTATACATCATTCCAATCAGGCACTTGCTAAGGAAGAAGAATTACGATAAGCACCTGTTATGACCAAACATTGGAATATTGTGGGTTACGTTTGGGGTGTTTTATGCCTATAAATATAACTTTATTCTTCTTTAAATACAACTCTCTCTATTAAAAGATATCATCCTAATCTTCAAATATGGAAGAGAGAATTCAACCTTCTTAGCTTGTGGTATACACATTATAGCAAGGATATTCTTCATCTGACATATATTGGCTCAAGATGATAGATTTGTAAAGATCAAGGTCACTAGGTCAGGGCCGGCCCGGGCCCAAGGCAACCAAGGCGGTCGCCTTGGGCCCCACGTTATTTAGGGCCCCAAAAAATTATTTTGTACCGAAATTAGATATATATCTTAAGACTATAGTATTAGCGAAGGTGAAAGTGTGGCTCAGTGGAAATGCAAGTGATAATGTGATATTAGTTGGTTTTGGTGAAAGTTCTGTAATATAATTAATTATATTTAATTTTCTGTCTATCTTAAAATTATACTATATATAAAAAGACATCTCCAAAAAAACAATTAAAAGGTAAATTTTTGTTCCTATCTTTTGTATAATTAATTATATTTAATTTTATTCATATTTAAAAATTAAATTATATTATTTTCATACATTTGTCACAAGTATAATTGAACTCACTTTGAAATATAAGAAAAACTTATAACCAAAACTCGAAACGAATAGTTATTGGAAGTGCGTTAGTTAAATAAAAATGTTCAGTTGTTCTATTATTATTTTATCAATTATTATGATTCACAAACGAGAATATGGTCATATTGAGTTGTTGATTGAGCAAAATATGATTAAGGAACAAAGATATGAAAGTTTAATCAATAATTTTGTATCATAAAAAACACTGAAAATGTTTTTAAAGTGAATATAGTAAATTTTTAATTTTTTTTCAAACATTTTTTATATAATTGTTTCAGATATAGGGCCCGTTTGGAAGTGCTTATTTTAGAGTAAAAAAGCGCTTTTGGAATAAAATTTAAAATTTAAAAAAATTATTAAAATTAATTTTGAAATCTAAAATTATTTTAAGTGCTTTTTTTAAGAAGCACCTATTTGGTGCTTCTCATAAAAGTGCTTTTCAAAGTAAAAAAAATTCTTAAAATACTAAAAGCACTTTTAAGTGCTTCTCCAAAAAAACACTTCCAAACGGGCACATAATATCTTGATTTTTTTTTGAAAAATTGCTTATTCATGAATTTTATTAATAAAGTTTTTATATATGATTTGTTTGGTCAAAACAGGATAATTTTTTTTTTAGTATACGTACGGTAAAAGGCCCTATTTTTTCTTGCCTTAGGTACACACGACGCTCGGGCTGGCCCTGATCAAGATGTAAGTAAACCCTTGTATCTTCGAGTTTCTATCACACTTCTTGAAGTGTTAGGAAGGTGTTTAACTCACCTATTTAAAGAGTTATAGTGGTCAATATCTCATTTTGAAGAGATAATTATTTTCTTCATGGTGATCTAATCTGGACCTTCATGAGAGGTCGAAGGGTGTAAAGGTTCTTACCTAACTACTGGAAGTGGAAAGGGGCTTATTTTTACATCTACTTTGCAATGTGATAGGGATAATTCTAGTTGGAAAAAATTCTAGATATACTAAGATTAGAAGAGTTTTAGGTAGTGGAGTGTAAGCCTATAGGCAAATCATTATACATATAGTGTTAATTTCTCCATCCTTAAAACCCTTTACATTTATCTCCTTACATTCATGTGTTATTAACTCTTTGAGAACTTTTCTAGGTTATATATAATTGCATGGCTGAAACATTTAGAATATCTTGTTTGTTATGTCATGCCTTAGGATTACTGAATTATCTTTTATAGCAGTGGATAATTTTAATTCTCACTGTTTGTAATATATGAGAATTTTATTTTAGGGTCAAAGTTTATTACTAAAATATTTAAAATGTTAATTGATAAATTTATGAAAATTGTGGAAGCCGTTTTAGAAACTTAAGTATTATTTTTAAAAGGATATTGTAATAAGACACTTTATTTTACTTTCTCCACAGCCTCACGCATTCTACTATTTAGAAGATGTCCACCTATTTGATTCGGAGTGTATCAGTATCAGGGCCGGCCCGAGCGTCTTGGGTACCTAAGGCGGGATAGAAAAATGCGGCCTTTTACGGTTTAATAAAAAAATCAATAAAATCTGTGTAAACCCTATTTATTGACGAGTACAATAAATGAACCTGTTTATTTGACGAATTTTCTAATAATTTTTTGCTTCTTAGTTTGTTTTTTTAAATTCGTTTGTGATTTGAAATAGATTCAACAAAATTTGTGTTGTGATAAATATATAAAAATAGTATAATTGAATTCTAAATTAAATTAGGTATAAATTATTAAATATAATTTAGTTTATAAAAAATAAAAATAAACCATTAATCTTACTTTGATGTACTTTTATGTGGTTTGTATACTAATCTTACTTTAATTAAAATATTAAGTGGTCTGTTATGAACAAAAAAAGAAGAAAAATGGTTTGTACTTTTAATGTGTCTATTATTGAGATCTAAGGGTTATGAGAGAAACTCAAAAACAAAAGCTACGCATGGGATTCGAACTCACCGTCTATTGCTTGAAAGTGCAACACTCTTTCCACTAAACTGAATAATGAATTATGTTATCATATTAATCGTAAATTATATATATATAATTATTTTTGGGGCCCTCAAAATTTCGGGGCCCAAAGCGACCGCCTTGGCTGCTTTGGGCCCGGGCCGGCTCTGATCAGTATCACCAACAATACAAATATTATTAAGTTCACTTCAATTTGTTAAGCCTAAATCTAATTGAACCTCAATTCTAGTTAAAAGTTATAATAAGGGATTAAAACTCCATTTTTACTACTCCAAAAGATTTAGTAGAGTAAGGATCTCCAATTGTGATACTATTTTTTTTTATTTTATATTTAGCTATATTTAGCAAGTTTTAAAAAGTTGTTACAATTAATTTTTTATCTTTTTTAGTTTGTTGTAAAAGTAGCAAAGCTTTAAGTTAATTTTTTTATTTTTCTTTTCAATTCCTTTTAATATTAAAAGCTTTAGTTGCAAATCTTTTGTTATTCGTTTTGACTTGAAACCGTTCTTTTTTAAAAAAAATTGAAAACTTTAAATTATTATTAATTTGGGGCAATGCCCAGTTAATTATACGGAGAGTGTAAGTATTCCTGATTAATTACAACTTCAAGTTAATTCTCAATTAAGAACAGAATCCCACCCGGTTACAATAATATCCTTCACCTTTATAACACACAAAAATAAAATAAAAAAACAAAAAGGAATAACCCTCCGTAATAATGTGTGTAGTGAAAACAAATAAATTAAAAAACTGCTCATAACTACACCCAGTAACACACCATTAATCTCACATACTTAAGAATATCATGCTTAAGAAGAGATTCTGGTTTTTCTCCTGCAACTTTCACCAAATACTTAATTGTCACAGTGTTAGAAGAAGCATTATCAACTGTCAAAGTAAGATATGAACTGATATTCCAATCCATAAGAATTGATTCTACTTTTCTACCTATTGTTTCACCTGTATGATTCTCAACTTTACAAAACTCTATGATTCTTTTATTTAATTTCCAATCAGAATCCACATAATGGGCAGTCAAACACATATAATTCAAGTTTTGGTTAGAGGTCCATGTATCAGTGGTCATACTAATTGTCAAATTTTTCAACTCTTTTAGCTTAAACTTTTCTTCTTCATATATAGTCATACACTTTCGCATAATGGTCATTTTAGATGGTATGGTTTTATACTTGGGTTGCATTACATTACAATTTTTTTAAAACCAATGCCTTCCACAAATCTAAAACTTAACTCATCTATAATGACCATTTCAGCTAGGGACTTAGTACAAGTTTCAATAGAAAACACATAAGTTCCAACTACATTCTTTCCTTCATCAAATTTCTTAAAATTTAACAAAGTTTGTCCATCTTCTTTTGGGGGATAAAATGGATAATTTGGGCATCTTCTAAGCTTAATGTGATTATTCATATTAGTTGTACCATGCTTTCTAGAATTAGCTGCATATGTATGTTCACAATATTTACAATCTGATCTTATATTACCATCTTCATAAGTAATGATTTCAAAGTTTTTCCAACAATCAGAGGTTTCTTTCTTGGCTGTTTTAGGGACGGGGGTAAACTACTATAGGTGCGAGTGTTGAGTGTATCAGATTCAGGAGAGTTACCAACAGATGTTTGATCAACACCTTGGGTGGGTTGTATAGTAAGATTAATGATGGATTCAGAATCATTCTCCATACTCATTAATCTGCAAAACACAAAAACAAAACACAAAAATAACTAGTAATAATCACAAAACATAAAAATAAACTAATTTATTTTCGAAAATCATTTACAATAAGCTAGATCTTCAAATAGATTACAAGAATTGAAGAAGAGAAGAATGAAAGAGGAGACTGAAGATTCAAACCTGGAAAAAGGGGTTTTGAACGAACCCCATCTCGGTCTTTCATACAAATCCAGAAAACCCCCACATATCAATAACACATTAACCATAGCATAAAAGTATTAAGCATGGCTTAATCGATTAACCATGGTTAGCTCGTAAATCGGAGGCGATAAATATCATGAGAGATTTCACGAACAATAAATGCGGACCTCAAAAGTTGTTGTAAACCCTCTAAATAATTAATCCAGAGTACAAAAGGAGTCATTGAGACTGCGATGGATGGGTGAGGGGATGGGTTTCAGAGAGTAGCGAAGAGAGAATGTGAAAAGGCTAGGGTTTTTAGTTCGTGTAAAAGACGAGAGAAAAAACTTTTCATGTGAGGTACGAGTAAAATGAGGTGGGGGTGTTTTACCCACCTCTTTTATACGTATATATAAACAAAAAAAATTATTGGGCCAAACTGCAGGTGGGTTGGTTACCCGCGGTTTGGCCCATTCCAAAACCGCAAACCAACCCAAATCCACCAAAAAGAATAATTTAGACCTATTATAAACCATGGTTTATATGGGTTGGTTTTTCCAGGTTCCGTGGTTTTTCGTGTGCAACCCTAAGTAATACCGCCTCACACTCCTTCCCCGAAGCCAACCCACAGTCGCTAGCCAATCTCATTACCTTCTTTTTTTTAATCCATCTAGGCTACGAGTGTAGCTCGATCGATCGAACAAGACCTTGTCCCTCATGTCCCACAATACCCAAACAGCAGCGCATCGGCAAATAAACAGCTTCTTCTCGATTGAGAAGAACCTTTTCAAATATCCACATTTTGTTTATGGAACCAAAAAGAAAAAAAAATCAACTTCGCAGATTGTTGTCACTTGAACGGTAAGTTGACAGTATTTTCATATTTCTATAGAAATTAATTCATATGTTTTTTGTTTTTAAATTCTGATTTATTTTTCTTAATAAAAAAAAATGCCAGATCGATTGGAAATCTGAGATCGAATAAGAATTTTAAATTAGAATTTCTCTAAAATCAAAATTTAATTTTTTATCGTATTTATAAACTAATTAATATTGAGTAAAATTGTGGGATTAATTTGTTAATGGATTCTGGTTAAATTCTCTTTAAATTTATTACTGTTTGAGGTTTTGGATTAAAACTCTCTATTTAATTGAAATTTAACTAATATTTTCCAAATACAATTAGTATGAGTTCTAATGAATTTTAAATTTTTTGTAGAGAAAGATTGTTGATTATGACATTTCAGTTTTTCGTAACTATTTTGGTAAGTCTTACCCTTTCTAATAATCATATTGTCTTGCTCAAAATTTATAATATTAGATGTAAAATAATATGCAGTTTATATGATTTAGATATCGTTTTAAACCTTAACTTTGGTTAAATTTTATGATATTTTTCTTAGATTTAGGGTGAGTGTAATTCTCTTGAGTTATAAACTAGCACGTGTAAACCTATAAAGGCTAACTATATATGTTATGTGTTAAGATCATAAGAAATGAGTTTTCAAAGGACTTTTATAGCAAATCACGGTTTTTTTTCTGTGTGACTAGTTATTATATTTGAAATGGATTATATTAATTTTACTATTTCGAGCATCGTCGAAGTGTGTATAAATTTATTCTTACATATATTTAAACCTATTCAAAATAGTAGTCATAGAGCAAAGTTCAGTGTGAGATGATCCTAGGGTTTATATAATTTGCTGATGTGTATTGCCCAAGATTCTTCCTCCTGGAAAATGTCAGGAACTTTATCTCCTTTATATTTTTATATAGTTGTTATTGGAATTAACCTTATTAGTACTTGCAGGCAAATAAAACCAACTAGCTAAGCCACCCAAAAAGCTCAATGGCAGCCATTTTCAAACTCCCGAAATGCAATTCTACAAGTTCCTCAGATGCAAGGAAGGAAGAAACAGCTACAAAGTCAGGTAAGCATATATTGTGACACATGTTTCTCGTATTATTTTCTATTAAAACTCTCTAATTAACTCAACTTTCATTAATTATTTTTCCAATTGTAACAAGTATATAATTCATTCCTTTCTTAAAATAGGTAAGAGGTTCGATATCCATAGCATTTCAACAAGGGTGAACATTCTTTGGTAAGTCTTACCTCATCTAATAATAGTATTAGACCTCGATAACTAAATGATATGGCTTGATAGTATTTTTGTTACTATTTTACGAGATTTTCTTGTTTTTCCATAAATAATTCTTGTTTGGGGGATCTTTTTTGTGCTAGGTTTGATATGGAAGACAAGACAAAATGATGATACTTGATTTTGCTATTGTCGTACAGCGGGCCCTAATGTTTTATTATTGTTGCAAAGATCATATATTCGTCTTGTAACTGGTTAATTAGGATGTTTGGAGAATTATGACTCCTAATTTTTTAGTTAGTTTATTCTCATATTATATACACTTTATTGGTTAATGTTGTGATCAATTTCAACAATGGTGCTTTGATAATTAAATGTTTTGCTACATATTGGTTAATGTTTAGTCTTTTATTTAACTAATCACATGTAAGTTTGATGTTGTAATATATGAGGTCGGTGCATTCTTGATTAATTAAAAGAATACTACATTAGTCTTATTATTCTGATTTCGCATTCAAGAAATAATCTTCCAAGGGTGGGACATGTAACCTGTGTGAAGGTGTGTGAGTAGATACGGGGTAAATAAACTTGCATATCCAATAATTTTCCCAAATCAATTTATATTAGATATCTATTATCCAAGTCTTTTTTTTTTTTTTTTTTGCTAAGCATCTATTATCCAAGTTGTCATACTATTCTATATTTTTTTTTGCTAAGCATCTATTATCCGACCCTATAGAACACACTATTAATGATCTTCTCCAAAAGCCCTTCGATGGTTTGTGCATATATGGCTATTTCTAATTAAAAAATATGAAGAATGCTTGTCAAACCCTGGCTTATTAGAAGAATCAGTCTTTCGGGGCCGAATAGAAGGAATGCCTCCTCTGTTCATTAAAGAGCGAAATGTTAGGAAAATTGCTTCTACTCTTGGTAATATTCTCGAACTTGTGCTACCAGATCCTGAAAAATTCAAAATTGATCCATCAGTCAAGCGAGGATAGTCTGGATAATTGGTAATCCCTTAAAGGTAGGGTGTATGTTCAAGCCGAGAGATAGCCTTTCTGTTTGGGTTTCATTTAAGTTCGAAAAACTATTTGATTTTTGCTATATCTATGGTATTATTTCTCACGAAGAAAAAAACTGTGATAACCCGAATAAGTTGATTACCAAGTTGGGAAATTGGATTAGATTCGTTGAAAATGATAAAGGTAATCAAACTTTTGTTTTTTCAGCTAGAAAACAAGAGCAAGGTGCTAACACTGATCAGAGAAAACGAGGGAAACAACCTTTAAAGAACAAAAACAAATTTGAGGCTAAAAAGCAAGATAATATTAAAATAAAGGCTATTGAACAAGGCTCTAATTTAGTTCAATCGATGTTGACTCTCCCTACAGTTGACTTAAGGGATAAAATTCAAGTGAGAGTAAAAACTCTACTACTATTAGGCCACTTTCTGAAGGAGGAAATTAAATTACTTTGTGGCCCAGCTAATGAGTTAGGTCCAAACATAAGTCCAAAACTTATCAAAAGCCCATATGCCATCAATCCATCCATCACTTCTAATTTGGGGGTCAACATTCACTTTGGGCCTTTAGAGCGAACTAAACAGGTCAGGAGAGATCTAGGTCTCCCCTCAAAGAATAATGTCGCCTCTATGGTCCCTGCAACTCTTATTGGTTCTGAAGATGAATTCCTTGATCAACTTGAGAAAGAAAATAATGAGAAGGCAAAGGATATGGATTTAGACAACTTCAATGAAGAGGATGGAGATGAAAAATGGAAAAAAGCAGTTTGTCTTGAAAACTATGAGTCTACCGAAGTGGTTTGCGGGGTTGACTTAAATCAACCCCAAAAACAACAACAATACAAGCCTAGAACTGTCAAGGCATTGTCACAGCCTTGACAGAATTGAGCTTAATCGACATGGTTAAAGCTCACAATATACATGTACTCTTTCTTTCTGAAACCAAAAATAAATTTGATGTAATTGAAAAATTGAGTCCAAGATTGAACATGACCTTAGCAACCTTTATTGATCATGTGGGTATTTCTGGAGGATTAGCTGTTTATGTGAAATATTTAAATCTTTTTAAACTTATAAATTCTTCAAAGAATTTAATTCACTACTCTTATGAACATCCAAACAATGGTTTGATTTTTGTACATTTGTGTATGGACCTACAACTGATGGAAAAAATCGGATTTCTTGAATTGTGTTTCAAAATTAAACAATCCTTGGGATTGTTAATGTATATTGGGAGACTTCAATTTGATTAGATTTCCATATGAAAAGTTAGGCGGAAATATAGATAATGTGAAGAGGAAAAACATGGGTCTTTTCAAGGACTTTGTTAGTCAGAATGATTTGATTGAGTTACAATCAAAAGGACGTAGCTTCTTTTGGTCAAACAAGAGGAATGGCAACCTTCTGATCAAACAAGTCCTTGATAGGATCCTGGTGAATTCTAAATGGAATGACTCTTTTCCTAATTCTTGGTGTTCTATTCTCCCACCAACTGGCTCAGACTACACTCCTATAATACTTAACTTTGGGAATTCAGAAAAATTCTTTAAAATGAAGAGATTTTTTCTAAAAAAAGGATGGCTATTTGATCCCTCTTGTTGTGAATTAATCTTGAATTAATGGAAAATTAAGAATCTTGATTTTTGTAGAGGAATCCAAAGATTTGGTATTAAATTAAGGAGGATTCAAAGAAGTGTTTCCCAGTGGGCAAGAAATAGAATATTGAACAATAGAATTCTTATCTTCAAAACTCTTAATAAAATGGAGAAAAATTATAATGCTCCATTTTTTGAGGAGAATAAAAGCAAGTTTGAGTCCCTTAGCACTGACCTTGAATTATTCTGGAAAAAGGAAGAAATGTATTGGGCATTAAGAGCTAAGAAAACTTGGTTAAAGCTGGGTGATAAAAACACAAAATATTATCATGCTATAACCAAGGTGAAGAGAACAAAAAATAAAATTTGCAGGCTTAAAAAGGAGGATGGTAATTGGATTGAAGGAAAATTAGATATTGTTGACGAAATTACCTCTCATTGACTCATTATAATGAGGTGTTTACCTCAGTGGGCTCTAGAAATTATAATCCTATTCTAAGATGTGTTAAAAAGGTTGTTACACGGGATATGAATAGTGAGCTAATTAAACCAGTTAATGAAGAAGAGCTTCAAAAAGCTGTATGGTCTCTTGGAAGTGACAAATCTGCTGGACTTGACGGTTTTGGTGGGTTTTTCTTTAAAAAATTATGGAAGGAGATTAAATTGGACCTCATTAAAATGGTATCTGATTTCATTATGCAAAATTCTTCTTTAGCAGAGATTAATTGCACTATTATAGCATTGATTCCCAAATGTACTAACCATGATTTGATTTCTTCTTACAGGCCTATTAGTTGTGCGAATTTCAAATACAAAGTTATTGCTAAAATTCTGGAAAATAGGTTACAACCAATGCTTTGTGATATTATTTCTGAAACTCAAACTGTCTTTATTCTAGGTAGATCAATTTTTGAAAATAATTATAGCTCAAGAGGCTAGTCATTTTTTGATGAATAAAAGGACTTCAAAAAAATATAATATAGCTATTACAGCTGACATGAGTAAAGCTTATGAAAATATAGAGTGTGACTTTTTATTGGATCTCCTTAAAACTATGGGATTTCATGATAGATGGATTGGATGGATTAGAAACTGTATTTCTACTATTACTTATCACTATTGGAACACGTCAAACGGATAAGTATTGAATCAGTTACGGCCAAAACGAAACAACATCAAAATCTTACATTTTCTATATTCAAGGGTTACGAATTTGAGTTGGGCTTGGAGTCCAATACCTATCTTATACTCCAAGAAACGTTTTAGGGTTTCCTATACCCTGTAAATACACCCTCTAATCAGAAGAAACACATCCTTGGCCAAGCCTTAAGCCAAGAGGAAGCTTATAGCACAAGAAGAGAAGTCTGGAAGGAGCTGTGCATCAATTATGTCTTCTTCAACCTTTGAATTTGTAATTTATTTATCTTCTTCCATTAGTATGAACTAATTTATTTTTAGCTTGAGATTTAGCATATATGTATGAATCCTTGACATGTTTAAACGTCTATCTAATTTGGGATACCATCGTATTTAAATTGAATTCATGTTTTACTTCTCTGTATATGTGTTTGAGTTATTATCTGTTTTCCTTGCGGTGTACAACGTATAGGATTACCTTCATAGTAGTTAGATAGTCAATAGCTAAGACATATTTAACTATAGAAACAACACATAACGTCTAGTGTAAGGATGGTCCAATAACACAACCGATCTAGATAGTCATTATGGTATTGTGTTATCATCATTAATCAATTGTAGGAAAAGTTTGCTTAGGACCCTTATTGACACAGGTTAACCCTATTTTAAACTACCTAGCACAATTGAGGTCGATTATTTTAATACTACATGATTCACCCTTACATGTTTAGAATAGACAAGACTAGTGGGGATTACTTGCTAATTTCTCAGGCTAAACTCTCATACTATCTTCTTCTCTTTGCATTTAAATTTCTGTCTTTAAGTTATTAGTTTAATTTCCTTATTCAAAAAAACCAAATAAAAATCTATTTGTCTTTTATTTATGTGCGTATTATTACTTCTAGCTCCTATATTTGCACTTGATAATTTGCATAAGTTCTCTCTAACTTTTGTAGTCTCTAAGGAACGAATCTTGTTTATCATCTAAAACTTGCATACGTCTTGTATAATTGCAGAACCGTGCTAGCCTAGGCTGTTTATTTGCGTTTATTTATCTAGTATTTTATCACACCTTAGGCGACACCAGTAAGCAATATTGCACTTTCAGTTGGTGTATACATAAAACTGAAATAGCATTGAGGGTATTGCATTTTTTTTCTTGGATCTAAAGTAACCGCCACATAGAGTATAATGTTTATACTATTAACTCCCCAGTATATTTTGAACTTTTTTTTCATCTCAGTTGCCATTTTACTAAATACTAGATTTTCATTTTCACACAATTCAACTATTTTTTCCCAAATTCTCACTATTTCATCAATGAAGAGATTTGTTGTAACAAATAAAGTACCACTAAATTTCTTAGTGGATATGTAAAACAATCTAAAAAACTCGACAAAACACCTCGCATATTCTCAATCAATTATGTTTGGAGGATTTCTTGAACCTCGTTAACGTGTGTAGTATAAGTAGCATCATCCACTTTCATTCACGCAAATACAGTTTTGAATTTTTCAGCACACTCAAGCATTTTATAAGTATAATTCCATCTTGTAGGGACATCAAGGCACAAGTTGGATTTACATTCAACCCCACACAAAGCCATGAAACTCTTAAAAGATCTAAATCTTGCAGGAGAACCTCTAACATATTTAACTGTCTCTCATATATTTTTTATACAAGCATCTAACTCAACCATACCCTCTTTTACAATAAGATTCAAAATATGAGCGCAACACCTTACATGAAGAAATTCATGCTTAAGAAGAGATTGTAGTTTTTCCCCTGCAACTTTCACCATTATCAACTGTCAAAGTAAGATATGAATGTATATTCCAATCCATAAGAATTGATTCTACTTTTCTACCTATTGTTCCACCTTTATGATCCTCAACTTTGCAAAACCCTATGATTCTTTTATTTAATTTCCAATCAAAATCCACATAATGGGCAGTCAAACATATATAGTTCAAGTTTTGATTAGAGGTCCATGTATCAGTGGTCATACTAATTGTCAAATTTTTCAACTATTTTTTCAACTTAAGCTTTTCTTCTTCATATATAGTCATACATCTTCGCATAATGGTCATTCTAGTTGGTATGGTTTTATACTCGGGTTGCATTACATTACAATTTTTTTTCAAACCGATGCCTTCCACAAATCTAAAACTTAACTCATCTATAATGACCATTTCAGATAGGGCCTTAGTACAAGCTTTAATAGAAAACACATAAGTTCCAACTACATTCTTTCCTTCATCAGATTTCTTAAAATTTAACAAAGTTTGTCCATCTTCTGCTGGGGATAAAATGGATATTGTGGGCATCTTCTAAGCTTAATGAAATTATTCATATTGGTTGTACCATTCTTTCTAGAATTAGCTTCATATGAATGTTCGCAATATTTATAAACTGATCTTATACTACCATCTTCATAAGTAATAATTTCAAAGTTTTTCCAACAATCAAAGATTTTTTTCTTAGCTTTTTTAGGGACAGGGGGTAAACTACTAGAGGGGCGAGTGTTAAGTGTATCAGTTCAGAAGAGTTACCAACATGTGTTTGACCAACACCTCAGGTGGCTTGTACAGTAAGATCAATGATGGATTCAGAATCATCCTCCATACTCATTATTCTGCAAAACACAAAAGCAAATCACAAAAATAATTAGTAATAATCATAAAACATAAAAATAAACTAATCTATTTTCGAAAATCATTTACAATAACCTAGATCTTCAAATAGATTACAAGAATTGAAGAAGAGAAGAATGATAGAATAGATTGAAGATTCGAACCTGGAAAATGAGGTTTTGAAGAACACGAACCCCATCTCAACATTTTATACAAATCCAAAAAACCCCACATATCAATAACACATTAACCATAGTATAAAAATTATTAACCATGGTTTAATCGATTAACCATAGTAAGCTCATAAATCGGAAGCGATAAATATCATGAGAGAAGTCACGAACAATAAATGCGGATCTCAAAGGTTGTTGTAAACCCTCTAAATAATTAATCTGGAGTACAAAAGGAGCCATGGAGAGACGACGATGGATGGGTGAAGGGATGGGTTTCAGAGAGTAGCGAAGAGAGAAGGTGAAAAGGCTAAGGTTTTTAGCCCCTTTTCGTGGAAGAGACGAGAGAGAAAACTTATTGGGGGTGTTTAACCCACCTCTTTTATATGTACATATAAACAAAAAAAATTATTGGGCCAAACTGCAGGTTGGGTTTAGGGATGGCAACGGATCGGATTATTGCAAAAAAATTCAAAACCATGTCCATATCCATTTAATTTATCAAAAACCAAACCCTAACGGATTTATCCATCGGATTTACTTTTCAAAACCATATCCGAATAATTCGGATTCGGTTTTTTAAACGGTTTTTCGGATTTTAACCATAACCCGGCTCGCGAGGCGTCCCTCTCGCAGTAGGATTCCTAACCTCACCTCGCTCTTGTGACATACCAAACTATAACTCTCTAAATATATTTAAAATATTGAAACAAGATCACAAATACATGACAAATATCCAATATATAAAATGTTATGTTGATCATTAATTAAATAACGTTTTTGTTACTTCTTTTGTTAATTCTAATATTTAGATTGTAATTTCGAGATATGAAAATATTTTTTTATCTATAGTACTATAAAATATACAAAAATAGATGATAGCAAACAGGTTTTTGGTTATTCGGTTTTATTTTCATCTAAAATTTTAACCTAAAGGATTTAACCATCGGTTGCATTTTTAAGAACCATAACCTACCGGTTTTATCCATGGTTGCATAATCGATTTTTAATCGGTTCAATTTTTCATCGAATTTGATTTTAAACCATAATCATTTCCATCCTTATATATAGTTGGGTTGAAACTTTTGGCATTTTGGTAATTAAAAATCAGAAAAATATAAGAAAGATGGACTTCAAAATATAAAATACATGGATTTTAACCTTTAGTAGGTAAAATAAAATCATATATATATATAAACGGATTTCGGTTTTTCGAGTTTTTTTTAATCTAGAACCATAACCTAACGGTTTTAACCATCGGTTTCACTTTTTAAAACCAAACCCTAACAGATTTAACCACGGTTACATAATCGGTTTTTATTCGGTTCGGTAATCCGTCGGTTGCGGATTAAAATTGTAACCACTGCCATCCTTAGTTGGGTTGGTTACCCGCGGTTTGGCCTGTTCCAAAACCACAAACCAACCCAAATCCACCAAAAAAAATAATTTGGGCTTATTATAAACCATGGTTTATGCGGGTTAGTTTTTCCAGATTGCCGTTTTGCAGTTCAATGGTTTTTCGTGTGCAACCCTAAATAATACCGCCTCACACTCCTTCCCCGAAGCCAACCCACAGTCGCTAGCCAATCTCATTACCTTCTTTTTTTAATCCATCTAGGCTACGAGTGTAGCTCGATTGATCGAACAACACCTTGTCCCTCATGTCCCACAATACCCAAACAGCAGCGCAGCGGCAAATAAACAGCTTCTCGATTGAGAAGAACCTTTTCAAATATCCGCATCTTGTCTATGGAACCAAAAAGAAAAAAAAAATCAACTTCACATATTGTTGTCACTTGAACGGTAAGTTGACAATATTTTCATATTTCTATAGAAATTAATTCATATGTTTTTTGTTTTTAAATTCTGATTTATTTTTCTTAATAAAAAAAAATGCCAGATCGATTGGAAATCTGAGATCGAATAAGAATTTTAAATTAGAATTTCTCTAAAATCAAAATTTAATTTTTTATCGTATTTATAAACTAATTAATATTGAGTAAAATTGTGGGATTAATTCGTTAATGGATTCTGGTTAAATTCTCTTTAAATTTGTTACTGTTTGAGGTTTTGGATTAAAACTCTCTATTTAATTGAAATTTAACTAATATTTTCCAAATATAATTAGTATGAGTTCTAATAAATTTTAAAATTTTGTAGAGAAAGATTGTTGATCATGACATTTCAAATTTTCGTAACTATTTTGGTAAGTCTTGCCCTTTCTAATAATCATATTGTATTGCTCAAATTTTATAATATTAGATGTAAAATAATATGCATTTTATATGATTTAGGATATTGTTTCTTCAAGTGTCTGTAAACTTAACTTTGGGTAAATTTTATGATATTTTTCTTAGATTTAGGGTGAGTGTAAATCTCTTGAGGCATGTGTAAAACCTATAAAGGCTAACCATATATGTTATGTTAGATTAAGAAATGAGTTTTTAAAGGACTTTTACAGCAAATCACGATTTTTTTTTCTGTGTGACTAGTTATTATATATGAAATGGATTATATTAATTTTACCATTACGAGCATCATCGAAGTGTGTATGAATTTATTCTTACATATACTTAAACCGATTCAAATTAGTAGTCTAGAGCAAAGTTCAGTGTGAGATGATCCTAGGGTTTATATAATTTGCTGATGTGTATTGCCCAAGATTCTTCCTCCTGGAAAATGTCAGGAACTTTATCTCCTTTATATTTTTATATAGTTGTTATTGGAATTAACCTTATTAGTACTTGCAGGCAAATAAAACCAACTAGCTAAGCCACCCAAAAAGCTCAATGGCAGCCATTTTCAAACTCCCGAAATGCAATTCTACAAGTTCCTCAGATGCAAGGAAGGAAGAAACAGCTACAAAGTCAGGTAAGCATATATTGTGACACATGTTTCTCGTATTATTTTCTATTAAAACTCTCTAATTAACTCAACTTTCATTAATTATTTTTCCAATTGTAACAAGTATATAATTCATTCCTTTCTTAAAATAGGTAAGAGGTTCGATATCCATAGCATTTCAACAAGGGTGAACATTCTTTGGTAAGTCTTACCTCATCTAATAATAGTATTAGACCTCGATAACTAAATGCTATGGCTTGATATTATTTTTGTTACTATTTTACGAGATTTTCTTGTTTTTCCATAAATAATTCTTGTTTGGGGGATCTTTTTTGTGCTAGGTTTGATATGGAAGACAAGACAAAATGATGATACTTGATTTTGCTATTGTCGTACAGCAGGCCCTAATGTTTTATTATTGTTGCAAAGATCATATATTCGTCTTGTAACCTGTTAATTAGGATGTTTGGAGAATTATGACTCCTAATTTTTTAGTTAGTTTATTTTCATATTATATACACTTTATTGGTTAATTAATGTTCATGATCAATTTCAACAATGGTGATTTGATAATCAAATGTTTCACTACTACAGGCGGGACCTTTAGGGAGGACGAGTTTCCTCGCAAAAAGGTCCCGTAATCCTCGCTAAAACTTTTCGCGAGGAAAGTTCCTCGCAAGAAGTTCCTCCCTAAAAGTTCGTCCCAAGAAGTACCTTATAACGACGATTTTAATAGTCGTCCCAAGAAGCCAACTCTTTCGCGAGGAAATAGTTTCCTCCCTAAAGGTTATGCTTTTCCGAGGAAATTTTCCTCGCTAAATGTTGTACTCTTGCGACGACTTTTCCGTCGCTAGAGGACCATCACGTTTAGCAAGGAACTCTTTCGCGAGGAAAAGTTCCTCCCTAAAGGTTTTTTTTTAATTATTATTATTATTTTTTTTTAAAATTATTATTTTTTTTAAATTATTTTTATTTGTTTGTAGTATATAATAGAAACTAATTAAATAAAATACTAATTTTAAAACAAACACATAAAATAAACCCGAAACTTAATATACATAGTGAATTAAAGTCTTAAACATTCAGAAATATAAAAATAGAACAAAAGTCTTAAACAGTCGATAAAGATTAAAAGTCTAACATATATATAAAAACAGTCAAAATATACCCAGGTCTTCTTCTTCTTCATCTTCGGGAGATGGGGGATCAAGCTCGTCCATTCTGTTTTCCCTGCGGCATCGATTAAGCGTGAGAATGTCCGTAGTCATCTGCTCGTGGATCGCATCTCTAGTGGGTAGGGTTCTCGATGTAGAAGCTCCGGAGACATTATCTTGCATTGGTTCCTTGCCGATAGAGACAAGGAATTCATTTAGCGATCGGACTATCCACTGGTAGTCCTTCAACATTTTCGCGGTCACTTGCTCGGATGACTGTGCACTCGAGCTCCTCTGCGACAACGGGTGTCCTACTCCCGGGAGCCAGTTGCGGGTCCCGCCGCCTAATCCGATATATGCTGCCTCCAAAACAGCTCCGATCTTCTCTTGCTCCGATAAGGTGGGGGTAGAAGAAGAATCTCCACAACGAGACTGGGATTCACGAACTCCGATAAGGTGGGGGTAGAAAAAAAGAGACTACTGAAGCAAATTTGGAATTCAATCTTATGGACAGAGACACATCACCGTAAAGTAAAGCTAAAATCACATTCTAAACACAATCTTAACCCAAAAACAAAACACAATCTAAACACAAAAATCAAGCTAAAAAAATCATTTTCCACAACACAAATTATATATAATTTCTCTTAATTTTTTTTTAACCAAAACATGATAATTTTTCAAGTATTTTACACTAAATAAGCACCTAAAAGCACCCACATCATTCGGAATTAACAAAAACAAAAACTAAATTTCGGAATTCTAATTAAAAAAAAAAAAAAAGTTGAATCACAAACCTTTTAATCTGTAGTTTGGAGTGTTTTTGATGATAAAAAGTCCCTACATAGTATATGCAACCATATAAACATTAGATTAGAGTCAAAATTTGCATAAAAAAATTGATTTTAAGAAAAAAAAATTAAATTAGTGATGAAAATTACCTTTGAAATGATGTTAGAGATGTTGGTGTAGCTTAGATTCCTAAGGTAGATCTCGGCGGTGGCTAGGTGGTGGAATTTTCGCCGGAATTTTAGAGGTAAGATGGAGGTGTTTTAATGGAGTTTGGGGTAAATGAATAGGGAAGAAGATAAGTGTTGGGTTTAATAGACATATCGTAAAGCTTTAGGGAGGAAAATTTCCTCCCAATAGGTGTGGGTCCTTGCGTAAGGGGAGGTGAAATCACCAAGGCGGGAATTATGACCGCCCTTTTTGCTGCCAAAGTTTTGGGATTACTTTTTGCAAGGAAATTTTCCTCGCGAAAGGATCCCTACCTTTTGCGAGGAGTTCTTATCAAGAACTCCTCGCAAAAGGTAGGGATCCTTTCGCGAGGAAAATTTCCTTGCAAAAAGTAATTCCAGTTTTTTTTTTTTTTTTTAATTGTCTAATCTAAAATTACGCTATAGTGTCTAAAAAATTGCTGTAATTTTGGACAAGATGAAGAAAATATATATATACACTATTTTTAATACTTCAATTATCTGTTTCTCATATGGGAACAACAACTGTATTTTGGTCAAACTGATTGTTTAGTGTACTAAGTCAAGTGTTTTGGTCAAACTAGAGTGTTTAGAGTACTAAGTCAAGTGTTTTGGTCAAACTAGAGTGTTTAGAGTATTAAGTCAAGTGTTTTGGTCAAACTAGAGTGTTTAGAGTATTAAGTCAAGTCTACTTTACTTTATAATAAACACCTCGAACATAGTTCAAACTCCTACTTTACCACCCAAAATAATATTTTATACAAAACAACTAATCAGACTCATCACCATCAACAACTATTACATGTTCATCATCACTATCAACATAAATAGTATCATCGTCAGTATCATACTCGCCCAGTGTGTCATCCAATTCATCATCGACTGGAATTATTGGTTCTGGCACAAGATTGAACATCGAAAAATCAATCTCTATCCTCTGTCCAGTACTCAACTCGGTCAACGGGTATTCGGAATCCAATGTCGTATCCGCCAACGGAATATCTATAGGTTCTTGAACCGTGGAAATCGACTCAGCACCAAATAATTCGGGACTCCATCCGTGACGGTCGTTCACTTCCCAAACCACTTTCCAACCCTTTGCGTAAATCTGATAAATATAGAAGACCTTTTTCGCTTGACTTGCTAAAATGAATGGTTTCTCAGTCCACCAATAAGAGCTCGTGTTGATCATTGTCGCCCCGTGTTCTGTTTTACATAATTTCTTCTTCTTATCCGTGTTATACCACTTGCACTCAAACAAAACTACCGAATTACCACCAGTGAATTCAACCTCAATAATCTTAACCAATTCACCATAAAAAGTATCTACACCTGTGATGATACAAATTATTGATGAAAAACACAAACAATAAAACAAAATAGAAATTATTAAATGACAAGATGAGGGGACCAACCTGTGATAGCACAAACACCGTAATCTTGAGTAACTCTCTTCTCACCCTTCTCACGCGTTACCCACTTGACCCCGTTCACAATGCAAGAATCGTACGTACACACGACACTGTTCGACATGCTGGACAATGAAATTAACTCTTCGGTGGCTATGGGATTACTTTCTCTTCTCATTGTGCCGACCTACACAGAAATCAAAAGTGTTATTTAAATGGGAATATTTTGATTTATTCTACTATTTTACCTGTCTCAAAAACCAAAGACGAAAAGACTCCCGGTGTTTTTGATCTCTGCCAACGAACGGAAGTGAAGCCTTATGTTCCCTATAGTAAAATAATATTGATTAAAAAAAGACCTACATATTCAAGTAAATAATTTTAAATGAAATACTTACATCATATAGTGCTGGATCTCGTCGCAGTTATTAAGGATGTACCAATCGATGTGCTCCTTCACCTTGAAATCTAAACGCCCAAATTTCTTGTTCCCGATCGGCTTGCACTGACTATTAAACACGGATATTTCCTTGCGTTCGAGAATCGTATCACCATATCTACTGGTAGTATTGAACTTTGTACTTTCCTCTCGAAGATAACGAGATATGAAAGTCAAAGTTTCCTCTGCAGCGTATCCCTCTGCGATCGAACCCTCTGGTCTGGCTGGATTTCGAATATATTCTTTTAACTTCTTCAAGTATCTCTCGAAGGGGTACATCCAACGCATCTGGACTGGTCCTCCTAAACGAGCTTCCTCATACAAGTGCACGACCAAGTGTATCATAATGTCAAAAAAAGCTGGAGGAAAGATCATCTCCAACTTGCACATAAGCTCAATTACCTTAGACTTTCCCGAGACCAGTTCCTTCTTACTCAAATTCTTCTTACAAACATTTCTAAATACGTTACACAACCCAATGATCGGATCACTAATAGATTTGTTGTTGATCAAGCCTGGAATACTAGCCACTAGTAAATACTGCATAAGAACATGACAATCATGGGATTTCATACCGATAATCTTCCCGGTGTCACTCTGAACGTTGTTTCGCAAGCTAGAAGCAAAACCATCCGGAAACTTTTGCACCTTCAACCATTCTAAAAAATCTCGTCGAGAATCGGTTGTCAGCGCATACTTTGCCTGGGGTAAAATGGTCTTACCACGTGAATTAACTGATAACCACAAATCTGATCTAATCTTCATTTTTTCCAAATCTTTCCTCGACTTCACGTTATCTTTGTTTATTTTACCATCCAAACCAACAACTGTACCGAGTAGAGCATCACACACATTCTTCTCACAATGCATCACATCTATGTTATGTTTCAACAAGTTTTCTGACCAATAGGGTAAACGATAAAATATATTCTTTTTCTTCCAGTTTGACAATCGAGGGCCCGTTTTCTTCACTATCTTGCCGCCGAAGTCCTTATGTTTTCCAGGAAACACAATCGGCAACCCATCTAACTGCGTCTGAATAGCTGCAGGTCTAATTTTCCGAGGAATAGGCCTACTCTCAACTTGAAAGTACGAAGTATCATCTTTCCGAAAGCGGTGTTTTATGGGCAACCAACGCCTATGATCAAAATACACAATTCCTTTATTAACCGACACAGAAGGAGTGTATTCCATGCATTCGGGACAGGCTAAATAGCCTTGGCCCGACCATCCTGAAGTGTACGATCTAGCCGGGAAATCATTTGTCGTAAACAAAATAGACACCTTCATTACAAATTCCTCCTTCATATGTGCATCCCATGTAACTATCCCGGTACCCCACAACGTTTCCAACTCATCTATAATAGGTCGGAGAAATACATCCATATCCTTTCCAGGTGAACGAGGACCAGGTATCAAAAGTGTGAGCATAAACGTAGATTCTTTCATGCATAACCAAGGCGGCAAGTTGTAGATGGTTAATATAACCGGCCACATACTGTATGAGTTGTTTTGCATAGAGAAAGGACAAAAACCATCGATCCTCAACCCAAGACGTACATTACGCGGTTCGCTAGCAAACTCGGGATTCCTCTCGTCAAATGTTTTCCAACTAACACCGTCAACTGGATGACGCAACACATCTTCGTCGGTGCTCTTTCCGGTATGGTGCCAAATCATATCTTTCGCTGTGTGCCTCGAAGCATACATTCTCTGTAACCTAGGCGCAATCGGAAAATAACGCAGCTTCTTATGCGACACTCTCTTACCCTTCTTTGGGTCCCACCGTGGCTCTCCACAAACTGGACAGTTCTCAAGATTCTCATTCTCTTTATAATACAAAACACAATCGTTCAAACAAACGTCGATCGTGTTGTATCCCATGCCTAAACTTTTCAACTTCTTGTTGCAATCCGCGTAAGACTCGGGTAAGTTATGAGGTTCAGGCAAAACACGACCTAACAATTGAAGAAGCTCGGTAAACGAAGTGTTCGTCCACTTGTTCTTCACTTTCACATGCATTAACTTTGCAATGAAATCCAAAGAACTCATCGAAGTGCAACCAGGGTACAAATCTGTCTCCATTTCCGTGAACAACGTGTCGAAAGACCCACGACCAGTACCACTAACATTCACGTCAGGCATCTCAGCGTCTCCAGAATACCCGCTAGTTTCAAACGTGGGGCCCAAATCATGAATTACATTACCCATTACGTTATCTTCGATTAGTTCATCGTCGGGAATAACCATTACTTCACCGTGTTTCGTTCAAACATCATACGATGAATCCATACCCCAATTTAAAAGATGAGCTTTAACGTCATCGATTACAAATTTTCGATTATTATAACAATGAGTACATGGACAGAATATTTTACCGACTCGGTCCTCTACTTTCCTCGCAAATTCAATAAACCCTAATATACCTTTAATGTATTCCCTCGAAACCTTATTCGCTAATTTAATCTTTTTTTTTTTTGTCAAAATACTTAAAATAAAATAGTTAAGGAGTCTTACAAACCGAGCAAACTCAAATTACCCAATTCCGCTTGGGAATGGGGAGTTTGCTAACAACCTAGCGAGTTGGTTAGGAGGGTTGTGAGCCCAATCCCAAGGCAAAACACCCTTCAGCTTTTGCCTTGCGACCCAATCCGCACTCGTATTTTCTATTCTTCTAATAAAATAGAAAGATACTATTCTATTACAGCCAAAATGTTTAATATCTAATACAAAATTTTTTAATCTAGCGCTAAGGGGAGCTTTGGTATCCTTGAGCAGTTCCACCACCCTTTTGTTGTCGCATAAAACTCGAATGTCTCTACGTTGGAAGTTAACTGCTGAGTTTAAACCATTGCGCACACCTTCAATTTCAGCTTCTTCTGGACTGTTACAAGAAAATGTTTGCGTATGTCCATGAATTAGTTTACCATTTATATCATATATTAAACAGGCAGATGAGGCATTCAATTCCTCATTAAAGGATGCATCAGTAAAGACTATTATTGAATCATTTGTTAATCCTTTGTTCCATATATCACTATTCAATTCGCTAATTTAATCCAACTCTTATCTATTTCCATTATCTAAAATTAAAAACACACTAGTTATTATCTCTAAAAAATAAGATTATAACAAATTACGAAAACACACCTAATTTTTTCAATATTGCACAAAGGCCCCTAATTTTCCTAATTTATTATTCAAATAACAATATATTTCCTAAAATCATAATCACTTATACAAATGCCACTATAAATTCCAAATGATTCACAAAGTTATCCACAATAAATTTCAATTAATAATATAACACCTAAAATTATAAATTAACAAAAATAAAATTACAATATAAACAAAATATACAAAAAAACATTTATATAAAAAGAATTAAATAATATATGACAAACAAAACCCTAAACCTTATTAGTTATGCCTAAATCATACAAAATTTTACACTATTTATACAAAATATAAAAACAAAGTTAAGAAAATACCTAGAGTTGTGGAAAAATTTTGCATGAAAAATTTGATCCAGTGGAGCTAGATTTGTTGTAGAAGCTACTTAAGTGAGATGCCCAATATTAATTTGTGGATTAAAGAAAAAAATTGGGAGAATTTTGGGATTTTTTTGGGAATTTTTGGGGTATTTGGAGCTCAAGGTTCGCATTAATGGCCATATGTCCGTATTTAATACGGCAGAACTTTTTGCGAGGAAATAATTTCCTCGCAAAAGCTAAATTTCCTCGCAAAAGGGTGACTTCTAGCGAGGATTTTATCTTCCTCGCTAAAAGATGACTTCTAGCGACGACTTCCAACAGCTAGATTATTATTTAATTAATTTTAGTAGCTTATTTATGACGCTGATCTTTAGGGACGATTTTTTCCTCGCTAAAGGTGTTCCTCGCTAAAGACTAATCTTTTAGCGAGGAAATCTTTTGCAAGGAAAACGGTTCCTCGCGAAAGGTTCCGTCTGTAGTAGTGTTTTGCTACATATTAGTTAATGTTTAGTCTTTCATTTAACTAATCACATGTAAGTTCGATGTTGTAATATATGAGGTCGATGCATTCTTGATTAATTAAAAGAATACTACTTTAGTTTGCCTATTATTCTGATTTCGCATTCAAGAAATAATCTTCCACGGGTGGGACATGTAACCTATGTGAAGGTGTGTGAGTAGATACGGGGTAAATAAACTTGAATATCCAATAGTTTTCCCTAGGGATGGAAATCGGATCCGAAATTTTTAATTTCCGACTTTTCCGATCTGAAAATTCCGATTTCGGAACATCTTTTTAAGGTCCAAAATTCGTTTTTTTCCGAAAAAATCAGATCGGAATTGGAACTACATATAAATTTCCGAAGTTTCTGGGTTTTCTGATCCGATTTTATTTCCGATCCGAATTTATTTCCGAATTATAAATTATATTCCAAAATAATATTGCATGGAGTATTTGAAACATTAAATTAATGGTTTGTTTAGTCCTTGAAAAGTTTTGGAACTTGAAAATTAACTTGTCTTCCGTATCCACTGTCCAGTTATATTTTCAAAACTTTTTTAAAATCTATATAATAAGAATGAAACCTAAATCTCCCTATTTATCCTCAAATTTCCTCATTCATCTCATAATTCCCCTATTTGTCTCATAATTCCCCCATTCATCTCATAATTTTTCTATTTTTCTCATTCTTTTATTTATTATATACACATACGCATGGAAATATCAAATAATATATAATCCTTTTAACCTTCATCTATATTACATAATAGGACATACCTAATTTTGCCTATTTTCCCTCATTCCCCCTTTAGCTCATAAATCCCCCATATAGCTCATTATCCTTCTAAAAAATTAGGCTTCGTTTGGTTTGTAAAGTTCTATATATTAGAATGAGGGAAAATAGGCAAAATTAGGTAAGTCCTATTATGTAATATAGATATGTATGATTTTAAAAAAAAATTAAAACTTTATCTCGCCAGATTTATATTCTTTCTAAAATAAAGAATTATAAGTCTTATTTTTATTTTCAAAATTAAACAGAATGAAATATACTAATAATGCAAATAATATAAAAAAATAATCTCATTTGAAACATGAACATTATGATAATGACAATGGGACGTGATATCTTTTTTATCTCCTATAATAATAATAATAATTTTTCAATTAATTTTTTTTTGTGACATGAAAACTCAATTAGTAGAATATCTTAATCACCACAGATAAATAAAGCCTTATCATCTTTTGGTAAACCTTTTAAAATACAAAGATAGTCATTAAAAAAAAATAAAAAAATGAATAGAATAGATTGAGCAATGTTTCCCTCAAGGGGTCTAATTTACAAAATGAGACCCCTTATGCAAAGATATTATAAATTGAAGACCCCTAAAAACATCAAAAAATTGGAGGCCCGAAGCGGTCGCCTCTTCAACCTACCCTCAGGACCGGCCCTGGGCCTTCCCAGTATAATTTACTTACTATATTGATTCATGACTTGAATTGATAATATATTCTTTAAGATTAAGGGACCAAATGTTGAATATGATTAAAATGAACCTTAACCCTCAACCTATTAACCATAACCTCAACTTCTTAACTATTATTTCTTTAACCTTAACCCTGTCCTTGACCTTAAATTTAACCTTAACCTTAATCTTAACCTAAACGTTAATCTTAACCTTAACCTTAACCTTACACCTTAAACCTTAAACCTTAAACCCTAATCTTTATTTTCATCTTAGCCTTTAATTTAATCTTAACGTCTAAACATATATCCTTAAACCTTACATCTTAAACATTGAACCTTAAACCTTAATCTTCATCTTCACCTTAACCATGACTTTAAACTTAACCCTTAACCCTTAAACCTTTAACCTTAACCCTTAAACCGTAAACCTTAAACCTTAAACCTAAAACCTTAACTTTTACCTTTACCTTCACATATATCTTAACTTTAAACTTAAACTTAAGCATAACCTTAACCTTGATGTTGAAACTTAACCTTAACCTTGAAACTTGAACCTTAAATCTTAAACCTTAACTTTAACCTTAAATCTTACACCTTAAATCTTAAACCCTAATCTTCATCTTCATTGTAACCTTAAATTTAATCTTAACACCTAAACATTTATCCTTAAACCTTACATCTTAAACATTAAACCTTAAACCTTAATCTTCATCTTCACCTTAACTTTAACTTTAAACTTAACCCTTAAACCCTAAAACTTAATCCTAAAACCCTAACTTTAACCTTTACCTTCACCTTTATCTTAACTTTAACCTTAACCTTAACCATAACCTTAACCTTGACGTTAATACTTAACCTTAAACTCGAGCCTTAAACCTTAAACCTTAACCTTAACTTCAACCATGACCTTGAACCTTAAACCTTAAATCTTAAACCTTAACCTTAACTTTAACCTTATGTCTTACACCTTAAACCTTAAACCCTAATATTCATTTTCATCGTAACCTTACCCTAAACATTTATCCTTAAACCTTACATCTTAAACATTAAACCTTAAACCTTAATCTTCATCGTCAACTTGACCTTAACTTTAAACTTAACCTTTAAACCTTTACACTTAACCCTTAAACCCTAAACCTTAAACCTAAAACCTTAACTTTTACCTTTACCTTCACCTTTATCTTAACTTTAACCTTAACTTTAAAAATAATCTTAACCTTGACGTTAAGTCTTAACTTTAACCTTGAGCCTTAAACCTTAAACCTTAACTTTAACCATGACATTAACCTTAACATTTAACCTTAAACTTTACCTTAAAAATTTAACTTTAAACCTTAAACTTAACCTTAACCTTAACATTTAACCTTAAACTTTACCTTAAAACTTTAACTTTTAAATCGTAAACTAACATTAACCTTAACGTTAACCTTAACTGTAGCCTTACCATTAAACTTAACCTTAAAGTAATCCTTAACCTTAACCCTCAATCCATTATCATTTTGCTAGCAAAGCTCGGGCATGGAGAACTCTTATGTTCAGGAATATCTCAAGTTCCTCACTTCTACTAGCAAGTGAGTATTAGTACATTTTTTATTCTTTTGCTTTCGTCTTTTTCCTCACTAATTAAACGTGAAATCAACATGGAAGAGTTGAAAGGAATAAAGGGTATTAAAGTGAAGAGAGCTACTTATATTCTTGAATTACGTGAAGATTCTCCTAATCCATTCAAGTCTGTAAGGTCTATATTTTTCTTTTGTATTGTGATGGATTATGGATGATAATTTTTGTTGTTTGTTTTTAACAGCTTGACGATTGGGAAAAAATTGGTAAATCTGCGAAGTAGGTATTATTTTAAACTTAGGTAGTTACTTTTTAACGTTGTTAGTATCAGAAATGTTTATTTTTTGAGTGATGTTAAAAAAAGAATCTCTTAATGGTTATAGGTGAAAATTATGATGAAAAGGATAATTGGAGAACTTTTCAGTTTTTTGTAACCAGGGATATATAAAGTAAGGACAACCAGATATTTTTTACTTTTTTGTAATCACTTCATACGTTTTTTGTAACTAAGAATATATGAAGTAAGGACAACTAGAAATCTTTTCAAATTTTTTTGTAATAGCTTCATATGTTTTTTGTACACAAGGATATATGAAGTGTTATTGTGATTAATTCATAAATCACTTCATATATCTGCAGTTTATCCCACAAAGGCCAAGGTGTATGATATGAATGTCATGTAAATCTTTAATATTGCCTTTGGGAGGAAAATGCTTTTAATTGAAAAAAAATTGTATTATATATGTCGCAAAAGTTTTGATTCAACTATACACGCGGAAGAATTGTTCATCTCAACTGTAAAGAGCTAGATAAAAACTGGATTTTGCACTAAACTATATCAGTTGAATGTTAATATTATGGTGATAATTTGCAGAAAGTAGGAGATGTAAATGCAGCGGATCATACAAGTCAAACAAAACACTGGCGTGCAGTTTGAGGTGTAGTTCAAGTTGCTGAGCTTTTAGTACAAGAAGGTGGCATGTAAGATTTGGGTTTGATTGATTAGTGTTTTTAATTTCTTTCTAATTTTGGGTGAAATTCTTCATTGGTACATGTATTATGGGAAATGACCAAATATATTGCATCGTTGGTCCCCGTTCATATTCTTATTGTTGAAATGTGATAAACCGTTTTAACTGTCTCCGTTTTCAAATTGGAAAATCTACAGGGATTAGTGGTACAACATAAATTGCATAATGTGTTTCGTGTAGCACTACTTGAGGAATCAGGTTTCATTGGAATGAAAAAGGATGTTCAAGTGGAGCCAAAATGGGGTTGCGGTTTCATCGTATTGTATTAAGAATGAGGTGAACCGAGGAGCAGTTAAGTGCCAGATGAGATGGAAAATTCATAACTGAAAATAATGCTAGGTTTTTCAGTTGGTCATAGTGAATAAGTGATATATTTTTCAGCTGGTCATTCCACAATAAAAAAAATTCATAATGTTTCATTAAGTTAAGGATGGCTTATGTTTCACTTTTTTTTTTAATTCATAGTAACTCTATGGGAGATTTTGTGGTTGTTATTCTTTTTTTTTTATCTAATGTGGAATTGGGTGGAAACTCACTAGAGAAAACACAAAAAGGGTCCTCTTTTGATTGATTTGGTTTTTTTTCTTAATTTCTAATTTTACTGTACTTCTAGACATATTTCATGTTATTTAAAATAGAAAATTATATACATTTTGTAAAATGTCACATATATTCGTGGATTTTTTAAAAAGATTCTTAAAAAAAATTCTGAAAAAATGTAGGATCAAAGGTAAAATACGGTGGTTAAAGAAAATTTTCATGTTATTCATATATCACTTTAAGGATTTGAGAATCGTCAATATTTTTTGTTTCATATGTAATTTTTTTTAGCTCAATTCAATCATCGACCTTTCTTATTATTGCGTAACTTTTTTCAATCATCGAAGTGCCTTAAGGCACGGGTAATATCTAGTACACTTATGAATCAACACACGACTTGGTTAATCCAAAAAAAACTTAAGTTTCTTTTGAATAGGTTCATCAATTATCTTCTCTCTTCCTTGTATTATTGATAATGTTTGTAAGGAAACCTTCAACAGATGAACAGATTCATGCCTTTGCCAACAAATTTCATATCACTGAAAATACTCGTAACCTTGTTGACGTTGTTAACGACTTTAACATCATTAACTGTTCCCATGATGCTTATGGTCGAAACAAAGACAATCCAGCAATGCCTAATGTGATCTTTTTTTCAGAATGCTGAAGCAATGTTATCGTATTTTCTCTAAAACTTATACAACATTGTTTTCACACTTTTCCTAACAACTTATAGGAAATTACAGTAACATTTTGAGACTCGGAGGCAATACTTCTTTGGAACAAAATTGCATGATCATTTTCTGAGATTTTTTTGCAATATTTGTTTTTCAATGTAATTGAAAAAGTAACAGTGGTTTAGCATTGTTTTTTTATTACTGTTACTTTGTTACTTCATGTAAATTTTAAGTTTAGTTTTTAACTGCCGTTACTATTCGTGTAAGTTTTATAAGTTTAGTTTTTTAACTACTGATACTCTTTGTGTAAGTTTTAAACTACTATTCTGATTTATAACCCTTAGTTCCGCAATTTCCGAACCCAATGCTCCGAAATATCCGAACCAAAAGTTTCAAAATTTCCGTGCCGAAATTCCGAATTCGGAATTATTTTTCCCAGTTCCGAAAAATTGGATAGGAATTGAAATGGAATAAATCTACTCCGGAAAAACTGGAATTTTTTCGAAAGACCCTTTTTCCGATCCGTTCACTCCGATTTCCACCCCTGGTTTTCCGAAATCAATTTTTTATTAGATATCTATTATCCAAGTTGTCATACTATTGTATATTTTTTCCTTTTTTATTAGCGAGATAATGATGTTATAATCGACCTAAATGGATCCAACCCTATATAACACACTATTAATGATCTTCTCCAAAAGCCTTTCGATGGTTTGTGCATATATGATTATTTTGTAGGGTTTTAAACGTGCCGAGCCGAATACTAGATGTACAAGATTGTTTGTTTAATTTCTCGAGCCGAGCTCAAATTTAAACGAGCCGGGCCGAGGCGAGCTCAAATTTAAACGAGCTGAGCCTGAGCTTCCAATAATCCAAATAAAAAATGTTAGAAATTGTTCGTTTAACTTATAAAACAATCTTTTTTTAGAGTCGAGCACGAGTTGCTCATAAAAATTTTGTTTTTTATAGTGGAAATGGGACTTTCATGAGTGTGTGGTGTAAAAATATGAAACATGACATTAATGAAAAAATAAATGTCTAAAGAAATTAAAATATTCAATTTAATATTGAAGGTTTGATAATATATTAATTTATAAACGAGCTCACAAGCCGAGCTCGAGCAGACTCGTTTATTTATCGAGCTTAAAATGGGGCTTGAGTTTGAGCTTCTTTATATTCGAGCCGATCTCGAACGAGCTTTTCTCCGAGCCGAGCTCGAGCTGCTCACGAGCGGCTTGGTTCATTTACAACCCTATTATTTTGTATGACAATATCTATGCAGATCACCCTATAATTTTCAATTTTTTCGAACTAATCAAGGGTCTGTTAGTGTTTATTTTAAAGTAAAAAATTATTTTAGAGTAATATTAAAAAAATATTAAAAATAATTTTAAAATTTATAATCACTTTAAGTAATTTTAAAAAAAAAAGCATCAAGTACTTTTCTAAAAAATGTTTTTCAAAGTCTAAAACATATTTAAAGTTGTAAAAACATTTTAAATGCTTTTTAAAAAAAAGCACTTTCAAACAACTACTAAATTACTCCATTAGACGGGTACATTTGGTTGAAGATTTTTTTGTTTATCAAATGGTTATTCACTTGCCATAGTGCTCAAGAATCTCTTTATTCTCAACGAGTAAAAACACCATGTTCTTTAACATTTAACAGTTTTCTTGTGAAATACATTTTTGAAGTATAAATATATAATATCTTTTTTTACAATATGGAACAATAAGATTAGAAATATAAAAAAAATGGTTCTCTCCAAATCTCATATTACATAAGTCTCCAATTTTTCCTTTGTATGCAGCAATGAGGGTGGATTTAAGAATGAGAAAGATGCATTGCTTTTATTTTTTGTGGCTTGGTTTCTATTATGTATAGGTAAAAACTCTTTAACCAATATGTCCACGTGTCAACTCCTCAGTCATAGGTTGATCTCCTAGATGCTAGGTATTTGCACATTTATTCCCTCGGTGTCCGAGCTCTACTTTGTGTCTGTCCTTCTAATGTATCTTTCAACGTCTCTATCCCAACAACTCTTTTTCGTCCTTTCTTTCCGTTGTCTTCGAGAGTTAGGGTATTTGGCATATTCACTTAGGGTGTCCACTTGAGTCAACCCTTAGAATAATGGCGATGTGAGGATCGGGTACTTGGATTATTCTATTCAAATGTTCAAGCTAGAGTTTGCTTCAACTTTGACCAGTTTCGTCTCGATAATCCGATCTTCGGTGCCATTGGGCGGCTGATGCTCTACTTTTTTGGCTCCTTCTACAGATTCTCTTCGGTGGTATGATGCTCTTCTTTCTTGGCTCCTTATATAAATGCTTCGTGGCAGTCTAATATGGGGATATCTCGTGTGTCTAATGCTCAACTCTCTTACACACTTTATTCTGGAGCTTTTTGGCATACTGGTTCGATGACATGCTTCTATAACATTTCCGTCTCGTTGGAACCTCCAAGTCTTATATACAATTATCGCCACGCTTGTAAGATCAAATAATTCTATACACAATGTTTCATACACAAAGATATCAATCAAAATATAGCCTTTAGGCCAACAATCTCCCATATTTTGATAATTACACCAACACTGATCAATCCATCAACCATTAATGCGCATCGACCTTTTAATGATCTTAGCGAAAAAAATTAATTAGAAATAACCATCACGCATCAAGAGACCACCTTTCTCAAAACCAACAAATACCATTATACTTAAGATCGAGTGTAAAAAAACTATATATTTTTTGCTGAAAATTTTAATAATACATGTAAGGATTATAATGTTGCAATTAAGAATATTAGAACGATGGATAAGCGATGAGAGTAAGGAGAGATGAAGTGTCAGGTTGAACTAGGGTGGAGAGTCGAGAGTAAGGTGTTGATATGGGTGGGAATCGGATCCAAAAGTTCTGATTTATGATTTTTTTGATCCGAAAATTTCGATTTTGGAATAGATTTTTTGTGTTCCGAAATTCCGATTTCCGATTTTTCTGAGAAAATCGGATCCGATTCGAAACTATATATAAATTTTCGCCTTTTCGATCCAATGTTGTTACAAATTTGTATTTCGGATTTTACCTTTCGAATATTAAATAAATAATAAATTTTAAGATAAAATAAATGTATACAATCGGAAATGTTAAAAAAAAAGAAAAGAAAATGTAAACGTTAAAAAACAATGCAACCTTTTCTCTTTGAACCTAAAACCCATCTTTCGCACTCGGGGGAATATTTATTTACCGCCCCACAACTATGAAAGTTCCAAAATAAAGCCTCCTAGTCAATGAGGTAGTTAGAGAGTAACTAGTGTAGGTGCAAAGTCGAAAAAGCCCTCAAATTAACCTTCTCTCTCCATTCACGTGGACCGTCACATCGGTCTACCTTTTGTTACGCACGTACCGTTTGGTAGACCCATACAGTGAAAAGGTTTTGAACAAAACAAAAACATAATATAGGTATTGATTTTGTTCTTGTGAAACCTCACTGTGTGAAGAGACGAAACCCACTCTACCAAACCGTGAAGCAGAGACAAATCAAAGGAAGGAGGAGTAATTTTACAGCAGTTGGTAAACATAAACTCAAGATCCATTGTAAGGTAAGACAAAAATGTCGATTATATAGGTCTGAGATTCTGAATCTTGGTTATATTGAACGTGCGGTATATGTTAGGGCTAAGAAGGTATGGAATCCAAACTCTTGTGTCTAGACCTGTGTACGCATGTATGAACTGAATCAAGACCCATATGGTGCATTCAATGAAAACGTTAATACTAATACATCTAGGAAAAGAACTTTGATGTGGGTGTGTGTATAAAATGAGTAAGCTATGGTGTCAAACTAGTTTTAAGAAAGTATATATGTCTGTACCTGTATTGCATATGGTCCAAACAATTGTATACATCCCCCCTCACTTTGTCTGGACTAGTATATACATGTACGATTTTGGGATTTAACTTCATAGTCAATATGATGTAGAAATCCAACCCAAATTATGGTTGGATGTAGAGTATGTCCGTATGTGTGGATGTAGAGTATGTCTGTACCGAAGAGTACACAGCCATATGTATGGACACGTAGTGGCCAGACTGTCTAAATGTTGATGATGTGTATCGTTTTGTTTCAGAAAGATGACGTTACCTAGGGGGACCCTGCAGACGCTAGCTACAGTATTTACTGAAAACAAGGTGCCTGCAGCTTACATGGAGGGTCTGAAATGCTCGCCTTTTTATCAGTTATACCTAGGGCTATACAATATGGAAGGGGACCGGAAAATAGAAAAGCATGAAAGTCATTTAGATGACATCCTTAGTACGTACGACAAAAGTAGGGGTGCCTTTGTGCTTGGAGGAGAAGATATGCGGATAACAGGCAACGATGTGCGTGTGATCATGGGGGTTGAGGGAGGCAGTTTGAGAATTCCGAAGTACAAGAAAGGCGAACTAGAGGCTTCAAAGTGGTTTAGGAAACATTTTCCAGATACAACGACAGGCAGAGTTGACTTTAAGGTTCTAAAGAGAACAATAAAGAAGAGTATTAGAAAGAAGAAAAAACCAGCATACCTAACGACGTTTATCAAATGCATGAACATTTTAACATTATCGACATTGTTTTACCCTTCTACTTCAGCACGAGCAACTCAGTGGCACGTGTATATATCAGAAGATGTAGAGAAGATGAAGGAGTACAATTGGGCAGACCACATAGCCGATACATTAATGCAAATGCCGGATGGAATAGTAGCAGGTTGCTGCACGATGTTGTTAGTAAGTGTCTCATACATAAATTTATTTACCTCTTTAAGTTTATTATAGAATGTGATGTGTTTGTTGATCGACAGCCCTGGTTTTGCGAACATGTGACGAGATCGGGGATGAAACCAGTTGTTGATGAGGCCATTCCACGCTTGTTTAAGTGGATTAATGTTGTACCACCACTACGTTTCCGCACGGAGATCTTAGCGAGGTTAAGGCGTAAAAGGGTAAGATGATTGTATGATGTAACATAACCGAATGTTTATGAATTCGTTATTTATGGCAGTTGCTTGTTTCGGCAGGTACGTACGGGCGATCTACATCCCAGTAGCGCAGAGGTTGAAGTACTGGGGCTAGATTTGACAACATTCAGGAGACCGTCCGTCGATGCAGTTGAGGCAACTGATTCTACTGTTTTGGTTGGTGGTTCGGTATCTGAGTTGAGTTCAAGAGTGAAGGAAGATTTAGAAAAGGAGCGGCAGAACAGTGTTTGCCTGAGAATACAGGTGGAAGAGTTAATAAGTAAGAACAAGCGTCTAAAGGAAGAGCTTGCTTTGGTTACTGGAAAAGCAAGTAGAGCGGATAAGGGAAAAGGTGTAGACGGTAGAGACGATGTGAACTTCATGGGTGGCTTGAGTAGTGGGGGGAATCAAGTTTATGCGAATGAAGGTAGTTCAACTGCAGCTGGCGTTGTTGATAAGCAAGTACATATAGAAGGAAATACGAAAGCAGTACAAAATGGGTTGGATGATGGTTTAGGATTGGATGGGGGATACAAAGATAGTGTTGGTTTGGAGACGGCGACGAAAGTGATGTCGGACCACAGGACATCTGAGAGTGGAGGGTTTGATCCAAATGTGTGGATTAATGATGGACCTGACGGAGAAGAGGGTGATGCGGGTAAGTCTATGGAGGGTAGTCATAATGAAGCCGGCACGGGGACTGATAACATGGAAAACGAAGATTACGAGATCCCTCTGACTAACCTGGTGAATAAGATTGTTGAACAGCATCTAGAGTTTGAGCCAGAGGTGTTGACTGCCAAGCAGGGGACGGACAGCACGGAACAGACCTTGAAGTGTCCAGACAGGATTGGCCAGACAGAGATGATAAATGATAGCCTTGGTGTGGCCAGCGTTGATGCAGAGAACGTTGACGTAAATAAGGTCATAACAGATAAAGGGACAATTAATGGTGACAATGATGTGGTTGATGATGGGGAAGGTAGCGCAAGCGTGTCAGTTGGTGTTGATTCCGTAATAGATAGTGAGAACGAGGACGTTCCCCTAACCCAGCTAGTTAAACAGATAGTGGATGCAGCTGGTACTGTGGCTGTAGAGAAGAAGAGAAGTTCGATGGTGGAACGTGTAAAAGTTGCTGACAGGGAAAAAAGGAAAAAAACAATCGGGAAGGAATTCATTACAGGGCAGACTCCAAAACGTAGGAAGTTTAGGCCACTTTCAGTTGAACCAGTAGACACTACTAACAATGATCTTCAGCTTATCGTTTACGGCGATAATAGGACACAGGCAGATATTGAAGGGGACATACGTGCGACTGAGTTAACAGAAGGTACTGAAAAGGGAAACGCTGATAAGGTAGATAAGGTTGACAAAGAAAATGAGGTTGTGGTAGAAGGCATCGGTAAAGTGTCTGAGTGTATGGATAGTGTTCAAACATCAATGGATTGTGGTACGGATAAAGCCAAAGATGTAACAAATAGTGAAGGTGTGACCATGGGGGTGACTGGTGCTATAGTTGAAGGTGTTGATCATGAAGTTGTGCCTGACATGATAGCTCAAGGTACTGCTAATCAAAAAAAGGAGAGGGTAGCTGACGGGATAAGAACCATGGGGGCTTTGGGTGAAGTCAGTGATAAAGTGGATGTTGGTATGGGGAGGCCACAAAAAAATGTGCAGGGGGGTACTGAGAAAAACAAAGCTGGAAAAAAAAGTGTGGTTGTGAAACCGGGGGTGATTGATGATATAGGTGAAGGTGGTGCGCATTCATTTGGGACTGTTAGAATGCCTGGAGTTGCTGAGAAGCAACCAAATGTTAAGGTACTTGAGAGAACACAAAACAAATTAGATGTGGGAGAAGTCAGTGGTAAAGTGAACGTTGGTGTGGGAAGCCCCAGAAAAATTGTGCCCGGGAGTATGGACAGAAACAAATCTGAAAAAACAAGTGGGGTTCTGAATACGGGCGTGATTGGTGAAGTAGGTGAAGGTGTTGAGGGTGCAGTTATGAATGATACAATTGTTGGACATGTTGAGAAGCAAAAAGCCGATAAAGTAGGTATAGGAAAAAAAATTATGCCCGTAGTGGATGAAGGCAGGGGTAACGTGGAGGGTGGTATAGACAAAATCCAAGATGTAAACCAGAATGTGGTTGTGAATTCGGTGCTGGTAGGTAATGTAGGTGAGGTTAGGGAGCGTAAAGCAGTACAGGGGGCGAAGGTGGGACAGAAACGGAAAATTAACGAAAAAGGGACAGACGGGGACGAGGATGAGCACACTGAAAGGGAGAATGTTGCACGTGATGAAGACCTAGAGGTGCTTGTCATGGTTAAGAGCCGACTCGGTGGCTCGACAGTTGTTTGGAGGCTAGACAATTTGGAGGTGAATGTAGACCACTGCTTAATGCTTGCTGCTCAGGATCGGGTCAAATGGCAGGTAAGAATATGTGTCTGTACAACTGTGTCTGGACATCCGTGTCTGTATATAATGGTCTAAATGTATGTGCTCAGACTGGTAGTGCATGGATTAGTTCGTCTGACTGTGGGACAGCAATTTATGTAGTGAATATATGCTGACCTACTTTTTGATTTGTATGATCAGGTAATTGATGTTGTTATGAGAGCGTGGCATGCAGTAAGTGCAGAGAAATTGGGGGATAAATGGTGTACATACTTGGACAGCCGCACATTTGTAAGTCTTTATTTATATCGAAATCTGTCTTTTTTTTTCGTTTCATAATGTTGTCTTGTTTTGGGTTTGCAGCACAAACGGGAGGATGATACTAATGATTCGTTAGCTGACGTGTATGAAAGGTGCGGACAACTATTCAAAAGCCACAGTTATGTGTTGATTCCGCTGAGCACAAAGGTAGAACGAACTACCGTATGGAGTTTGGTAGTGTATAACAAACAAAGCCACACGTTCGAACATTTCAAGTCCGTGAAGGAGACTAATGAATATAATGACCTTGCGAAGGCGGCTGAGCAGAAGTCCAGAAAGTGCGTGAGGAAGCTTATGAAGAATGCGTTTAAAGATGATGACGCAAACAAAGAGAAGCCAAGGTATATGAAGAATAAAGCAACCCTGAACTACAAAGCAAGATCATGGAGAGATTCCGGAATTTACATTATTCTGTGTATGAATGAGTATTTCAATGGGGAACCATTGACAGGGACATACAAAATGCAGGAGTTCCGTGACATGAGAAGCTATATTGTGGAGAGCTTGATGACTGACCAATATACAACGGACGTTTTTGTTAAAGCTGTTAAGAAGAGGAAGATTTAGATTTGTAATTCGTTTATTTGATCTTATGATGAATGTATGTTTCAATTGGGAATTTGTTTTTGTGTTCTGATACTCTTATATCTGGTTTTGGAAACAGTATTGAAATGACTTTATGTTTTTTGCTGAAAAACTATGTTGACATATATTACGTTTTGTTATAGGATTGTTCACTTATTTTTTCTGCTATTAGATCAGTGCTTTAATTGCGCGCAACAATGTTATGTGTTAATAAAGCCGGATGACATAGCACATATGTTTATATTAGATCAGTTCTTTGATATGTAGGCGTATAGTTTGGCATGAAAGCAGGTCGTGTCCAAGCCAGACGCAATAGTCCAGACAGAACCGTCTGGACTCAGATAACTGGACAATGTGCGCTAAAATAAGCCCAAAAAAATGAGCCATGTCTGGACACGAAAACGCATATCCAAGTCTGGACACACTGGGCCGGAGTTTTTCGATATACTGTTCCAACTCCTAGCACATACGGCTATAACGAAAACCAAAGGAATACAACGTGTTTGGGCTACATCAAGAGTTAGACGTCACATATATATATATCCCTTTGTGAACTACAAGGTACGTGCGATAAGGTATGAGCAGATATATGAATGGTATTCAAAGCAAAAAAAAAATATTAAAATATGATGTTCAGAATCAAGCGTCTAACAATAAAAAAACATGCATATCAAGTGAGAGGGTGTGTGAACAGTAAGCGCACGTGTCAAATCAGCAAAAGTATGTCAATATAAATAGGGATTGGGAATCTTGAATCATTTTTACGGTGCTATATCAGCACAAAACATTTACACCCTGAAATCAAAGAAGGAGAGTGAAAACATATCCAAACCTACATTTGAGTTCATCAACAGGTGCGCAGACGAAGGAGGATATTTAGAGCAGCGTTAAGAGTAAAACAATCTAAGGTAAACATAGGTATAAATGAAAGCTTAATATTATGTTCTTTACAAAAAATTTGAAAATGGTCATGGACTGAGGTACAGACCATGATGAGGAATATTATGCGAAAGTACTTAGACAACGTAGAAGAGTATCCATGTATGTATTACATAACTATGTCTGCTGTTACTTGTATTATAAGGAAATAGTACATGTTAATGTATTGGATGGTGTTAAGGTTAAGCTGTATATACTATATAGGGCTATACATGTGTGGTTGTACCGGTGTCTAGATTGAAATAGCGTAGGATTTGTGTGGATTACTTGTACGTACCACAAACGTACGACTCGTCACTTCGTAGGGTGATGTATGGATTTTGTTTTATTATCCAGTGTGCTAGTTTATAGAACTTAAATATATCGTTTGTTATATATCAGACACAGTATGCTGTACCTGTTATGTCCATACCTATGACGTTTAATCCAAAATGCTAACATAATTGAACTAACAACCTTGTATGTAGGTTAGCGAAAGATGGCTGGACAACGATGCACACTAAGTACTGTGCTAAGAGTGTTGAGGGATCCAAATATCACACCCGACCATATTGAGGCGTGTTCTGCATCACCATTCTATGGACTGTTTCGTAAACTATATGACTTGCGTGATGACGCGGAAAAGTGGGAACAATCAAACGTGCTTATAAGTGAAATAGTCTCTACTTATGACGATAAGTCAAGATCCTATATTATTGGTGGTATTGCGATGAAGGTAACAAGTATGGATGTTAGTTTGATCATGGGGGTTGAGGGGGGGACCGCGTCGGTACCAACAAGTGATAGTTTCGGCGGGCTGGCTACACCTTGGTTTCTTCAGAATTTCAAGGGTGTCGAAGTGGGACGGTTGCTGCAAGAAACTGTGGAGGAGTTGCTGCACAAAATAGCGGGGTCCCCGCAATGTGACGATGGATATGGAAACTTTGTCCGGCTAATGAATATTCTGGGATTATCGACAATTTTTTACCCAACTAGCTATGGACGGGTTACACAGTGGCATGTGAGTGTGTCGGAGGACATTTCGAAATTGAGGGACTACGATTGGTCAAGTCACATAGCGGAATTCATGATGCGGCCTGTTAATGCACGTGGGAAGGGTTGTTGCATATTACTAATAGTAAGTATGTTAATTAACTTGAATGGAAACTCAATACATATGAATGTACTTATAAACATTTAATGTTTTTTGTTATACACAGCCCTGGTTTTACGAACGTATAACCAACACAGGTGTGTTGCCAACCAAGCCGGATGCGATACCAAGACTATTCAAGTGGAGTATTAATGACTGTCCAACCTTATTCAAACAGAACATACTTGATAGGATAACAAAAGAAATGGTTAGTCTGATTTTTAAGGACGCATATATTCATTTCCATCACAACCCAATACCACGATGTGCAGGTAAATGACGGTGAACTACTATTGAGGGGGTACGAAGCTTTGTACGTAATAAATGATAAGGTTGACGGTTCGATAGAGAAGCTGCGCAACGAGGAAGTACGTATGGTAGAAAACGTAGATACGTATGAATCAGGAGTGCGTAGTAAAGTACACTACGTAAGCTCGTCGGGTGAGGAGTCAGACTGTGTGGTACAGCCAGGACAGCGCATGCCAAGCCAACCAGATGAGGAAGACGTGTGGGATGTTGCAGTGCCAGAATCGCCAAATGTGGTTGGGAGCAGTTACAACTTGGACATGATCCGACTAGCCGTTCGAAGTGAAGTACATAATCTGAAACAGGTGATGATCCATGATGCATCGACGACGGATGCACTGGCGAAAGAGGTCGACTTGTTAACAAAAAGAAATATTGCACTAGAACAGGAATGTGCTAGGTTAAATAAATTGATCGGTTTGTACGAAATTGGAAAGTACAACAGACCAGGTTTAGACCAGGGCGTAGATAATGATGATTTGCTCGTGGGAGCTTCAGAGATAAGAGTAGATAATCCATTGTTTACAGATTTGAAATCAGAAAAGATTGGTCTGGAAGGTGATGGTCTATGCGTACACGGTGTTGATGACGTTTGGATCACAGACTTAACGTCAATTATGGACGCTGTAGAGCTACCTTTTGTAACCCCGGCCAAAGTTTTTAGGTGTTTCGAGCGAGCTGCAGAACAACCAGTACAGTCAATCACCCAAGTAGAAGGGGTGAAGGTGAAGAGTGAGACAGTAGATCCCGAGCAACTATGTACACCGACAAACCTGCTGTCAGTTTTTGGGACAGTTTCTGGTGCTGAAGGAACATTATTAACGTTGGATGACAATGGTAACAACGTACTTGGGTCGGAGGTTATTAATACAGAAGGGGCACGGGCGGATCCAGAAAGAATAGTGTTGGGTATAAATGGTCTATGTAGTGTGGGTTTACCATCATTCGATCTGGGAGTTATCACACCAGAAGGTGCAGTTCAGGCTAAAAAGGTAACGCAGGGGAACGGTCACATTAAGCCAGCCGTGGAAGGCATTAAGCAGTATAACAAAGTATATGGAAGGAAGTATCACGGTGTGATTAAGGTCAAGATTGAGAATGCGGATGGCGAAAACCTAAGGAACCCATCCAAGTCGTTGGCGGAAGTCACTGTCAGGGAATGTAAGACAGTAGACAATACCATGTCTGGTAAGAAGTGTCCAGCCAGTGAGGTACAAGTGGTATCTGATCAGACAAGGGTTTGTACGGTTGGGCATTCTACTGGCGGATTACCAAAGTTCGCGATGGAAAGGGGACCAAAAACCAAAAACGTGGTGGACAGCAGTGGGACAAAGTTGGGAGAAGAAAAGGGTGTGGATCCGAGTAATAAAATTGGAGTAACCAGTGAGGATGATAATGTGCCTTTATCAGTTCTAGCAGCTAGATTAGTTGAAAGAAGAGAGATGATGGTGAAAGATGAAAGGAAGGTCAACATTAGTATAGGTAGTAGAGTATCGACTTTGAAACGTAAAGCTGCAGTGCGTGATACGGTTGGCGTGTGTTCGTCTATAGGACGCGTACCGATGCTGTTGTCCGGAATAAAGAAACCAGGAAGCCGAGAGTTTTCCAGGGCAACAGTTGCCCGGCATGATGATAGTGGTGTACTACAACGCATACACGACAGTCAACCTGAGAGTACAGTAGTGGCGATTTGTAACAACGTAAACGTAACCATAAAACATATGATGGACGTGAACAGACAACTAGACGTGTCATGGCAGGTGTGGTTATGTACAGACTATATGGGGTAGACAATAAAAAAATAACGTGTCCAGACACATGTGCCTTAACGTGGTCTTTTTCACTGCGCAGGTATTGGACGCAATATTAAGCACATGGACGGTGGAGGGTGATAAAAAGTACAATATAACAAGTGATACATCATTGAAAGTATGCACGAAATTGACAGCACGTTCTATGGTACTGTATAGTGAACAATTACTTTCATTATTTGAATTAGAATTTATATATTGATGAACACCTTGTTCACATTTGCGTGGCAGTATTACTACAACAAGGAAGTAGTAGACATGGAGCAAGTGCACGTCATTGAATGTTTACAAAGTGCAAGCCTTGACTATAAAAGTGTCGTGATACCGATACTAACAAAAGTGGCCGGTACAACCTTCTGGAGTATCATGATATATGATACACTCGACAGTACGTTCTATCATTACTGTTCAATAAAGAAGGATATCGGGAATGTGTTCGCATTAACAGCAGGGCAGAACGCGAGAAAGCTGTATAGTATGTTGCTGAAAAGCGTTTTCCAAGAGATGTATCCGGAGGAAACAGTAGCAGGTTTGGAAAAAATTCATCCTTTCCAAGAGCCCAGAACGTTGCAGATTAAAGGGGTATTAATGGATTCAGGTGTGCACGTGCTGCTTTGTGCAAAGGATACATATAAGGGGAATGAAGTAAGGGGCTCGTACAATGTAAATGAATATAAGACTATGCGTCGTGAGATTGTTGAGACATTGATGAAGAAGGGGTACCGTACAGAGATAGTGGGCGACACAAAGTATATGAAGAATATCTATGCAAGGAAAAAGGTTACTGTTGGAAAAGATGCTAAGTGATCTCTATTTTGAAATTTAAAACGAACTACATGTCAATGTTTTGGTGTTCGGGTAGTAGTGTATGTTGCACTATTAAACGGCATGTAATTTAATCTTTTGTGTTTTGTATTTGAATCTCTTTTGTAACAAACTGTTAAATGATTGTGTAATGAAAAATGGTGTTACCATTCGGAGACGCTGAATTTTGGTAACCCTTACAAGCTTTACTAAGTGTGATTGATTGTACCGTACGTTCATAGGTTGACGCATATTAAAAAGTACGTACGTAATGGGCGGCGCGCAGTACTAACCATGACATGAATGTCTACCACCCGCAAGACACCTAGACCGTATAAGTTGGTTTTATCCAATACTTAATAAAATGTACTGTATTCAATGTCAAAGGCACGGTGACGTATAGTCTGGACTAGTCTGGCTGAACATTGACGTGCAGACGATGCACGTATTACTAAGGGGATATATTAGATCTGACGTAAAACTTGGAAGGCAGATAAATACTACAGACCAGAGTACCTATTGTAGTGCGATGTCTGTACACTACGGTAGTGTAGTAGTATACGTTAAAAAACACATCATGGTCTGTACACCACATACTATGCATAAGGGTACAAGTTTATTGGAAGACACGACGACGAATTCAGCATTCTTGCCGGGCTGATGTGATCTGTCTGAGCATTACCGTCCAGACATGATGTATATGTCGAAGTTCAATTATGAAGATAGTTTGTCCCAGACTAAATAGGACGTACGAAATGGGCGGTGCGCAGTACTAACAATGACATGAATGTCTCCCACCCATAAGACACCTAGAGCGTATAAGTATAGGCTAGCGTATTCTGGCTGTACAGTGGCGTACAGACTATGGAATTGATAATAAGGGGATGTAATCGATCTGACGTAAAACTAGGAACGCAGATAAATAGGGTGGAGCAGACACGACGATATGTATATATATGTCTTTATGGTTGGCGGATATGTTGACATAGAATTAGAGTGCGGGCTGCGTAGTGCTGTCTATACACTACGGGACAGACCTATCCGTATAATGTCGGTCATAGCAAAATTACCCACTATTCAAATAGCAAAAAAAAAGGAATAAACAAAGCAGGAAGAATAAAATATACCCAACATAGTTACACACACGTGTGTCATCTGGATACCCACAAATATTATTTTGGACGGCGACGGAGTTAAGGGTAGTTGAAAACTAAAGTTCTGCAACAAGTAAAACTTAAGGGAAGCTTGTTCGTTACCAACGAGAAGGGGGGAAAGGGGACCAAGGGTTTCACAACATCACATTCTGAAGATCGAGGAAAAATTAATCACCTACAACGGAGAACACGGGTAAGAACCTATATACATCTATAAGATGAAACCCAGGTCAGTAACAGCAAAACAGTAGATTTGTATATGAATAGTTGCATTCATAAATTCAATCTGAAAAATAGATGTAAACCATGTATGATGAACGACATTGGAAAATCAGAAAATAGTGTGTCTTGTGGGTGTATACGAATCTGAAAACATGTTTTTTTTCCATATATTGTTTAGATGTACATAGGGCTTATACAGAAATGTGTATTTTTGGGTCCATGAATGAATACTGATCATGTATGTGTCTGTTAGGTACAGACCTATATCTTATAAGTCCTTTGGGGGTTGATGTGTATGAATAATGTGAATGTATTACACAATGCGTTTGTAGCTAACTAATTTGACAGTACCCCCTAACTGCAGAATGACGAAAACATACGGTAGCAGCTTACAAGCCGTATACACTGTGTTCAAAGAGAACAAGGTCCCCCGCAAACACATGAAGGCGTTGAGATATTCCCCTTTTCATAAACTGTTTGTGGCACTCAGCCACCTAGAGATTGATGGTCGGTTACCGAAACACGAATCTGTTATTGCGGATATTATAGACACGTATCAGACAAGTAATTCGAAGTTCGTGATTGGTGGGGAGCAAATGCGTGTGACGGCAAACGATGTAAAATTAATATTGGGTGTAGAAGGTGGGGCAAAAAGAATAATAACCAGACAGAACGCTGGGGCTGTAGTGCCGTCAAAGTGGTTTATAAAACATTTCCCGGGTTTTACACAAGGTAGGGTTACCCCGAAAGCATTGAAGGCGGTGATCCGGCAGAGTTTGACAGTCAAAGACAGGGAGAATAGAGAGACTTTTGTGAAATGTATGAACATCCTAGCGCTCACGACAATTTTCTACCCGTCCGGGTCAGGTAGAATAAAACAGTGGCATGTGACGTACTCGGAAGATGTTAAGGATATGAAAACATACAATTGGGCAAAACACATTGCAGATACTTTCATGGACGTTGAAAACGGGCTGTTGCAGGGGTGTTGTGTGATGGTATTGGTAAGTATGAAAACAATCATGTTTTTTACAATTGTTGATGATTCCGATATTAAAATTTTATATTGCAGGCCTGGTTTTGTGAGCATGTTAGAGGGACTGGGATTATTCCGGATGAAAGTATAACCTTGCCACGGCTGTTTAAGTGGCTTACGTTAGAGACCCCATTAGGATTCCAAAACCGTATATTGGATGCGGTACAGACTGATCAGGTACGGGAAGTATAGTATATACAATATATAAATTATATACCCCGTGAGGGCGTTTGTTACAAACGCTTCGGTGTTGTAGGTTATTAAAGGAGAGTTGGCTATGACGGAAGAGGAGAAGGATACGTACGGGGTAGATATTGATGGGGATGGGCTTCAAGAAGAAGATAACGTTAACGTACAAGAGCACGTCGAACTGGAAGAATGGCAAGAAAGCCTAGAGTTAGAGAGGAAAACCGTGTTAGGTCTTAGAGCTGAATTGGATTACTACAGCAACGAAAATGAGAAGCTGAAAAAAGAAATCGAAAGACTGCAAAGAATAGGAGAAACCACCAATATACCGAAAGAGGCACGGACAGATTTGGAAGAATTATGTATGGCAGCAAAAATAGATCATGATATAGATAATGACCATATTGTTACCGACAGTATGGGTCAGTTCGTCGGCAAGGGTATCATTTCAGGGAAGGACAAATGCATGTCCAGACAGGCGGACGAAGAAGATGTGAATGCAGATAAAGGGGGTAAAAGAAAAGGTATTGGGGAAATAGCTGACACAAAAAAACCTTTAAAAAAAAGGCTGGCATTGGACACGGCAGCAGATAAAAACCGAACAAGTACAGACGAAATAATAGTTCGTATGAAAAAACCAGGGGGCGTATTTATACAGACCGAATGTCAGTGGAAGGGTAAAGAGCGGGCAAAATCTGTAGAAGGTGAAAGGGGGTCTCCCATTGATGGTGATGCGATTGAACAGTTGGTGCAGGCTAATAAAGAGAAACTGGATGGGAGAAAGGTCAGCTGGGATGTGATAGCTAAAAAACTGAAAAAGGGAAATGTTGGAAGTACGATGCCAGTTACAGGCAGTTGTGTGATTGGAGGGATGAAAGACATAGAGTCCGATAAAGAAAAGCGGAAGGCATATATGACAAGGAAACACATCGCTGAGGAAAGTAGACCGAAATGTGTAGAAATGAATAAACGTATAGTCGTTCCACCTAATAATGTAGCATACGAGGAGGATTATATACTTTTATGCATTACAGGACGTTTATTCTCGGGGGGGGGGCCGCGGTTTGTATGTATGACAGGGTAAAGGTTAGCGTGGATAACGTGCTTGGGGTAGCGATACAGGGGCCCGTGAAATGGAAGGTATAAGTTTACACTAGTGCATGCACTTATGTCTGAACACGGATGTGTCTCGCCTATTATGTTTGTGAATCTATGTCTAGACAGTTCGAGTAATGATCATGCGTGCATGAGTATATTGTAAGGCAAATACTAAGTATGACTACTCTAATACTAAAACGAATCACAATGCTATGTAGGTCATGGATGTGGTGATGGGGATCTGGCGAAAGGGAAGGGCAGAGCGGACAAATGGAGAGGGGCAGCGAAAAATCAACTTCATTACATCAGTAGCCTTTGTAAGTGCATATAAGTTATCTGAATCTTATTCAATTAATATATACGTTACATACATTTTACACTCGTAATAATGCAGTATAAAAGGAAACATGACACGAGGGCGAAGGATGACATGGCGGTGATGTTGACTGATGGAGTATGCCACACATCGGATGTCGTACTCATCCCTTTAAAAATAAAGGTATCTGGGGAAACAATGTGGAGTCTTCTAGTGTATACGCTAGATGACGGGGAAGGAGAATTCAAACATTACTCTTGTGGGAATCGAAAGAACAAAAGTAAACTGGGTGCAGCATCCAGTAAGATAGCAAATGAAGTATTCAAAAAGCTAGCAAGAGAATTGTGGCCAACTGAAAAACCTAGGACAGTGAATAAAAGGTACACAGTCGTAAATACAAACCAACATCACACCACTAGCGGGTGGGTAGACTCCGGTGTGTACGTTCTGTTGTGCATGATGGACATCTTCGATGGGTTGAAAGTGAAAGGGACATACACGGCGGCAAACATGAAATCGATGAGAAAGTCGGTGGTGAATATGCTGCTTACCAGCAACTACACAACAGATGCTTTAAAGAAGGCGAAAGAGGAGCAAGGATACAACCGTTAGTATAGTTTTATCTTTAAAATAAAATGGGCGCATTGATTGTAATGGTTGCTAATAAAGGTCGACAAAAAATTAAGTATTACGTTGAACATTTTCATTATGATGTACAAGTATGACATTCTTCTATTAATCGTGTAATATCGATATTCTTAATACGTATTTGGTACGTACCATTTGTTCCTTGTATAAGTAATATGTATTCCGTTGAGTATAATGTATGCTTTTCTAACTGTGGGATAACACAAGTATGTTGTCCTGTATACAAAAATATTGTGTATATACGCTAATTAGCTAAGGAAAAGCACACCTACAAACCCGAAAGACGAAACAGTATGAGTATGTAGGTCTGGCCATAATCGTACAGACCGCTTGGTACGGACTTTTTTGTTGGACTATACACAGTCCAGAACACCAGTTTGAGTAGATAGTAAACGTTCACTTACAATCAGTGAATACAGTGTCTAGACAAGAAGGTACATGTTGCATTCGAATGGGCTGTATTTTCATTGTATCATCAATCCACATTGGTATTGTGCTCAGGAAGGTGCAAACAAAAATAACTCACCTTATTTAGTTCTACAATCAGGGGAAAAGGGCCACCTACCCAGTGTGTAGGAGTCAAACAGCATACATGAAAATGTGGAGTCAAAAATATAAGTATACTTGGTAAAAGGAACAGACACATAGGTACAGACATCTGCCAGTCTGTGAAAACTTTTAATTGGTTTTCGGTACAGACAGAAATGCTCATACGTGATAGCATGTACTAAAAACAATTTAACCTGTGGATAAAGATCATGTAAACAGTGTTACTTTGCGATACTGATTAAAAGGATTCTGGTGTTACAAAATGAAGCGAATATCTGTTTTCAACGGCATATAGGATGTAAATACCGTAACCCATATGTCGTACAAAACAACAAGCCACCAGCGCAAAAAGGCACAAAAAAACAAAAAAAGTACATTAAAATTTGACTATGAAACACTGTTAACGTGACGGGCACGACCTCTTGTTATGGTAACCCAAAATATGACAATTTCCACACCTAAACGGAGTGCGGCTAAGTTCAAATATAGAAGCTCTCCTCTTCTTTTGCGGGCGGCCGGGAGGTATCTTAACAATAGGTGGTGAAATTGTAATAACCGCTTTGGAGACGGGGCTACCAAAGGTTGAGACAGCTGGTATTTTTGATTCATAAACCTTAGCAACAGTGTTGGTTTTGAAGTAGTGTTCGACGTAATCCAGTATGTTGTTGGGTTTGTCTTTTGCTAGAGCAGCTATTGCGTGTTCGCAAGGGAAACCGTTATATTGCCATTTTCCACATGAACATTCACGAGTTTCGATATTAACCGACATGTTAGGATCGCTGTGCACTTCGAAAACAAACGTACTGGACTGGAAAACATACCAGGTGCGGGAGAGCTGGTAATTTTCGTCAAGCTCAACCTGCCGTACAGGAGATAGTTCAGACTCCCATGTTAAAATAGCTACCGATCGATCATAAATCCAAGTCATTATTTTGATGCGAAGTTTATGTACAAGCTCGGAAACGGGTAGGTCCCGGACATCATTCATCCAGCTATTGAGGGACTCGACTGCATTAGAGGTCATCTCGCCATATCGTTTACCACCGAAATATGCGTCACAGAAATTCTCAATGGGTAGGTTTTCCATGAAATCTCTAGCGGCTACTCCACCGACTCGAAGGAACTTCTCCATGTGATGATCAAACAACTCAAATGTTGGAGCGTAAGCCACCCTATTAAACAAGCATACCATTACAGCATTCATCTCACCAGAATACCTTGACTCAAGGTTAGCATGTATGTGACGCAAACAGAACGAGTGGTGGTGTGCAGGAAAAACATTTTGAACGGCGTTTATTATACCACGTAAACGATCAGACACAAAGACCGTTGGGCGGTCTGGCAGCAGGGGTCGTAGAAACCTGAGGAAAGCCTCCCAATTAACATTGTCCTCGGCCCGACAAATTGAGAAAGCGATAGGGACCAGACCTGAAATTTACAAAAAGGTTCATACAAGGTCTGAACATAATGTCCCGTACACTATACGGTCTATCCTATGGAGCATATACCTATACAGTCTGTACCTTTCAATGGCCAAGACGAAGTATATACTTACATGTGTGTCATATATAAATAATACGAAAAGGGTGAGGTTGTTAATAATTACCGTTGTTCCCATCCTTAGCAACCGCGACAAGGAAAGTCCCCTTGTATTTCGCCTTCAAGAAGGTACCATCCAAGAACACAACAGGACGGCATGCCTTAAACCCATCTAAACACGCACCAAATGCAAAATGAGCACGTTCAAACGTGGATGTCTCGTGGTCAACTTCAAGTACATATGATCCAGTTGGATCAAGGATAGACATCTTATCAAAGTAGGCTTGTATTGTGTTGTAAGACTCGCCAACATCGCCATTTAATTCATCCTTGGCCTGCTGTAACGCAGCGTAAGCACACTTGTAAGAAATAACGAACCCATAAACATCCTTAAGCCGATGCATAATGTCTTTGGCCTTCAGATCAGGCTTGGACCTTGCCTCATCAAGTATAAGATCTTTTACTAGGCCTGATGACATACGTTTATTCTTTAGCAGACGTGTAGGAGTGCCACAAGTATGATGGTTGTAGAAAGTCTGTACATATACTTTTCCGTCAACCTTAGACGGTGTAGCATATATCCACCATTGGAAACCAGTATTGTTGCGTTTATCACAATATGCGGCAAGCTTCTGTCCTTGATTGTGGGAATGTGTGTAACCGTAACCCGTCTCACATGAGTACTTCCGTAAAGCAAATCTAAACTCTTCATGGCCATGTGGAAAACATGTACCAACTTCCCCTAAACATTTACCCCAACGCGAACTGAGCAACTCCTTCGTGCGGTGAGTGTAAAACTCTGGGGGTTCTACACCAACATCAGCGACATTCGAATGTGGTATACTAGTAACCGGGGCATTGTTCATCTGAGTCGTAGTATTTGTGATGAACGGATGTTTCAAACTTACAGTAAACTCAACTTGATTAAGGTTGTCCCGTGAAACAAGCCATAAAAGCGTGGTATAATCATCGTCTGAGTTTATATGACAATGAGCGTGACCCGTCACTGAATACTGGAAAACCAACTCCAGGTCCTTCAGAAAACTCCATTTGGATAGGGCAAATTGTTGACATTTATCAAATGATGGGATATTTGCCAACGGTGACATATATTTCTCGCCTGAATGTTTGAAAATCCCAACTACCTGTAACATTTTGAACCTACAAAAGTAATACAGACATTTACATGTAGAAGATAACATTTAAGCTGAAAGGAATGTAAAACATAAACTGTCTGTACAATACTGTAACCTGTCTGTACAAGGAGGGGATGCAGACTGCACACTGTATGTACAATAATGGACTGTAGATTGTCAGCTGTCTGTACATGACATTATATACTCGGGTATTACATACAGTAATGTCTGTACCTTACACATAACATACGAATGTCTGTACCTATATATATATATATATATATATATATATATATATATATATATATATATATATATGACACAAAGCCGAAACTTTGCCACGAGTATGTATATCAAGTATAACTGGGTGAGTAGCCTATAAATGTGTTTGAATATGAAATTCTATATGAGATTCTGCAAACAATTCTCCAACTATACATGTGAATGTCTACATGCAGTGTCTGTACCACACAGTCTATTACTAACACATACTCGATTCAGACCTTGCAGAAACATGACTGTGACGATGTTAGTATACACCAACGTGTAGTTGCTGAGTAACACAACATAGTACCTAAATCAATAACTAGCTGGATGAACTAAACTATCATGATCAACACCCATATTAATGGTGAAACAAATAAGCAACTGATTTGATAAAGAACTAGCTGAAGATGTTATTGTTCTTATTAAACTATACAACAACTAAAAAAAGAAGACACCTTGGATATGAATGTTGTACATACCTGATCAGATATTGATCTTCAAGAATGTTTGTAGCTTTCGAAATTCAAATGAAAAACGATGGAGGGAGAGAACTAGCTGGAGAATGGTATGAGAGAGAGAGTGCACTAACGAATACTAATGTATGAGAGAGTGTGCATTACTATATTGTTAAATTATATAATATATTAGCTGTGTGTCAGCCAATATATGAGAGAGAATCAAAAGAGGTAAGATGTAAAGAAGGGGTATTACGGTAAAAGCATATGGGTGTTTCATCTGGTTAGGCTTTTAATAGAACAAATATGGACTTGGGCTTTATATTGGGGTTGGGCGTAAAAATGGGCTGTAATTCGAAGATTCCTCTTCGCACTCGCATTGGAACAAAAGCAAAAAGTAATCTCTTCATACTACGGTCTCACCTTACCGCTCTGCACAAGAAAAGGAGTTTTTTTATTTCTGACTTTTTTTTGAAAAATAATTGCATGATAAACGTTAAAAAAAAAAATTGCAAAACTAACGCATAGGCGCTCTCCCGAGGAGCGCCTCTCCTATTTAAATAATTTTTTATTTAGTCGGCCAAGAATTAGTGACTAAGTAAAAAAAATTAGACATAGGCGCTCCTCGAAGGAGCGCCTTTACTTAAACCTTGGAAATGGATATTGAGGCGCTCCCCTGAGGAGCGCCTTTCTTTCTGCTAAATTTCTCCAACGCTACTGTAAACGACATTTAACCAAAACAGAAAAAGAAGAGAAGCTCGGCTCCCCTCTCCTCCGTCACCGCTGCCGCTGCCGCCGCCTGCCACCTGCCGCCGCCGCCTGCCACCTGCCGCCGCTGCCGCTCCTCTGTTTCATTATCCCCACATCTTCTAGGTAATTTCTATCCTATTTTTATTTAATTTAATCATATATATATATATTAAAGCTTATTATTTTAGGTGTAAAATTGGTTATATACTTATTTTAGGTGTAAAATTGTGTATAACTAGTTGTTATTTTGGTGTTCTTGATATCTAGATATGAATTTTGTGTATAGTTTGAACAATTGCATTATAGGTGCTATTAATTTTGAAATTGCACTTTAGGGTTATGAAATTTATCAAATTGCACTATAGGTCCCTGCCTAAATAGTATTATATGATGCTATATGACAATTAATTTTATATTGCAATAGAGGTCCTTTAAAATATTAAAAATTGCACTCTAGGTACCTTAATTCTATAAAATTGTATTAGTAGTCCTTTTATATTTGAATTTTGGTATCTCTATTCTAGAAAATTGCACTATTGGTCCCTTAAAATTTTTATTGTAACTTTTGACCCTTTAAATTATGTTTTAGGACGAATCAATGGCCGGACTAAGCCAAATAGACTACGATGTTGCTTTTTCCTCCGAGGTCCTTGGTCGTCAAAGATGGCACCGGAGCGATAAAATTTGGAAAGGCGATGTAAGTTAAACGTTAAATTTTTTCAATCTTTTATTTGTTTGAAATTTACAAATAAGATGACACAGAACGATTACGAAGTTTGGACTGTCCTTGCGACTTTATGGAAGCCCGATGCGCAAATCTTTCCATTTCTCGAAGAAGCCGGTTTTGGGTGTATTCCAAAAATACCCAAAGTTGTTACTGATCGAGCCTTATGCACCGCTTTGGTAGAAAGATGGAGGCGAGAGACCCACACATTTCACTTGCCGGTCGGTGAGATGACAGTGACTTTACAGGATGTTGCCATGATTCTAGGGTTACGCATTGATGGAGAACCGGTTATATGTAATGACGATTTTATTGACCTACATACGGAGTGTATGCGACTACTTGGCAGAAGTCCTGTACCTATAGTGGATGGAATTCCAGTGCAGCGTGGGACGAAAAATGTTTTGCCGTTGTCGTGGCTTAAGGAGAATTTTGGCGATGGTAAGTTTTTTTTTATATATTAAATATCTTTATCATATATTTTATTATTTTCATTGTTTTTTTTGCTTTAGTACAACCGCCTGTAAATGCCGATCCCGAGACATTGCGGCAGTTTACTAGGGGTTACATTTTGTTTGTCATTGGCGGTTATCTCCTCCCAACTGCAAAGAAGACTGAGGTGTCTGCTCTATATCTCCGCTTTCTAGGAAATTTTAATGTTACGAGTACGTATAGTTTGGGTTCAGCTAATCTGGCGCATTTGTATAGTGCGTTGTGTCATTGTGCCGAAACTGTAAGCACTACATATTTATCGGGATGTGTTCCACTCCTACAGGTATTTGTTTTTTAACTATTGTTTTGGTTGCCGATTGTTTAGGCCCTAATCATTGATATTTTGAAACAGATTTGGTGTTGGGAGCATTTACATTTGCGACCCACCGTTAGAACTGTTGATCCGTTGTTGCTTGTTAATGCCCCCGTATCTGCGTGGTAAGTAAAAATATATTTTTTATTGTTATAAATCACTTGTTTTAGAATTATGAATTGGTTGTAGTTGGAGCGGGCGTAAGTCTTGGAAAAGTATATCCATAAATGTTCTTCCATTCTTCCGGGATGAGTTGGATCAATTGGAACAGAGAAAGGTAACTGTATTTACTATGTTCGATTTCACCAATTTAGTTTTAAATTTTAATGTAGTTTTCTTGTGGTGTAGGTTAATTGGACACCATATGATGCTAGTCGTCTAGTTCATGTGGCGGGGATTTGCATGGAGGGCATAGATCTTTATTTGAGTGTGGTACCTTTGATTCATTTTGCTAAAGTTGAGTGGTACCGGCCGGATAGGGTTTTGAGACAATTTGGATATGTTCAACATATACCTCAGGCTATTAGGGAAAATGACGATGCTACACATGAGACTACAAATAGGAGAGGAGCGGCACATGAGCCTTGGGAGGCACGTCAAGTCACCTATATTCAAATGTGGGAAAATCGTCTTCAAAATGTCTTGGATATTAACGAGCTTGAAGTATCAAACACCCCTACTACCGGCGATGGTTACTTTGAGTGGTATAATAGTAATACGTGGAAATTAGTCGGTCGACCAAAACCGAAAAGCGAGTCCACCGTAGTCGAACAAGGACATATTACTCGTGGTTGCGAACTTCAAAAAATGGTAAATCCAAGGCTTCATATAATCCATTTTGATTTATATTACTTTTACTTATTTAAATTTTTTTTGATAGATTGACGGTACGATTAGAGGGTGTGAGCTAGCATTTAGTGATGATGCAACAGTGGATGGTTGGAGAGATTATATGGTGGAAATGATGGGGCATGCCGGTCAATCTCAATTGTGCGAGAACATTCGGAATACTTATATATCTAATATGTCACCAGGGTATACTCCACCAGATGATACCCAGCCTGAGACATCTAGTCGTCAACTAAGAAGAAGGAGAAGAAGATTTTGATTGATTGTAATCGATATTAGGATGCGAACAATATTAGCTAGTAATCGAATTAGTTTTTATTGTTTTTAGTACTATGCACCTTTTTTTAATATAAAGTAGTTTTTTTATTATAAAGTTGTTTGTTTAATCTAGTAATCTAAATAGTTTTTAGTAATATACAATCTGTTAAATTGATTTGTAAAAAAAAAAATAAAAAAAAAATAAAAAAAAATAAAAAAATAATAAAAAGAAAATTAGAGAGGCGCTTCTCTAAGAAGCGCTTCTATTATGTCGAGAGCTCCTAAGGATGGGAGGCGCTTCTCCAAGGAGGGCCTCATGTGGAGGCGCTTCTCCAAGGAGCGCCTCACCTCAAAACTCCTTCACTACTGCATCTTTAACCTGCTTAGCCAAAAACTTTTATAATACATTCCACTATGTATTTAAAAAATATTCCACTACACAAAATAACACACTAATTATATAATTTGGTAAAAATTAAAAACATCATTTAAGTTTGAAATTCATTACAAATTAATTAAAATCATCCATTGTTTACGATTGTGCGTACAAGTTAGATAAAATTACACCTTTGAATCACGGCTTACAAGTTTTACGATTGTGCCCATATTGATGACATTTACCACATTGATTTTTGCCACGAATTTCTCTAGCATCCATCTCGTTGTGTATGCGTGATGATCTTCTCCGTCCACTCCTTGTAATAATTCTTTTTTTGCACGCCACAACTTGTACTCCGTCATAGATCGGATAGTCTAGCTTATCCATTAGTGGTCTAAACTTTCCCGCATACGATAACATGTAATTTGTAAGAGTTAAATACGGTGACACATAGGGTGCATACGCTTTTTCATCAAATTGTGTAACACAAATTACGTGTTCACAAGGACGATGAAACATTTGACACTTCCCGCACGTACATGTTTGCTCCACCAAATTTACTATAAAAGTTACTCTATTATTTTGGGACATCATTCCACGTATATATTGAACGTGCCATATACCGTCTGCACTATCATAAACACGACACACATAGTTTTTAGCTTCTGTATGAGAGGCGCTTAAACGGATCGTCACTTGTGGTGGCCATAAGCTGTTAGAAGCTAATTCCTTAGCTACTTTAAGTGTTCTCCTATCTTCGAAATATTCAGCTGTTCTACTAAATGTTAACTCCACAACGGCCGTTACAGGCAACCCTCATACCCCTTTTAACACGGAATTGTATATCTCCGCTAAATTAGTGGTCATGTTACCATACCGATACCCTCCATCATAAGCAAGGGCCCATTTTTCTAAGGGTTTTTCTCCGATCCACTCTCTATATATACCCTTTTTCATAGCACAAAATTTTTCATAATGAAAATCAAACTCACCCTTATTAGCCTTGTATGCGATTTTTTTGAGCATTTTTTTTGCACGAGCGTCTTTGAACTTTGTATTTAGATTACTCGCCAAGTGACGAATGCACCATCGATGGGCTCCCATAGGCTCTGGATATACAGCTGCAACCGCTGCCAAGATACCTGGATGTCGGTCAGAGAGTATACATACTTCACGTTGCATCGTAACATATCTTTTCAAACGTTCCAGAAAAAAAGTCTAAGAACGTGTGGATTCACTATCGGCCAGGGCATAACATAACGGAAACAACTGATTGTTCCCATCATACGCAACCGCAAGAAGTAACCTTCCATCATACTTACCGTATAAATGAGTCACGTCAATACTAACAACGGGCATCACATATTGGAACCCTACTATGGAAGGCCTAAATGCCCAAAATACCATATTGAATGTTGCTTTGTTGCCGATTATTCTCTTGTATTCAAACTCGACAATGGTACCCGGGTTTGTGTAAAAATTCTCGGTAATGCGGAAAAAGCCCCTTCATGGGTCCCAAATAATTCTTCAAGAATTTTCTGCTTAGCACGCCACGCCTTCCCATACGAAATATGGTGTCCAGTTTCAGAATGTATCAACGATTGAATTGATTCAATTTTGGTGTCTATGTCACTAAACACCATAGTGTATGCACGTCTTGACACGTAACTGGAAGTGAGTTGACGGTGATTTTTTATAAGAATTCCGACTAGACAAGTATGTCTAACTTTCTAATCTCCCACATTTTACTACCTGAAATGAATGCCCCACGAAGGTGCCACTTACACCCATCTTTAGCATATGCACATTTACGTGTCACCAATGTACTTGTTGTCCGATCAGTCTTATATTCTTTACCCTTCTTAATATGCCACAAATCCACATCCATCAAAAGCTCTTCTTTCGTTGCATACAACGCATTTAACATAAGCTCCTCTTCTACCCCAAATGATTTTGGTTGACTTGTTGACCAATCGGTGGATTTTGCCATAAGATTCGTATCACTATCTCCAAAATGTCGCATACCAAAATCTCCTTTTAAATTATCATCGTCCGAGCTAGTAGCACTATGATATGAGCCTTCCTCTTCTTTATCTTCATCGTTTAGAAAAGAATCACTATCACGATCACTATATCTCTCATTCTCACTGTTATCGTCACTGTCATCGTCACTGTCACTACCACTATCACGAACCGTATCACGCATAGTCAAATGAGCGGTAGATGCAAAGGTTGAATCAGTCGCACGTTGTTTACCCTTTTCGCGTCGATAAGCATCTGGAACTTTTGTTTTCTCTTTACCATCGACAAAAACCTCAACACAATAGTAGTGCCCGTTCTTTACACCATTAATCATGGAATTAAGCATATCATCTTTTATAACTAAAACATGATAACGTGGAGGATTCGAGGAAATAAGACAACGCCAAAGTATATTAAAACTAACCTCTCTTTCAATCCAATTACAATTTGCGCATATCTTACGTTTAAGTTCCCGAAGAGTTGTATTTTCCTTCGTCGTAAACATACCACTTTCTCCACCGATATAATCTCCCGCACCGTTACTACCATCCGAAAATCTTCTACCATAATGATATAACCAATTATATTCCATATTATCCAACCTAAAATATAAAATTTACTTCAATAATTAACCATAATTTAACAAAAAATTATTATTCCAAACAATTTAAGCTTCACAATGCTCACATTTATTAGTTATACCAACATGAATTAGATATACAACAATTGATAAAAAAGCAACTAATTATATCACATTTAAACAAAAAAGAAATAAAAAAAAAGTTAATCTTATACTAGAATTGAAATAACTAATAGTTGTAATAGATAAAAGTTGTACCTTATTAGAAGATTAAGGTGAATGTAGTGGTTTGGTTGATTATTTGGTTTGATTATTGAGATTTTTGGAGAAAAAAAAGGAAAGAAAATGGTGGAATAGAGGGGTTAGGGTTTGGAGAAGAGGGGTTAGGGTTACATTTCCGGGTGGGGGTACATATACTGATAGAGAGGCGCTCTCCCGGGAAGCGCCTCATGACCCATTTAAATTATTAGGAGAGGCGCTCCTTCGGGAAGCGCCTCCTTAATCCGTCATTAAAAAATTCAAGGGAAAGGCGCTCCTCGGGAGAGCGCCTATGTGTTAGTTTTGCAATTATTTTTTTTTAACGTTTATCATGCAATTATTTTTTAAAAAAATGTCAGAAATAAAAAAAACTCCAAGAAAAGCGCCGCCACTCTTGGACCAGTCTCCACTATCATCAACCCGTCTTGGCGAAGAACCCAAACTAAGGTATAAAAAATTAATTCTGTCCATTGAAACTCTTAAAAAACTGAATCATTTTTAACCTAATATCATCATTTTTACAATTTTTCAAAATTATCTGATTTAAGTATAATTATTTATTATCTTTTTATACAATCCTACAATGGCCATTTTATGACCGTATGAGAGAAGTTATGTGCTGAAAATAGCGTATATGAATTTGCGGTGACTGTTGGAGAGAACAATTTGGTCTTATACTCTACTTTTTGAATTGTTTTGGGTTGGGCCAAGATTGTAGGTGGGCCAACTTTAGCAATTGGACCGTAGAATATTTTGAAAAAATAGCTATTTAAAAATTAACCGCTTAAATCGGAATGATTAATTACCAAAATAGTTAATTATCGGAGTATAAAAATCGCCTCAATTAACAAAACAAAATTAAAAGCCCGCGCTGTATTTTATTTGTCACTTAGACATTTGAACACACACCTTGAAGCTCGAAGAAAAATAAAGAAAATGGAATTCTCCGAAGAAGAAGAAGAACAGAGAGTACTTCCCTTTCAGCTTCAATTCGACAAACCCATTGCTTCTCAGGTCCGTCCATTCTTCTCTTCTCTTTATCTTGTAAACCCACATAAACACTTACTAAGTGTTTGAGCGTAACAAATTTTAATTTTAATTTTGTTTTTCTTTTACAGGTTAAAATTGCTGAATGGAACCCAGAAAAAGATTTACTAGCTATGGTCACAGATGACTCATCTCTTCTTCTTCATCGTTTTAATTGGCAAAGACTTTGGACCGTTTCTCCTGGTATCTTCTTCTCCCCTTTTCTCGTTTTTTTTTTCCTGAATTTTAATTATTAATCTCGGATCAGGTAAATTTATGGACATTTTTACCCTTATTCAGGAAAATCCATAACATCAATATGTTGGCGTCCTGATGGTAAATCAATAGCAGTTGGACTAGAAGATGGAACCATTTCATTACATGATGTTGAGGTAATTTTTTTTAATCTAAAACTCTAAATAATTTATATAATTTAATTAATATTATTTTTTGTCTTATTTTTCTTATCAAAAAGAATGGAAAACAATTAAGAAGCATAAAGTCTCATGATGTAGCTGTTATGTGTCTAAACTGGGAAGAAGATATGGTATAGTTTCTTCAACTTTCTCTTCATATAATTTCTAATGTGATTTAATTTAATTTTAATTTAGGATGGAAAAGAAAATGAAAATGAAAATGGAAATTTTTCGAATTATTCAGATAGAACATCTCGTTTTTTTCCTCCGCCACCTAGGATTCCTCGTATGCCTGGTGTTATATCTGGAGATAATGGATTTATAGATGATAATGAATATTCAATTCACGAGCTTTCAAATTCTACACATCAACGATTCAACGTTTTAACAAGTGGGGACAAAAATGGAAATATTAGTTTCTGTATATTCGGAATATTCCCTATAGGAAAAATCGTGAGTACACTTTTCATTTCTATTATTTTTCTGTTTAACATAACTAAAATTTGTTGTATTTTATATGTAAAGAACATACATAATCTACCTTGCCGATTATTAGAAGCTTCTATATATAAGGTTAGTTTTCTTTTCCTATTATTTAATTTTATTTAAACTTCAAAATATAATTATTTAACTTTATTATAGGTGACATTATCGAAAGATCTTTGTAATTTAATAGTTTTATGCTCGGGAAAACTTTCGGGAGATAATTATTTACATAGTTTTCATTGCTTAGTTCTCGATACTTCAATATTTTGGAAAAGGTAACACTTTTTTATCGATATATATTTGCGAAAAATAATCTTAAATTTAATTTTTTATTTTACAAACAGTAAAAATGAGCTTCATCAAGTAGCTCAACAAGCATCAAGTATTGATGATTTAAGTGATGTCATAAATACATCACTATCAGTCATGTCTAAACAATGGTCTGATGCAATGCGTATATATACTGACAAATTTAACCTTTTACCTAACTTAATATCTGATTATGGTAAATCTCAACATTATTTTTCATATATTTTTTCTATACTTTCTTTTATTTATCTGTTTAGTCCCTGTTGTTTAATTTAGGTATGAATATTACCCCTCAAGAAGAGTTTTTAAGTCTTTTAGGTGGTGCTAGAACAAGTCCACCTCTTCGTCAATTTTTAGCTAATACTCTTGGTGAATCGGTAAATACCATTTTTTTTTTACTTTATCTCTATTATAAAATTAATATTATTCTTAATTAATTTTTAATTTATTACACATTTAGGGTGTTAAGCGAATGACAAAAGTGGTTTGTGGGGCCGGAAAAGAGCTTCAACTTATTATTCTCAATCATCTAAAGGTCTATTTCAGTTAAAACTCTATTTTTCAAGATTTAACATTTTTTTTTACTCTATAAATTTTTATTTTTTTACTTTATTAGCCTGCTGTGGAAATAATTGGATTTAGAATGGGAGAATTAAGAGGACTTTCGAGATGGCGGGCCCGCTTTTCAAAAATTGGGTTAGATGAAAAGTTAGTTGATAATGCAACTGAAAAAGCTGGTATGTTACTTGTACAAGTTGAGCGTTTTTTGGGGATTTTATCTTCTGTAGTACAACAGGTATGTTTTGTAAACTGTATAAATTAAAATTAAAATTAAAATAAAAAACATTTTTTTTCTTACCCTATTTTATTGTGTCAGTATTCAAATTTCTTTGTGTGGCTTTTGAAATCTGTGAAGATTATGATGTCTGAACCGAGTGATCAGCTTTTACCTTTTAGCAGGTTTGATTTTTAAACATTTTATTTTACAGTCATAAGTAAAAAATAAAGGTTTATTTTACATTTTTACTAAACTTGCTTGTTTTTTTACAGTGAATTAGTTATCATATTTTTGAAATTTTTATATGATCAAGATCCTGTAAAACAGTTACTCGAATTTACTGAGGATGATTATTCCAAAATTGTAATTGATTCGTAAGTTTTTTTTATTTTAATTACTTTATTATTTCTAAATTTTTTTGCTTTATGTAATGCGAAAAATGTTTTGTTTTAGGGAAACAATGCAAAGAATTAAAGAATTGGTACAATTTGGGGGATTTTCAGATACTATGTTTCTGAAAAGAACATTAGCTAAAGAGTATCAACAAATGGAATCTTGGTATAATTTAATTAAATATTTTAATTTTAATTTTTAAAATTTACAATCAAGTTATTAAATGGATTAAATTGATTAGTTTCAAGGAAGTGTTTAAGAAGCCTTTTGCTACAGTTTCGAAAAAGATTACGTTTAAAAGTTTATTCCCACTTTTTCCCATTTCAACTTCTCCAGATATTTGTGCTTCAGTTTCGTATTATAAGGTACATATTATTTAATTTTTAACCTTGTTAAAAGTTATTTTTTAATTTTTTTTTGTAATATATAGGAGGATTCAGATTCTATCTCGAGACTTATGGATTATGTATTGTTCAAAATACCTGATGAGTCATTCTCAAATATTAAAAATTGCATTGGAATAGTAAAGAAACTTGTTAAATCTTCATTAGAAGCTGTTTTATTATGTATTCCTGATGGATATAATTGTGTTGATTTGTCTCTATATAAGGTAAAACATGAATTTTTTTACTTTTTATTTTCTTTTTATAATGTTTATATATTTACACAGGAAGGGCAAATTGTTTTATTACTGAATGAAAAAGTTACCTCTTCTGAGAGCTTAGGAAATGCTTGTATGATGATTATACAAACATGTGATCTTCCATTTTTACCCATTTCTAAATCCAATAATCTCAACTCTTGGAATATTCAGGAACTTAAGGTGACTATTACTTTTATAAGTTTATTTATTTTATATATTTAATTATAACTACTTTTATTTTTTAGGATTCTCTTGTATATTTACAAATGGAGAATGAGAAAGTTCGGAGTATACCTCATGATGTGATTTCTCCTTTGGCTGTTAGTGGTAAGTTATTTATGAGTTAAATTTATACATTTTATATTAAAAGTATGAATGTTAAAAGTAATTAAATTAATTAATAATTGCAATTTTTTTAGCTTCAAGAGGTGTTGCTTGTGTTTTTGCTGCAAAAAAGCGTGCTTTGGTTTACATTTTAGAGGAAGATGAAGATGAAATTTCGGATTCAGAGTGAATGTTTTTACTTAGTCCTTCTAGTATTATTATATTCAAAAGTTTCACTAAATTTGAGTAACTTAAGGTTATGTATATTAATTATTATTGCATTTGATACCTTCGAATGTAAAGGCAAAAGACCATTAATTTTGGTTATGTTAAATTATGTGTATATACTTCTTCTCATGTGGTTCCTTTACATGCTTTTTTCTCCAAGCAAGATTCTAAAATAGTGTTCCTTGACTATTCACGTAACAATGAAAAATACTGGACCCAAAAAGAAAAGACTATTCTCACGTAACACAAATTTGACTCTAGAGAAATGTGTGTTTTTTAGCTATCCACCTCACACAAAGGGTTACAAATTGCTTGAAATTGCAACCAACAAAGTTTTTGTGTCCAGAAACGTTGTTTTTATGGAAGAAGATATATTTTGTTTTGTGTTAGTGTCATCTCCTTTTTTTGACCTTCATTTTTTATTCTTTTCCCTCACTCTATCTCTTCCACTTCATTAGGTTTCATTTTTGATTTCCTCTTCTTCCTCACCTATCTTCCAAACTACTACTTCCTCTTCTTCTTTCTTTTCTTCTTTGCACAATCACTCAAATTATTCTGGACCCACTAGATCAAAACAACTTCCTTCTTATGTTCATGATTACTTATACGGTTCTCTTGTTGCTTCTTCTCAGATCTCTACTCAATCTTCAATAGATGATGGTTCCTCTCTTTTAGTTATTGTCTATCTTTTTTTTTTTTCAATTCTTAAGTACAAATCTGATGTCCATTTTTTATAAACCATTCATTGCCTCAACTACTCTTACTTCTAAACCTACCTCTTATGCCAAGGTGTATGGCTCATAGTGTGGTTTCACTTGATTCTTATTGATCACAAAACCAAGCGGTGGGTCAAGATAATCCATTACTATTAGCACTTTTCTTATTCTTTCTCCCTTTCTTTGGGTTTAAAGCAACTTCTCAGGATCCGAAACCATACACCAATATTTGTGAATCTGTAGAGAGACAAAAATATGAAAAAAACACGAAAAAAACATAAACACAAACTCAAACGGAACACTTCTACACTAAAATAAAAACACAAAAAATATAATGCTATAGTCCCCGGCAGCGACGTCAAAAACTTGTTTGCTCTCCAGGTGTGATATAATAAATCAACACCGAAGAGGATGATTTCCCGCAAGTGTACGGGTCGATGACATATAATGATTTGATAAGTAGGGGGTTTATCGTCTCCGTAGGAGCTATCAATCTAGATAATTATGTTTCGAATAGTGTAAATGTGTAAAACTTGCAATAGGAATAAGTAATGCCAAAAACATAAATAATAAATGTTTATTGGGATTTCAATTTAAAGATTAATAATAAATAGGACTAGATTAAGACTCACAATTGAAGTAAACTAATTAAATAAAAGATAAACTAAAGTATGAGAAAGTTGCTTGAGGAACTACTAGTAATTATCTATGCCGCTAGTTTAATGTTTTTATTGATAATGGCGAATTGGTAAATTTGTATCGGGATTCAATAATTCTTCTAACTCATGTCGGTAACTTAGAAGGCAGCGTCCTCTTTCACTGAAGACCCCTCTTGGGTGACCTATGCCGCTAGTTTAATGTTTTTATTGATTGGTTCACGTGCAAGCTGGATTCATGTCATTTTTTTTGCATGTCTAGTCTTTGCTACGTGAATTTTTATATTGGGTGATGACGGCAAGACTCGAACCACCGACCTCTTATGGATCTGGATCTGATATCATGTTAGACAACCAATTCTCCTAAAAGCTTAAGCTATCAAGATGGGGTATCTTATACATTATATTTTGAGTATTATATGCTCAATATTAGGTTCTAACCTTATTGACTATATAGCTAAGCAAGACCTATCAGTTCACTACCGCACACCAGATGTCTACATGCTATGTCCGCAATCAAACCCCCCTCCTGGGAATTAGCTCAAGGGCTACCCCATTATATGGCTAGAATATAGGTAGTATTAAAACAAACACATAGTCGATGGAATATAAATCAAATCATTCTCAATTAAACAATTTTACCAAATGCAGTAAACCAATTAATAAGCTAAGCATAAGTTCCTATATAAGCAACCTCAAGCAATGAGGGGGTCTAGCTCATACTAAAAGAAAGAAAACTATAAAAACTAATGGAAGAATCATGTTCAAAAGAAAAAAATAAATAGAAGTTACTCTTAATGATGAAGAGAAACGACGGATAGTTGAGGAAGAATCGTTGGGATCATAGACAAACCATTCTCTCCTCTTATTTCTTTTTCTCTTGCTCCCTTGTACAAATGAGTTGTTGATGATCAATTATGAGTTGTGTGTTATAAGGAGACTGCTAAATGACTTAATATTAGCTAAAAAAATTGGACCCGTTTTGTATCACTTAATTAGCTTTAAAAGGCCCAAGCCATTTTTAGCTAAAGCTGGACTGATTCGAGTCACGGTGGAAGAAAGTGGCATAACTTCTTCATCTTAACTTTGAATTGACTTCCATCACTTCCCACGTGACACTGACTTCAAGATCCTCCTGAATAAAAAGGAATCAGGTATGAATCTCTTACCAATATATCGTGGTGACTGAAACAATATGATGTTAAGATTTCTCCTGCAAACGCTCCAACTTCCCAAAATGACTCTATAATCAAATTCCACCTTGACTTGGGGTTTATCTTGACTTTTTGGCTTATTCTCTTCATATTGGCACCTTGTATCAACCATTTACCTAAAAGATACACACTTAACACACAATTAAAGCACACAATCTCTATAAATAGCAATATGACCAAAACGAGAGGCAAAAGTACAATATAGCAAATATTAGGGGAAATCCCTCACTTAGGACCAATAAACTCCCAAAATAATATCTCGTGAGTGGATCAATCCATCACAAAAAGAGATACATCACTACTTGATCTTATAATAAAGAGGCATCAATTCTCAAAATAAAGCAAGTATAATCATAATCCGTAAATTAAACATAACGTATAATAGTGTGTACAAATCCATAAAATAATTAACCAAGAATCAACAAATCACATCCATTGATAACATCCCAACCATGAGATGTTTAGTTACTCATGAAGATGGAAAGAAATATATTTAGGATGAAGACTTACCCACATGGAATAACTATTCCATTTTTTTTCTTGATTCTTCCCTAGTTCTTGTTCTTGTTCTTCTTCTTGTTCTTCTGTATATTTTGTCTCTCTTTAATTAATAAAAAACAAGCTATTTTTATTGTTCCTAAAATCTAGATAAATAAAATAATTAGGATATGTACTAAATTTAAATATTCAAATCTTATCCTATCATACTAGAGTTGTCTTTGAATCCTGATATCTCCATATTGGTGATAGAATAATTTAGTCACGAGACCTCATTTTAGGTTTATTATGTGCTTAGTTAAAGGATTTTTCTCGGTTATTTGATATATTCTCATTTCTTGTCTTGTTTTGGAGATTTGTAACTTTTAAAGCATTGTAGGTGTAATTTGTGTGTTAAGTGTGAAGCTCTTAAGTGAAAGGATGATATCAGATGTCAAAGCATTAGACGTGGAAAGGATATCAAATTGGAAATCAAGAAAAGGACAAAGAAGTTGTTTTTAGAAAGTGAAAGAGTTGTCGGCCAAAATTATAAAGTGAGTACTTTTGATTAAACGTGAGATTAACAAAGAATTTGGATGAGCTCTTTGATATCCTGCTAGTACTTTAAGTTAGGAACATGTAGCCACTGCCAGTTCATGATTTGGAGTTGTAATGAAGAAGTTATTAAATTTGCACTTGGCATGACTCTAACCATTCCACTATTTGGAAGGAAACGTTTTTGGGTTGGACTGTGTCATTTAAATGAAACCCATGACCCATTAAAACATCCTTGAGCCTATATATATAGATGACTTTAGAAACAGTTCATTGCCTTTATTTTGTTGAGAATTTCATTAGAGTGAGAGAAAGTCGACAAAGAGGAGGAAAGAATAGAAGGTGGAGCATCACAACAACACTTCTGTGTCATTCCACCACTATCATTAAGGTAAATCGTATTAGATTTTTTAGCTTAACGATGTTTCTAATATTTTTACTCTTTAGTTTTATTTTTGTAATTATGAACTAATCATCCCATAGCCTGGGTTTGCACTTTTTATAATCCATATATTACTATTTTGTTATTTTTAAAGTTATTTGGGAATTCCTTTTAATTTATTTGAGCTTGGATTTATAAATGTATTATGAATATTTTAATTAAACTTGCTAGATCCTATACACCTCTAGTTTGACCAAAGTTACCTATATTTTCACCCTAACGGGTGGGGGGGGGGGGGGGGGAGGGGGTTAAGGACGCAAACAGTTTATGATCGTCTAGTATGCGGTAGTGATTTTGTCGAGCTTGCCCAACTAGATAGTCATTAGAATTAGAAATTATTAACCGATAATTGTGTAGGGTCCCTGATGTCTCCTTATTTGTGATAATTAAATATACTTCAGAGACATCATTTTAGGTGTATTTATTAGTTTATAGGTCGATCTTAGCTTAATTTAGTGCACTTTCCTATTTTGAGTCTTGATTTGTTGAATTATTATTTTTAGAACATATTGGGTTTAATTGTTTAATTTAGTGTGAAGCTTTAAAGATAATTATGGAGATTAATTAGAGTCCAAGTCAAAGTTTACAACTTATGGAAAGAGATTAGCATGGTAATTGGAGATAAGGAAACAAAAGCTAAAAAGATGGAAAAGAAAAAGCTGTCTAAATCTGAATTCTGCAGTACACGCCTAAAGAAGTGGTTATTTACCTAAGAAATAGGCCGATTTTGGTAATTTTCTTTCATAGGGACATAGATAATTCTGTTACGATTCTTTTGGTATATTATGGAGCTCAAACCGACCAATAACGAAGAAGATATGCTCAAAACGGTCCAGCAGTGTTTATCTTTATTTCCTTACGAATTTGAGTTGGGTTAGGAGTCCATTACTTAACTTATCTCTAAAGAAACGAATTAGGTCAACCTATACACTATAAATACAGCCTCTTAACACTCTTAAATCATCCTTGGCCAGACCTTAAGGCCAAGAGGAAGCTGCAACACAAGAGAAGAAGTCTGGAAGGAGTAGAACACCATATGTCTTCTTCAACCTCTTATTTTGTAATTCTTTTCTCTTCTCTTCTTAGTATGAATTAATTCTTTTTAGCTTGAGTTTTAGCATATATGTATGAACCCTAGTTTTGATTGACATCTATCTAATTTGGGAACTTAATGTTTAAAATTGAATTATAGTTTTTATTCTCTGTTTATGTGTTTGGATTTATATTCTGTGTTCTTGTGGAAGTGCACCCATATAGAATTACCATCTAGTAATTAGGTCACCATTGACAACGGTGTTTAATTACATGTTTAGCACATAACGTCTAGTATAAGGTTTGATCTGACAACCCAACCTAACTAGATAATCACTATGGTTTAGTTCTTGTGACTATTTACCAATTACATGAAAAGTTTGCTTAGGAAGCCTTATTGACACATGTAAATCCTATTTTAAACTACCGATAGCGAATTGGAACCGATTATTGAAATATTACATAATTCACCCTTACATGTTTAGAACGGCAAAACTAGTGGGGATTGCATGCTATTTACTCAAGCTAACTTTCATACTATCTTCTTTTCTTTTACTTATTTTCTGTCTTTAGTTTATTAGTTTAGTTTTATTATTTAAAAACCAAATAAATATTTGTCTATCTTTCCTTTCTATTTGCGTATTATCTTTTCTATCTTTAATATCTGCACTTGACAATTTGCATAAGTTCTCTCTAACTTTCGTCAGTCCCTGAGGAACGAATCTTCTTATCATTAAAACTTGCATACGTCCTGTAATACTTGCACTACCGTGTTAGCTTAGGGTGTTTATTCGCATCTAAATTATATCATCTTTTTATCACACCTTAGGCCACACCAGTCCCCTTACTCAATTCCCCTAGTAGTGTTGAAGTTTCCTTCTAATCTATCCTGACGGGAGTTAAAAGGATTATAGAATCCCATCAACTTATAATCGCTCAATTCGCTCTTATACATTGAATAATGATATAGTAAGTAGATAAATACTTGCGAACCTAAGCTGTATCTCATCTCCATTCTTATTCATCTTAGTTATTTGCATTCTATTTTAATATATAATTCTTGCATTTAGTCTTAGTATAGAAACCAAACAAATATCATATTCTATTACTATTTTAGTTTAAACAAATGATTCCATCTACGTGTAAATCTGAATAGGAGTTTTAGCTAACTGTTAATTACTTGAGAACGAACTTTCACTTAATTAATGGCCCTTAAAGCCAATGATGATTATTTTCTTGCTACAAGAAATATAACTGAGGCAAAAAAAGTTAACAACTCAAGGCATAATGAGAATGATAATGTTATAATTCAAAATGATTATCACTAGGAGGAAGTTTTTAACAACTCAGTGGCAAGAAGTGGGAATTATAAAGCAAAACAGGGTGGATTCCACCTTGTAATGGAAAGTATAAGATCAATTGTGATGCATCATTTAATTATCTTACTAAACAAGCTTCATGTGCTTGTATTGTTAGGGATTTTTTTGGAAAGATGATTGATGGAAAGACCCAAATCATTACAGTAAACTCGGCAATGGAAGCTGGAACTGGAGGCATGGTGGAGGCTTGTGAGATAGCAGCTAGCTACCCCCGAGGCAAAGTGGAAATTGAGAGTGATTGTAAAGTTTTAGTTGACCAAACTGTTTTTGGTAGTAAAATCTCTTGTAATTCTAGGATTTTTGTAAATTGTATTGCTAGAAGTAAGATGGTTTGTAATCTGAAAATCTCTTTTGCAAAGAGATCAAAAAACTTATGTGTTGATTGGGTACTAAACAAAAGCTTAAGGGCTCTTTGTTTAGTATTTGGAACCTAGTTCCCCCTCCTCAATTAGCTAAACTTTTTTTGTTGGATTTTCATCCTTAAGGGATTGGATGATTGTAATTTTCTTTATATATTAAGTTTATTTCGACCAAAAAAAAAAATAGTAGTATATTGTATGAGAGTACTGAAAAAGGGTGAGAAAAAATTTAATATTCTAGGAAAAGGTAAATAATATTAAACTTTTTTTTAAAGGAAATAAGAACGAATAAAGTTTTTTTTTCTATCCATTTTTTATTTATCTATTTTATTAGTGTATAAAAATTAAGAAAGATAGGTAATGATATTTTTTTAATAAAATTACTTCTATTTAATAGATATAAATTTATTAATTGTACTATGTTTTAATCTTTTTCAATTAAGAAAAAAATTAGAAAAAATAAGAAAAAGTATGATTATACTACTATTATAAAAAAAAACCTATAATATTAAATATCTTTTTTAATAATTGAATAAAGATACAACGCGTTAATGAGTTGGATAATATAATTGTGCGCGCGTGGTTAGGCAGAGAGTTGCGCGTACGCGCGCATGGTTACACGGGAAACCATAATATGAAGAGAGGTTTTCGTTTGGAACGCGCTTTTCTCGACTGGTAAATGATTTTTTTTTTTTTTGGACAGGATTAATTAAAAAGTTTTTTTTTTTGTATAAAGGCAAAAAATAAAAATAATAGAAATTGAATAAATATATTTGAGCTGGGTGAGTAAATATATATATATTGGTTAATGGGGGCATAGAAGAACCCTCAGATACACATACACACAGTCAGTCAGAGCAAAAAACTGCAAATACACCAGTTTATTTCCAGTTTTCCACCACCTCCTCCGCCATGGACCGCCTATCCAACTTACCAGACAACCTCCTCCTCCACATCCTCTCTTTCTTGCCCATGGATGACGTCGTACGCACAACGCGTATAAGCAAACAGTTCTATTCCCTTTGGCCACTCTCATCTTCTCTCATCTTCACTCATAGAGAGAGTTCAAATCCAAAAGACTTAATTTCCAATCGAAAATTCATTTCCTTTATAGACAAATCTTTGCTCCTCCTCAACACCACCGTCACCACTACCATCAACCCCGTTCACGACCTCACTAAATTTTATCTTGATTTTCCTTATCAGCGATGTTTCTCACCAGATATCACCGTTTGGCTCACCTTTATCCACACCCATAAAGTCAAAGACCTTTCTTTGACTCTCACCAATGAAGGATCCGATGGTGTCGGTGAGCAGTACATTCTCCCGAAGCGTTTCAGCAGAAACCCATTTCTTCAAAAGTTGACTTTGAGCATGTGTAGCTTCAAGGATCTCGACTCAATCAAGTGGGACCGTTTAACCGAGCTCAAAATTGAGTCAACTACGCTCAGTAACTTTATGCTGAAGAATTTTGCTTCTGGGTGTCCATTGTTGGAGCTTCTTGAGTTGAGAAATTGTGATGGTTTCACTAAATTAGAATTTGATGAAGGGAAGCTGATTAAGCTGGTTATCAATGGCTATGTCGAAACAGAGAAAACCCAGGGTGATCCAGTTGAAATCTGGGCACCTAAGGTTAAATTTCTAGAAATCTCAGGGTGTTTTAATAAGAGGAAAATTTTGTTAACAAATGTTTCGAGTGTTGTTAAGGTAAAACTCGATTTCAATCTTCGTATTGAAGAAGGTGAATCTTGTGTACTCGAGCAACAGATGTTCGAGTCTATGCTAGTGAGTCTTTCACATGCTAAAGATGTCACTATAGGCAGCTGGTGTATTGAGGTCTGTTATACTAAATTACCTTATTTAATTATTTAATTTATTAGATTCTGGTATTATTAATGGTGCCTCTTATATTCTCCATTTTCAGGTTTTATTGGTGAATATGCAATGCCTAAAAAGTCGGCTACTAGGTTGCAGTAGATTGACATTAAAAACTCCGATTTACAAACGTTACCTTCCGGTAATTTTAAGGCTGTTTCAGAATTACCCCAAGGTTGAAACATTAATAATTCAACAAACCTTACCGTACTTTGAATTTCAGGTACTTTTTCTTTCCTTTATCTTGTCTTAAACTGATGGGTAATGCATTAACTTGATAAATATAAACTTTGATGCAGGTTATTACAGAACCAAGTCTGAGTGTCATTTTCGAGCTTGGGGGGTCATACTGGACAAGTGGAGCGTTCAGATTTGGTGGACCGTTTTTTAAGTTTATTGAAATTAGTGGTTTCGAAGGAGCAAGTTTTGAGTATGAAATACCATTTCTGCAATTTCTTCTCAAAATATCGACAGATCTGAAGAAAATGGTGGTTCGTTGGAATGGTGGAAGACGAAAGAGTGAGAATGGAATATCTGAACAGAATCAGGTGAATCAACGCCTTTTAAGTTTTGGTAGATCCTCAAAGAAGGCTGTGATAGAATTTGAAATGTGAAGTGTTGTATTCTCATTAGATTTCAATTTAATTATAAAGTTGTAACTTAACTGAAATTGTACTCTCTTTGGATTCTGTTTCCTTTTATAATAATGATTTGAATTAATTATATTATATTGGTCATTGTTTTTTATTGTACTTAAGTTCAGGTCTTGATGTTATTATGCTAAGATATTTTATTTTCTAATTAGCCCTATATAAAATAACAACAAATATAATTCATAAAGGAATATGCATTATTTTTTTTGCATACATCAGAGGCTAAAAGCCGAAGTTGAGTTAACAACTAATCCCTCATAGAGGGTCTAATACTAATCTAGGAATCGTAAAACCACTCCTATCACTAGTGATGTTGTTCCAAAGATAGTCAGGGGGGTCCACCAGCAATTGTGGTTCCCCATTCAGCAACGCACCTCTCTTTGCTAAAAGATCCGCACACATGTTTGCTTCTCTATAGATACAATCCACCTCGTAACCCAGATTATCACTTAACATACTTATACAATCTCGCCCAACATGACAATTCCAACTCGTAGAACTACCACCGCCCTTCACTAGCGCGTGAAGTTCTCTAGAGTCAGTTTCGACATGTAATTCCTTTATTCCACGACTAATTGCCCATCTCAAACCATAATGTAGAGCTAGCACTTCCGAATAGCTGGGGGATTCCATTATACACGGGCCGGAGAAGCCTGCTATAAAGTTACCCTCTTCATCACGTAACAAACCACCTATACCCGCTCTTCCTAATTCAGGATTATAGCTACCATCCACATTCAACTTCATCTTGTTCTTTGGTTTTATCCATTTTATTAGCTCGCTCCTTGCCGATTTTATTATTCCTCCGTCATATTCCTTGCCCCAAGCAGAGACAAAGTCTTTCGCTAATCTTATAACATCAATTTTTAATCCATATACCCTTGGTTTGGCGCCTGAGTTCTTGAATAGCGCCTCGTTTCTTCTTGACCAAATGATACTGAGGGCTGCAATAAATACCAATTTCCACTCCATACCTCCATACATATCATTTGTTTTAATATTACTCGCCACCCAATCTTTGAAAATTGCTGTCATGGGACCATCTTCTTGCTGCAGATTTTGTGCAGCATCTACTGCCTGTTGCCACGCTGTGAAGTGGACCTCAAGAAGCCCACGCGAAAGTGTAACAGCTCCTGTCCCCTCACTTTTATTTCCGGCAGCTGCAGGTGAATCCCCTGCTGCACCAACTACTTCCCTTGTCCTCGCGCCAGGGACTGTTCCAGGAGCAGAAGACGGCGGTAAAGTTCCCAACTCAGTCCATAGCTTATTTGCTACTGTACAGCACAGGAAGATGTGCTGCAGATCTTCATTCTGAGCTCCGCATATTCCACATTCTGGACTATTGATTATATTCCTGTGAAAGAGATTAGACGCGGAAGGCAAACGGTTAAGTACTAATCTCCACATCATTACACGCATTTTCTGTGAACATTTCATTTTCCAGATTTTATCCCAAGGAAAAGATGTGTCAGGGACTTCAAGTGCAATATTTTTGAAAGTTGATTTCACTGTGAAGACTCCGGACGTTTCATGGGCCCATTTGTAACTCCGAACACCCGCTACTTCTTTCTCTACCACCCCATTACGAAGCACCTCCACACCAGCCATTAACGCTTTACAAATACTAGAATCCCCAGCTTTAATTACCTTCTGAAAGAGACCATTCTTAAAATATTTATGCTTAAACACTTCCACCCATGCCACTTGATGGTTATTAATTAACTTCCATCCGAGTTTCGCCAATAACGCTAAATTAAACAATCTCGCCTCACGGAAACCCAAACCTCCATTAGATTTCGTTTTGCATACCTTTTCCCACGCAACCCAGTGTATTTTTCTCTTCTCATCTGACGAGCCCCAAATGAAGTTACGTACTATTCGATCAATTTCTTTGCATACATAAAGCGGTAACTTCATTATTTGCATTTGATAGGTCGGTATTGCGCACAAAACAGATTGAGCAAGTGTTATTCTACCAGCTAGAGACAGGGTCTTTGCTTTCCATAACGCTAATTTATTTCTCATTCTCTCCGTGATACTTTTGAAGAAGCCTTTTGGTAACCGCCCTGAATGAATTGGAGTTCCCAAATACTTCCCAAAAGAATCACTTAAGCAAAAACCGCTAACATTTGCCAATTCCTCTTGAAGTACCACAGGTGTATTCCTCGAGAAATAAACAAGAGATTTTTCCGCACTTATAGTCTGGCCAGCCTCATTACAGAAGAGCTTAAGTGTTTCCTGTAAAAGATTGACCTGCGATAGAGAAGCCTCACAAAATAATATCAAATCGTCAGCAAAAAATAAATGAGATATCTTCGGACCTCCTCTTCCCAATACGATTGGTTTCCAACTCCCATTTTCACATAATTCTTGTATTAAAATCGATAAGCGCTCCATGCATAAAATAAAAATATATGGAGAAAGTGGGTCACCTTGCCGAATGCCTCGTTGAGGCTTGAAAGGAGTGAGAGGTTCCCCATTCCATAATATTTTCATTTCGTTATCAGCCATGCTTGTCATGATAATTGACACCCAACTAGCAGGAAAACCAAAATTCACTATCGTATCTTCTATAAATTCCCATCGAATTTTGTCATAAGCCTTAGCGAGATCAATTTTCACCGCCATGATATTAGTTTTTCCATTGAAGTGGCGCATTCTATGGTCTATCTCTCGAACAAGGACTATATTATCAGTAGTAGCTCTTCCAGGTAAAAAACTACTTTGATAGGGACCAATCCTTTCAGCTAGCAGCGGTCGGAGCCTATTTACCATCGCCGTCATAATAAACTTACACGGGGAATTAATTAGGCTAATTGGTCTTAATAGACTTACTCGATCAGGATCTTTAACTTTCGGAATTAGATGGATAAGAGTACCATTTAGTTTCGAAGGGAGGCGCACTGTTTCAAGTGCTACACGGAACATCTCTTCCACAGAGAAGGCTACTGTTTCCCAACATTTTTGATAAAAAGCCGCGGACATTCCATCTGGACCAGGAGCTTTCAACGGATTGGACTTAAATACCGCTTCACGAATTTCTTCTCTAGAGAAAGGTGTATTTAGCTCTTGAGAAATTTGTTCTCCTACAGATTTGACATTAGGGAGAGCAAAAAACCCAATAGTATCATCTGGACCTTTATAAAGAGCTTCGAAATAGCCCCTAACCAATTCTTTCAGCCTTTCCTCGTCTTCAACCCATTCATTATTATTATTTAGCAGTCTAACACATTTCGATTTCTTCTAAAGGAAATTCAAAATATAACATTTGCTAAATACTTTATATCAATTCATTTGCGAATAATAGTATTAATTTATTGGAAATCATTTGCGAATAATAGTATTAATTTATTGGAAATCTATATAAAAGATTACATTTCCTATTTTTGATCAACTCAAACAATTCAAATTAAACACATACGTTTATTTTTAGACTCTCATATTTTAATCTTTTTATGAGCATGAAGTTGTGTAATCAAATTAACTGATGCAAATGTGTGAACAAATTGCTTTGGTTAGATTGGTGGTAAGTGAAAGATGGATTATTAAGGATATGTCGTATTGATTATGATGTTTGATGATATAATATGTCGTACTGATTATGATATTTGTTGAATTGAAATTATAATAAATGAATAATCTTAAAAGTAATTATCTCTCTTTTCATAAGATAATGCTAGAGACTTCTTTCTTCTTTCGGTCAAATTTGGTCTCATATTTTTTATACAACACGTGAATTCGTAACCTAATCAAATAAGATTTTAGAGTAGTTAGGGTAACCTTGAAAGTATAATCAATCATATTTCTTGAGTGGATAATGATCAATCATATTTCTTGAGTGGATAATGGATTGACGATTCTAATTCGATATTTTATGTCGAACATTCATGTTAATAGTCTATAAATTCGTTTCCTATATTGCACATGACCATTTATCTCAACACTTAACATATGGTTTCGAAGACATGTTTAAGATGGGTTTTAAAAAACAATGTGATTTGTTTTTTGGGTAATTTATAATTTGGAAAGGGTTTGGGGATGAATTTTAGACTTGCGAGAGATCGCATTTCAAGATGGGGGGGAGGGACGAAAATCCATCTTTCTTAATATTTTTTTTTCTAAAAACAAAAAAACGGCCTCATTTTTCAATGTGTCCAGGGAACACGCGGTGGGAGGGGGGTGGCTACCCTCGCCCCCGATCCTTCTCTGCATGACTCCCATTTCTTGTAACACTCAACCATGTGCACGCACAGTGTGTTGTGTTTTTTTGTTGAATTTAAACTATACGTGTGTGTTGAATGAAAAGTTTTGAGATTTCTTTTCTAGTCAAAACATCGAGTCATACAAACCAAACCCCTCCCTCATTAATCCCCACTTCATGAGTTTTGGATATCATTGAGTATATGAGTAGTTAGTTTACTGATAGTTCACATTTAATCTGGTTGAGTTGAATTTAAATATTAATATTATTATTTAACTATTAAAGATTGTAGACTGTATTAATTTCAACTACAAAATTATAGCAATTTTTTTGTCTCTTAGGTTTCAACCTATTATGAAGGACATCATTTCGCTAACGCAACCCGTCTTCATAAAATGCAGAAGTATCGAAGACAACATCATCAAGGACCAAGAAGTCTCGTATTTCTTCAGAACTAAAAGGAAATCAAAAAACATTATGCGGCTGTTAAGACCAACATGGCTAAAGTATATGATTAAGTCGACTAGAATTTCATTCTGGAAACACTTAAAAGTCTGGGCTTTTGCGGAAAATAGAGAAATTGGATTTATAATTCATTTCTTCAGTCTCCTTTCAAATTTAAGTTAATGGAAAAAGACTTAAAAAAATCTTCCCAAAACAAGTAATTAGGCAAGGAGAACCCCTTTCGCCACTTCTTTTCTCGCTCCTTACTGAGAGTCTAGTCGGCCTTATTGACAACCAATGTCCAAAAGGGAAAATTAAAGGTATCACAATTTTTAGTCATTGCCCTAAACTTACCCATCTTTTAGTTGCGGATGGTGCTTTATTTTTTCTTTAACATTAACAAAAAGGAGATCGATGCATTCAAGGATACCCTTGCCGACTATTGTAAGGCGTCTGGGCAAAGGATCAATATTCATAAATCGTCTATTCTCACGAGCAAAGATACTCCGGAAGATGTCTGCCAGAATATTTCTTGAGATCTTAACATTGGTATTACCATATCACTGGGTAATTGTCTTGGTATTCCGCTCTCCCTCAAAAGGTCTAAATCGGAAAATCTTAACTATATTAAAGATAAACTTCTCTCAAATCTGCTAGTTGGGTCTCTAATCTACTCTCTGATGGCGGGAAAGAAGTCCATATCAAAGCAGTGTTGCAAACAATTCCCAACTACGCCATGTAAGCTTTTGAGTTCCCAAAAGAGCTTTGTAAGAAAATGTTTGGTATCATCGCAAATTTTTGGTGGGATGCCCGATTAAGAAAATGATACACTAGATGGCGTAGAAAAAGATTGCTAGAGCAAAATCTATGGGCGAAATCCGTTTATGAGATTTACATAAAATGAACCTGGCTCTTCTGGCAAATCAAGCATGGAGAATTATTTATAACCCGGGCTCACTTGTAACTAAAGTTCTGAAAGGTATTTACTCCTCTAAAAAAACTCTCTGGGATACAAAGCTGGTCTAAAAACGATCGTGGAGTTGGGCTAGCATTTTCAAAGGAATCCAGTTGCTCAAGAAATTTTCTATCTGCCAAATTGGTAATGGGATTAATGCAAATACTTGGGATCATAATTGGATCCGCAAAGGTATTAAAGTCCATAGACCGACATACTGCAAGATTGAACGGGTCGGTGAAATGTTCAACAGTGATTTATCGGTGATGGAACAACAACCTTCTTAATAATCTTTTGACGCGTAACGCGATTGAGGAAATTAAGAAGATCCCTATCATCCAACTCAACAAAGAGGATAAGCTCATTTGTCCACTAAAAAAACAGTAGTATACTCAACCAAATCTGATTACCATGCCCTTGTCAATGAATAAATCTGCAATCAAGCACAACATTCTCGAGCTGGTGAAATCTTTAATAATGAAACCTGGAACACTATTTGGCACTCTAATGTTCCTTCAAAAATTAGAATTTTTGGTTGGAAGGTCTACAATGGGGCTATACCTACGAAAGACAATCGTTATAAGAGGGAATGCGTACAAGATTCTAGATGTGAATGGTGCGACTCAGATAAAGAAAATATCGAACATTTATATATTATATGTCCACTCAACATTTGTGCTTGGCAGAATATTCATTACGAAATAAGATTGATCGTTTAATTGAATTATCCTTTGCTGAGTGGCTGACAAAGACAATCAAGAACTTCGCTTCCAATGGGTAGGACAAAAGGACTGTCACCTCCATCATTCTTTGCACATTTTGGAATATCTGGAAAGTTAGAATGAAAGTTTAAAAAAAAAAAAGTGGTCCATTTTTGAAATCACGAATGAAACCAATTCTATGATTGTCGAGCTTTTCGGTCACTACCTTGAACTCTCTCCAAATAACTGAGCTCGAATACTCATCACGTCCTCCGAATGGTTATCACTGCTTGATTCACATCTAAGGATGGCCTTCACATTCCTTCACATGCAAAAAATATAACTTCCTCTGATCAAGAGGACCATCTTCAAATTCAGGATCATGCTGATCTTGAATCTTATTATCATTAATCATACGTTATTGACATCTTAAAAGCTGGTGTAAAGTCCTCCATAAAATCCTGTAAATCGCAAGTTCTCCGTTTTATGGTGTCAAAGTCGTTGTGATTAAATTTTTGGATTTTAGATGCTTTTCTCTTGATATTTTTTTAGCAAGAGAATCTTTCCTATGGAGGAAAACCCTACTTCTAGGGTTAGAGTACCATCTCGAAGTCAACATAATGTCTTTCATGGCGGCTAGCATAAATTGACTGTGAGTTCGCAAATTCTTCTTCAGGTTCGAAGGATTCATTCTTGAAGCGATTTTTTCCCACTTTAAGTCTTCCTCCTTATTGTTCAAATCCTGTTTTAAAATATATGTTTGCGGTCACTTTCCCTTATGAAGGGAACGCACTACCATTGTGCTATGTAGGCCTCAGTCTCCTCAAAAAAATTGAACCATGACCGTATATTCATGAATTTTGTAAAATTTTACTTTTGAAAATAAATAAATCCATTCGCGATTAATTTACTTTCTTATAAAATTTCTAGAAATTAAAAGCTTAATAATAATTGAACCACCAGTGAGGATCAAACTCACGATCTTTCCCTTACGAAGAAAACGCACTACGCATGTGCTATGGAGGCCTTATAGTTGATATATTTGTGAATTTTTCCAGATTATACTTTTGAAAAAAATAGACCCTTTCACAATCGATTTATTTTTCTATAGAAAATTTAATACAAATTAGCCACAGTGAAGACTGAACTCGCAACCTTTCTCTTACAAAGGGAACACACTGCCATTGTGTTAGGAAGCCTTTTACCTTCCCATGATTAAGTTTTAATAAAGACTACTCATCTAATGGTGATGCTTATCTTTTAAACTATTATAAATATCTTTCTCATATTGTTAAATATTGTCTACTTTCATTAAAAATACAAAGTTTTATGAGAGGGTGTTCCAAAATTAAAAAGAAAACAAGGAAAAACACCCCAAACGGTCCATGGACTATAGTCTAGCTACCCATTTGTTCCTTGAAACTCTTAAGTTACCCAAACGGTTGTTGAACTCTATAAATAGTTTGTTCCTCAAACTTTTAAAGTTATCCAAATAGTTATCAGATATTGATGTATGGTCTTAAACCTTTGAAAGTCAGAACTTAGGAAACTTTCAAATAGCATTTGTGATCTTGTAAAATATAGATTTATATCTCAAATTTTGTCTAATATAAAAAATAAAAGAATGAAGAGGAATAATAATTTGTGTGGATGATTCTACCCAAATTTTTTGCAACCATAAAATGTAATTTTTATCACTAAACTACAACTATATTGGTCGTAAAAAAATTAATATAATTATTTGAGTAATATATGTTCACGGGCAATCCAAATATGTCAATCGACGCAATTCTAAAACCTTTACCTAATGTAAGGCCCTTCGTCGCCTTGAAAATAACATAAACGATATTTAAACCATTTTGGTAGGATTGAGACCACATAAACGTTCTAAAATGTATTGTTTAATATCTATAAGTTAAGAAATTACATATACTATTTGAAATTGTATAAAATATAAAACAATTGCACAAATTTTGACTAATATGAAAGATTAGAGAATGAAAAGAAACAACCATGTATGTGGCAACTTGGATTCAAGCCTAGATCTCTACGACCATACGTAGAATTCTTACCAGTATACTACAACCACATAAGCGTTCTAAAATGTATTGTTCAATTTTTAAAAGTTATAAAAGTACAAATAGAATTTGAATCTGTATAAAATATAAAGCCACTACACAAATTTTGTCTAACATGGAAGATTAAATAAGACAAAGAAACAATAATGTATGTGGCTGTTGGAATTCAAGCCCAGGTGGTGTCGCCTAGGGTGTGATAAAAATAAGATTTAAAATAAGCCAAGAAACTACGCTCTCACCCTAGACAGGCACAGTATTTTGCAAGTATTACAGGACGTATGCAAGTTTTAGTTAGTAAGTTGAGTTTGTTCTCAGGGACTTAAGTGTGTTAATCGAGTGAGTAGAAATAACGAGTAAAAGTAAATAATTAGAAGACAGGAAATAAAACAAATAGATTTCGAGATTAACTAATTAAACTAATTAAAACTAGGAAATTAAAGACAATAAAGTAAAAGATTAAGAATATGAGATGAGAAGTATAGCTTAGGTTTTGCTAGTATACACTAATCCTTCTAATTCTATCTATAGATCTAGTTAATAAGGGAGAATATTAGCTCTTGGTATACTTAGTCAGGATTCTAAATTCCCATACCTTAGACCTTGAGAGCGACTAAGGGGGCTACGGCACAACCAAGAAGTGATTTAGAATAGGGTTATCAAACGCCACTAAGGCCCTAAGCAAATACTACAATCCTGGTGATATGGTGGTTAAAACAAACCCTAATGACCATCTAGTTAGAATTATGTTTTGTCAGAACTAATATCGACACTAGACATTATGTGGTGGTTCAATAGTTAAACACCCAGTTACGGTGACCATCTAACTACTATTAAAACAATCCTAAAGTGATCAGTTCTAGGAAAGACATTAAATCAAAACACATAAAAAAATATAAAGTAAGTAGCTAATATCAGATTAAAACATATTTTTCCCAAAGAAACTTAGATAGAAGAATTAGAATTCATAGTTTATACATGATGCAAAACCCAAGCTATGGGAGGTTTAGTTCATACCTGAAGGAAATAAACTAAAAGAAATTACAAAAGACATCATCTTGCTCTCTACAATAAACTGGAAGAATAAAACCTTAAGAACTAATTACTATGAGGCAAGGATTATTTACAAGTGATATAAGGGTGTATAGGTGTTTAGAAGACCTAATTCGTTTTCTTGAGGAAGAGGTAAGGTATTGGACTCCTAGCCCAACTCAAATTCGTATGGAAATAAAGATAAACACTGCTGGACGGTTTCGAGCATATCTTCTTCGTTATTGGTCGGTTTGAGCTCCATAAGATACCAAAAGAATCGTAACAGGATTATCTTTACCCTTAAAGAAGGAAATTAGCAAAATCGGCCTCTTTCTTAGGTAAAAACCCACATCTTTGGACGTGTATGCAGAATCCCAGATTTAGGCAGCTTTTCCTTTTCCATCTTTTTAGCTTTTGTTTCCTTATCTCCAATTACCATGCAAATCTCTTTCCATAAGTTGTTGTCTTTGACTTGGACTCTAATTAAGCTCCATAATTATCTTTAAAGCTTCACACTAAAATAAACAATTAAACCCAATATGCTCTAAAAATAATAATTCTACAAATCAAGACTCAAAATAGGAAAGTGCACTAAAACTCAAGAAAATCGACATTATTGACTTCTAAAACACTAAAAATGATGTCTCATCTTAACATTAATCTATCACAAATGAGGAGACATCACCAGGTTTCCACGATCACAACGTAAAATTCTTACCACTAAACTAAAACCACAAAGATATTAAATTATTTTCCAAATAGATTATTTAATTTAAATATGTTCATTGTCAGTCCCAACGCGTCATTATAAAATTATTGCACAAATTTTTCTAACGTGCAAGATAAATGAGCTAAAACTAACAATTATATGTGTGGGTGCTAGGATTCAAGTCGGGGTTTTCACAATCACAATATGAAATTCTTACCACTAAACTACACCCACAAGAATATCAAATTATTCGCCTATCATATTATTTAAGTTGAATATGTTCATTGTCAATCCAAACGTGTCATTGTAAAATTATTGCACAAATTTTGTCTAGCATGAAAGATTAGATAACGAAAAGAAACAATAATGTATGTGGCTACTGTTATTCAAGGCTAGGTCTCCACAGCCACAACATGTAATTCTTACCATTATACTACAACCACAAGGATATCATATTATTCTCCAATTGCATTATTTAAGTTAAATATGTTCGTTGTTAATCCAAACGTGTTATTATAAAATTGTTGCACAAATTCCGGGTAGCGTGAAAATAAAGGAGCTAAAAGTAACAATAATGTACATGGCTATTAGGAATTAGACCTAGGTCTTCACAACCACAATATGAAATTCTTACCACTAAAACTACAAACACACGAATATCAAATTAGTATCCTATTGAATTATTTAAGTTAAGTATGTCCATTATTCGTCCTAACATGTCAGTATAAAATTCTTGCACAAATTCCATGTAGCATAAAAGATGAAGGAGCTAAATGTAACAATAATATATGTGGGTGCTAGAAATTCTGCTAAACTACACCCACAAGGGTATCAAATTGTTCTCCAGATGTACGTGTCATTATAGAATTATTTCACAAATTTTGTCTAACTTGGGAGATTATAGAACAAAAGAAACAAGCCATTTAAGAATAATTTAACTATATAATTAAACTAATTAAATAATCATGCATTAATCTAATTAATTAGTTAATCTTTCTTTAATGAATCCAAGTAAACGTCGTATGATTTGAAAAACTTTTCAAAAGTGTAAAAATCTATGAAAGGTAAATGATATGGTATATGAAATCTTGATCTATAATATTGAGATAAAATTATAACATTATCGAATTTTAAAATCAAAATAATTGTTATTTTTTTTTTTTGCATGCCTTGGAGGCTAAAACGTTGAAATGTTACAAACACTTGGTGTCGTTTGTTTTTTTAAGTAATAAGTGTTGAATGCTGAATGAACAACTGAATAGAACTTATTCTGGTAAGAGGCAGCGTCTGAATGATTCAGACGTCTGGATCATTCAGACACTGCCTCTTAACAGAATAAGTCCTATTCAGCCGTTCATTCAGCATTCAGCACTTATTACTTAAATAAACAAACGACACCTTAGTTTGAAATCTTAATGAAACAGACAAATTAAGAGGCATTCAGATCTGAATTGGCCAAGGAAAACAAACAGTCTGATTGATCCAGTGTCTTGATCAACCAGATTAAGATCTCATTAAACAACCCCACACCCCCCCCCCCCCCCTACAATAATCCTCATTTGAGAATTTAAAATCAGACTAGACACATAATTACCACTCCTATCCTTCATGTTAGCCCAAAGATAATCCGGGGATCACTATACTCTATTGGTATTATCTTCATTTTCGCCTCCTCTTTGTCGTCAAATCGACACATTTATTCGGCTCTCGGTATATATGTAATTTAATTTTAAAATAATCTAAATAAAAATACATAATATAAAAATTACACAAAAAAATGAGAGTATAATCATATTAATACGTAACATATATTATAAATCTTGCCTCTCGTGTGAAATCGTCTTTTGGGACCAAATTCTTTTTGGGGTGTGAAGAAGATTAGTCAAAGTAAAAATGAAAAACACCGAAACAAAAAAAAAATGAATTAGCTAGTGTCTTGTCGAATTCAAACTCCATTTACCATGAGAACAAATTGGGAAATTCATTCAATAAAGATAATCACAACTCTCTTTACACGGTTCACGCACACGACTTAAAATGGCGGAGCTGATCAGCATAATGGTCCGGAATTTAGAGCTTAGATTAAAGCTCCGCAAGCTACCTAACATCTAAGGCTGCGCTTACTAATCCCTTAAAGGTAATTTTTTATTTGAATTATTTTGTTTTACAAGCTTGCTATAATTAACTTTTATAGTTTTTAGCTCTGATTTAATTTAATTTCGAGTGAGTTTAGCTAAATACTCGATGTCCACTATGTTTATTGAATTTATACTCTTACACGGAATAGTAGTATTCTGCTAAATCGGTTAAATGAGGGTTTATTAGGTGCTATATTTGTCATTAATTTGTTAGAGAAAACATATAAATCTTTTTGTGAGAATATCTGCAATTTATCTTTTCACTTAAGTGTATCTATTGTTTCTTGTATGCATCTTATCTCTATAAAAGCCAATGACCAACAAAATCCCTTTAATACTAAAAACATCCCCTACATGTTATAAAGATATTCGGTTGTTTTGCAGCATTGTTCAATACAAAATGGACTCAACAAATGGGTTTATATGCCAACTTCAATTAACACAAGTTCTAATGGGGTTTCTAAAGATTATTCATCAATTTATTATCTGCTCTTCGATCCAATCCAAAATATATTCAAAACCATTGCATCATATTGGAGAATAATTGAAGTAATCATCTTTATTCTCTATATTGTTAAGTTCATTTTGATGTGTTTTTGGTTCTACAAGTTATGATTGCTACTTTTTCCATGTTCTCAGGTTTGTTGAAGAGAGCTTGGTCAAGTTCGAGTCTGTTTTTCCCTTCAATTGAGGTGGAAATAAGGAATGTGTTGGAATAAAATTAAAATAAAGTTTTTAAGATGGTAAGCTAAAATAAGGAAACTGTGAACAAAATGTGAAATTCACCCAATAAAGTTAATCATCAACTCTCTATTGACCATAAATAAATAAAAAATCGCCGAGTTGACTTTATCATTTTTTGAAAGCTAAATTAATTTAAGTTTGAGGGAGTTTAGCAAAATCTTCGATGTCTACTATGTTTATTGAAATTTTAATGGTACCCATTATAGTATATTGTTTGAGGTTAAATTAGAGTTTATTGGGTGCTATTTTTGTCATTAATTAGTCAAAGAAAACATATGAACCTTTTTGTGATTTGATCTGGCTTGACATTTTCATGTTTTTTTTTTTTGGCAGATAGTTATGTTAGAATTCATTTTGCGGACAAATATATAAAAAGCTGATCATTCATTTCTCACATAGTAAATGATTTAAGTTAACTGATTACGAAGTTTATGTTCTTCATGCCTTACTTATATATGCCACTTGTCTCTCCAAGTTAGATCTGACTTCTCCAAAACCAGGATTTTAAAAATAGGTGCAGCATGTATCTGAGTAATCCCTAATCACTAGGATTACTCCACTAAAGGCTCCATATTTACACAGTGATGCTTTTACAAAGGTACTTCTCTTCTTACTGTAGAATGTAGATATAAATTGCTTTGTTATACAAAACTGATTTTTTAAGTCAATGAATAAATTGTTATTGTAGTGTCGATCATACTATAAGATTTTGTCTAGATTCTAGAAGTTGGCTAACTAACAATTAGCAGGAAGAAATGCAAAAGGTAATAATAATAGGCAAAATTTATAGAGCTAAGAAAGGAAATATGCTTCACGAGGTTTAACATTTTGACATGTTTTGAACACAAACAATATTAGTAGGAAGGCCCGTCTAGCTCAGTTGGTAGAGCGCAAGGCTCTTAACCTTGTGGTCGAGGGTTCGAGCCCCTCGGTGGGCGTTTGCTTTTTTTAAAAAAAAAATTAGATTATACCCAAACCCTCAGGAGTGCATCTTTGGTCCTTAGTTTCTTGTTGCATCTATGCCTATTTTATACATTTTTGTAGGGGTAAAGCTTCTCATTTTCAGAATACAATATGTCACATTCATATACCTTAGGCATCTTAAATTTTGCCCATTTGAATTATCTTTATAACCATATTCCTTTCAAACAGATAAAACGTTGATTATGCTTAACTCCACCTTCATATCCTACTAAATTGGGTTTAAGTCTTCATTATAACTGTATGTGTTGCATGCATATCCTTTATCATATTAGGTGTCACGTGAAGAGACTTTTCATGAAGCCTTTCCTGAACAACAAATCCTATTATAGCATTGGTCCCCTCCTTCCTCTTTGTCCCTTATGCCTTTTTTACCAATATCGACTTTTTCTATGGGAAAAGCTCTCGTACTTATTTGTATAGATTAACTGGTGTAAGGTTCGACATGTTTTTTTTTTTTTGCGCATTGTTGTACTTTCTATGTCAAGTTTATATGTTTATTCTTTTGTACATGTGAATTAAGAAAGTCATTTAACAATCGTTATTTTTATAGTATTACCCTTATTTATCTTTCATCTTAATTGAAAATATAGAGTAAAACCAGTTGGTATAGTGTTTACCCTAGTTCATATTAACCTCGGGGGTATGTATGGGAAGACATGCATATAAGACTAGTCGAGGTACGCGCAATAGGCCCGGACCACTCACATTATAACCAAAATATAAAGAGTAATGATAGATATCACTCTTTTATCATATTTTATTAATATTTAAATGGACCAAAAAGAAATTGATTAAAGAGAGAAATTAATATATTAACTAATGTGGATGATACATAAAAAGTGATGAAAATGTAACATATAAAAGAATAACACCACTCATTATTATGAATTAGTATAGTAGTATATTGTATGAGTAGTATTGAAAAAGGGTGAGAAAAAAATTAATATTCTAAGAAAAGGTAAATAATATTAAACTTTTTTTAAAGGAAATAAGGATGAATAAAGTCTTTTTTTCTATCCATTTTTTATTTGTCTATTTTTTTAATGTATAAAAATTATAAAAGATAGTTAATGATTTTTTTTTAATAAAATTACTTCTATTTAATAGATAAATTTATTAATTGTACTATGTTTTAATCTTTTTCAATTAAGAAAAAGTTTAGGAAAAATAAGAAAAAATATGATTATACTACTATTATAAAAGAAACCTATAATATTAAATATCTTTTTTAATAATTGAATAAAGATACAACGTGTTAATGAGTTGGATAATACAATTGTGTGCGCGTGGTTAGGCGGAGAGTTGCGCGTACGCGCGCATGGTTAGACGGAAACCAGAGGATATGGAGTAAGGTTTTCGTTTGGAACGCGCTTTTCTCGACTGGTATATGACTAATTAAAAGTTTTTTCGGTATAAAGGCAAAAAATAAAAATAATAGAAATTGAATAAATATATTTGAGCTGGGTGAGTAAATATATATATTGGTTAATGGGGGCATAGAAGAACCCTCAGATACACATACACACAGTCAGTCAGAGCAAAAAACTGCAAATACACCAGTTTATTTCCGCCACCTCCTCCTCCGCCATGGACCGCCTATCCAAGTTACCAGAACCCCTCCTCCTCCACATCCTCTCTTTCTTGCCCATGGATGACGTCGTACGCACAACGCGTATAAGCAAACAATTCTATTCCCTTTGGCCACTCTCATCTTCCCTCATCTTCACTCATAGAGAGAGTTCAAATCCAAAAGACTTAATTTCCAATCGAAAATTCATTTCCTTTATAGACAAATCTTTGCTCCTCCTTAACACCACCGTCACTACTACCAACAACCCCGTTCACCAACTCACTAAATTTTATCTTGATTTCCCTTATCAGCGATGTTTCTCACCAGATATCACCGTTTGGCTCACCTTTATCCACACCCATAAAGTCAAAGACCTTTCTTTGACTCTCACCAATGAAGGATCCGATGGTGTCGGTGAGCAGTACATTCTCCCGAAGCGTTTCAGCAGAAACCCATTTCTTCAAAAGTTGACTTTGAGCATGTGTAGCTTCAAGGATCTCGACTCAATCAAGTGGGACCGTTTAACCGAGCTCAAAATTGAGTCAACTACGCTCAGTAACTTTATGCTGAAGAATTTTGCTTCTGGGTGTCCATTGTTGGAGCTTCTTGAGTTGAGAAATTGTGATGGTTTCACTAAATTAGAATTTGATGAAGGGAAGCTGATTAAGCTGGTTATCAATGGCTATGTCGAAACAGAGAAAACCCAGGGTGATCCAGTTGAAATCTGGGCACCTAAGGTTAAATTTCTAGAAATCTCAGGGTGTTTTAATAAGAGGAAAATTTTGTTAACAAATGTTTCGAGTGTTGTTAAGGTAAAACTCGATTTCAATCTTCGTATTGAAGAAGGTGAATCTTGTGTACTCGAGCAACAGATGTTCGAGTCTATGCTAGTGAGTCTTTCACATGCTAAAGATGTCACTATAGGCAGCTGGTGTATTGAGGTCTGTTATACTAAATTACCTTATTTAATTATTTAATTTATTAGATTCTGGTATTATTAATGGTGCCTCTTATATTCTCCATTTTCAGGTTTTATTGGTGAATATGCAATGCCTAAAAAGTCGGCTACTAGGTTGCAGTAGATTGACATTAAAAACTCCGATTTACAAACGTTACCTTCCGGTAATTTTAAGGCTGTTTCAGAATTACCCCAAGGTTGAAACATTAATAATTCAACAAACCTTACCGTACTTTGAATTTCAGGTACTTTTTCTTTCCTTTATCTTGTCTTAAACTGATGGGTAATGCATTAACTTGATAAATATAAACTTTGATGCAGGTTATTACAGAACCAAGTCTGAGTGTCATTTTCGAGCTTGGGGGGTCATACTGGACAAGTGGAGCGTTCAGATTTGGTGGACCGTTTTTTAAGTTTATTGAAATTAGTGGTTTCGAAGGAGCAAGTTTTGAGTATGAAATACCATTTCTGCAATTTCTTCTCAAAATATCGACAGATCTGAAGAAAATGGTGGTTCGTTGGAATGGTGGAAGACGAAAGAGTGAGAATGGAATATCTGAACAGAATCAGGTGAATCAACGCCTTTTAAGTTTTGGTAGATCCTCAAAGAAGGCTGAGATAGAATTTGAAATGTGAAGTAGATTTGAATTTAATTATAAAGTTGTAACTTAACTGAAATTGTACTCTCTATGGATTCTGTTTCCTTTTATAATAAATGATTTAAATTAATTATATTATATTGGTCATTGTTTTTTATTGTACTTAGGTTCAGGTCTTGATGTTATTATGCTAAGATATTTTATTTTCTAATTAGCCCTATATAAAATAACAACAAATATAATTCATAAAGGAATATGCATTAATGAATAAAGAAAAGACTTTTATTGATTAGCTTTTAATGTGACGAAAATTCAAAATATAACATTTGCTAAAATATACTTTATATCAATTCATTTGCGAATAATAGTATTAATTTATTGGAAATCATTTTTCTAAATTGGAAATCTATATAAAAGATTACATTTCCTATTTTTGATCAACTCAAACAATTCAAATTAAACACATACGTTTATTTTTAGACTCTGATATTTTAAATTTTTTAATGAGCATGAAGTTGTGTAATTAAATTAATTGATGCAAATGTGTGAACAAATTGCTTAAGTTGAATTGATCAGGAAGTGAAAGATGGATTATTAGGATATGTCGTCTTGGTCTTGATTATGATGTTTGTTGATATGATATGTTGTACTGATTATGATTTTGTTGAATTGAAATTATAATAAAATGAGTAATCTTTAGAGTAATTATCTCTCTTTTCATAAAATAATGGCATAATACTAGAGACTTCTTTCTTCTTTTGGTCAAATTTGGTCTCATATTTTTTGTACAACACGTGAATTCGTGACCTAATCAAATTAGATTTTAGAGTAGTTACGGTAACCTTGTAATTATTATCAATCATATTTCTTAAGTGGATAATGGATTGACGATTGCTCTAACTCGATATGTTATAAACATGTTAATAGTCTATAAATTCTTTTCTTATGTTGCACATAACCATTTATCTCAACACTTAACATATGGTTTCGAAGACATATTTAAGATGGGTTTTAAAAAACAATGTGATTTGTTTTTGGGTGAATTATATATAAGGGTCTTAGAAACTCTATTTTTTCTCTATAGAGTAGTGTCTAGAAAGTTGTTTTTCTTAGGGACCTCATTTTTTACAATAGTCTTTCCTATCCTTACTAACACTAAAAGACAAAAAAGTGTGATGTCACTGTTTCTCTCTCCACTACCACTACCCACCTACCTCCGACCTCCGACCTCCGACCTCCAACCTCCGACCTCCAACCTCCGACCACCGACCACCGACCTCCGGCCTCCGACCACCGACCACCAGTCACCGGTCACCGGAAAAACATAGAGTATCGGAAAAACATAGAGTACTCTATATATTTGCTGAGTACTCTATAGATGTGCGGATTTCTCTCTAAATTTTTTCGAGTGTACGAATAAAATCTCGGAGTACTCTAAGAAAATCTCGGAGTACTCTAAGAAAATCTCGGAGTGCTCTAAGAAAATCTCGGAGTACTCTTAAAATTGGTGTATTATTCAAACAATTATATTATTACACAATCAGGAAAAAAAGGAAATTCTATTTGGTTTGACCAGATCTAGATCTGGTCAACCATTCAAACAAAAAAAATGCAACTAGGCTTCACGCGTGAAACAACAACACCACCGGAGCTCGCGCCACCACCGGAGCTCGCGCCACCACCACCACCATCATAACACCACCACCACCATACGCCACCACCTCGCGCCATCACTTTCAGCACCACTGTTCGGCGCTTCGAGATGGAGCAGATTTCCGGCGAGGTGAAATCACTTGGCTTGCCTTCTCCGGCGAAATCACTGCTCTCTTCTCACCCCACCGACACCACCAACATAACACAGATCTCTTTCTTCTTCTTCGATGGGAGATTCGCGCAGTCATGGTTCGGTGGTGCTGCCTTGGTCTTAGCCGAGCTTGAAGGAGCAGTGCTTGAAGCTACGAACTGCTGCAGCTCAAAACTAGTGAGCACCGTTTGCAGTGAGCAGCCATGGCGGAACCCTAGGAAGCAAAACGAACAGATCTGGCCATATCTCGCCGGAACTTGGCACGAAGCTGCTGGAGCTCTCATCTTTGGTTCACAAACAGACCTTGTTGGAGCTCGAGCTCTCTAACCTGAGCTTGCCGTTTCACGAACGGAGCTTGGTGGTTCACGAACGGACTTGATGGAGCTTGATCTGACTCGCTTGAGCTTCACGTACTGACCAAGAACTTGATGGAGCTTGATCTATCTCGCCTGGTTCACGAACGGACTTGATGGAGCTTGATCTATCTCACCATGGCTGCAAATGAGCTTCGTGGTGGTGTTGGTGGGGTGGCGGGTGGTGTTGAGAAGAGAGAGGAGAGAGGTTTACATTTTTTAGGGTTTTGTTTAGTTTTGTTTAATAATTTAGAAATGTTATATTTGGTATATATAGGGGGAAAAACAAAAGAGGGTAGTAAAGTAATTGGGGTTTTGGGTTTCATGTGTTAAAATCTTGTTGAGGTCTTTAGTAAGAAGAGACTCCTAGAGGGGGTGCTATCTCGAAGAGGGGGGGGGGGGTGTTCAAGACCGTAAGTGGCATTTTCTCTTTGTTTTTTAGGTAATTTATAATTTGGAAAGGGTTTGGGGATGAATTTTAGACTTGCGAGAGATCGCATTTCAAGATGGGAGAGAGGGACGAAAATCCATTTTTCTTAATAATTTTTTTCTAAAAACAAAAAAACGGCCTATTTTTCACTGTGTCCAGGGAACGCATGGTGGGAGTGGGGGGGGGGGTGGCTACCAACGCCCCCGATCCTTCTCTGCATGACTCCTATTTCTTGTAACACTCAACCATATGCACGCACAAAGTGTCGTGTTTTTTTTTGTTGAATTTAAACTATACGTGTGTGTTAAATGAAAAGTCTTGAGATTTCTTTTCTAGTCAAAACATCGAGTAATACAAACCAAACCCCTCCCTCATTAATCCCCACTTCATGAGTTTTGGATATCATTGAGTATATGAGTAGTTAGTTTACTGATAGTTCACATTTAATCTGGTTGAGTTGAATTTCAATATTAATATTATTATTTAACTATTAAAGATTGTAGACTGTATTAATTTCAACTACAAAATTATAGCAATTTTTTTGGCTCTTAGGTTTCAACCTATTTTGAAGGACATCATTTCGCCAACGCAATCAGTCTTCATAAAATGCAGAAGTATCCAAGACAACATCATCAAGGACTAAGAAGTCTCGTATTTCTTCAGAACTAAAATGAAATCCAAAAAACATTATGTGGCTGTTAAGACCGACATGGCTAAAGTATATGATCAAGTCGACTAGAATTTCATTCTAGAAATACTTAAAAGTCTGGGCTTTTGCAAAAAATAGAGAAATTGGATTTAAAATTTCTTGAAATAAGATTAGGAGGAGATTGAGAAGAGTAAAGTCTAGAATTTAACATTTATATATTATATGTCCACTTAACATTTGTGTTTGGCGGAATATTCCTTACGAAATAAGATTGATCGTTTAATTGAATTATCCTTTGCTAAGTGGCTGACAAAGATAATCAAGAACTTCGCTTCCAACGGGTGGGACAAAAGGACCGTCACCGCCATCATTCTTTGCACATTTTGGAATATCTGAAAAGTTAGAATGAAAGTTTTTTTGAAAAAAAGAAGTGGTCCATTTTTGAAATCACGAATGAAACCAACTCTCTGATTGTCGAGCTTTTCGGTCACTACCTTGAACTCTCTCCAAATAACTGAGCTCGGATACTTATCACGTCCTCCGAATGGTTATCACTGCTTGATTCACATCTAAGATGGTCTTCACATTCCTTCCCATGCAAAAAATATAACTTCCTCTGATCAAGAGGACCATCTTCAAATTCAGGATCATGCTGATCTTGAATCCTATTATCATTAATCATACGTTATTAACACCTTAAAAGCTGGTGTAAAGTCCTCCATAAAATCCTGTAAATCGCAAGTTCTCCGTTTTATGGTGTCAAAGTCGTTGTGATTAAATTTATGGATTTTAGATGCTTTCCTCTTTATATCTTTTTAGCAAGAGAATCTTTCCTATGGAGGAAAACCCTAATTCTAGGGTTAGAGTACCATCTCGAAGTCAACATAATGTCTTTCATGGCGGCTAGCATAAATTGTCCGTGGGTTCGCAGATTCTTCTTCAGGTTCGAAGGATTCATTCTTGAAGCGGTTTTTTCCCATTTTAAGTCTTCCTCCTTATTGTTCAAATCCTGTTTTAAAATATATGTTTGCGGTCACCTTTCCCTTATGAAGGGAATGCACTACCACTATGCTATGGAGGCCTCAGTCTTCTCAAAAAAATTGAACCATGATTGTATATTCATGAATTTTATAAAATTTTACTTTTGAAAATAAATAAATCCATTCGCGATCAATTTACTTTCTCATAAAATTTCTAAAAGTTAAAAGCCTAATAATAATTAAACCACCAGTGAGGATCAAACTCACGATCTTTCCCTTACGAAGAAAACGCACTAACCCTGTGCTATGGAGGCCTTATAGTTGATATATTTGTGAATTTTTCCAGATTATACTTTTGAAAAAAATAGACCCTTTCACAATCGATTTATTTTTTTTATAGAATATTTAATACAAATTAGCCACAGTGAGGACTGAACTCGCAACCTTTCTCTTACAAAGGGAACACACTGCCATTGTGTTAGGAAACCTTTTACCTTTCCATGATTAAGTTTTAATAAAGACTACTCATCTAATGGTGATGCTTATCTTTTAAACTATTATAAATATCTTTCTCATTTTGTTAAATATTGTCTACTTTCATTAAAAATACAAAGTTTTATGAGAGGTTGTTCCAAAATTAAAAAGAAAACAAGGAAAAACACCCCAAACTGTCCATGGACTATAGTCTAGCTACCCATTTGTTCCTTGAAACTCTTAAGTTACCCAAACGGTTGTTGAACTTCATAAATAGTTTGTTCCTCAAACTTCTAAAGTTATCCAAATAGTTATCAGATATTGATGTATGGTCTTAAACCTTTGAAAGTCAGAACTTAGGAAACTTTCAAATAGCATTTGTGATCTTGTAAAATATAGATTTATATCTCAAATTTTGTCTACTATAAAAAATAAAAGAATGAAAAGGAACAATAATTTATGTGGATGCTTCTACCCAAATTTTTTGTAACCACAAAATGTAATTTTTATCACTAAACTACAACTATATTGGTCGTAAAAAAATTAATATAATTATTTGAGTTATATATGTTCACGGGCAATCCAAATATGTCAATCGACGCAATTCTAAAACTTTTACCTAATGTAAGGCCCTTCGTCGCCTTGAAAATAACATAAACGATATTTAAACCATTTTGGTAGGACTGAGACCACATAAACGTTCTAAAATGTATTGTTTAATATTTATAAGTTAAGAAATTACAGATAGTGTTTGAAATTGTATAAAATATAAAACAATAACACAAATTTCGACTAATATGAAAGATTAGAGAATGAAAAGAAACAACCATGTATGTGGCAACTTGGATTCAAGCCTAGATCTCTATGGCCATACGTAGAATTCTTACCAGTAAACTACAACCACATAGGGGTTCTAAAATGTATTGTTCTATTTTTAAACATTATAAAAGTACAAATAGAATTTGAATCTGTATAAAATATAAAGCCACTGCACAAATTTTGTCTAACATGGAAGATTAAATAACACAAAGAAACAATAATGTATGTGGCTGTTGGAATTCAAGCCCAGGTTTCCACGATCACAACGTAAAATTCTTACCACTAAACTAAAACCACAAAGATATTAAATTATTTTCCAAATAGATTATTTAATTTAAATATGTTCATTGTCAGTCCCAACGCGTCATTATAAAATTATTGCACATATTTTTTCTAACGTGCAAGATAAATGAGCTAAAATTAACAATTATATGTGTGGGTGCTAGGATTGAAGCCGGGGTTTTCACAATCACAATATGAAATTCTTACCACTAAACTACACCCACAAGAATATCAAATTATTCGCCTATCATATTATTTAAGTTGAATATGTTCATTGTCAATCCAAACGTGTCATTGTAAAATTATTGCACAAATTTTGTCTAGCATGAAAGATTAGATAACGAAAAGAAACAATAATGTATGTGGCTACTGTTATTCAAGGCTAGGTCTCCACAGCCACAACATGTAATTCTTACCATTATACTACAACCACAAGGATATCATATTATTCTCCAGTTGCGTTATTTAAGTTAAATATGTTCGTTGTTAATCCAAACGTGTTATTATAAAATTGTTGCACAAATTCCGGTTAGCATGAAAATAAAGGAGCTAAAAGTAACAATAATGTAAGTGGCTATTAGGAATTAGACCTAGGTCTTCACAACCACAATATGGAATTCTTACCACTAAACTACAACCACACGAATATCAAATTAGTATCCTATTGAATTATTTAAGTTAAGTATGTTCGTTATTCGTCCTAACATGTCAGTATAAAATTCTTGCACAAATTCCATTTAGCATAATAGATGATGGAGCTAAATGTAACAATAATATATGTGGGTGTGGTGGGTCCTGGTGTGTTATTAAATTAAGTACGAAAATAAAGGAACCACAATTACCGCAAGTGTACGGTTGTCCAAGTAATATCCGATAAATCGAGTTTCGTTCTCAATGACGGATTAGGTTCAACTCCAATATTAATCAGATAGTAAGAATAATTGTTTAACAGAAAAGTAAAATAATATGATTTTTGTTTGGTTTTCTTAAAACTAACTACGCAAATAAATAAAGACTAAAAATAAATAACTAAAAGAAATAATGCAAATAAAAGACGACTTCAAATATGAAAGATACTTGAGTCTCGCAAGGAATCCACTTACTCAATATAATCTATGCTATGTTTAAGGGTAGAATTGGTATTAGTATATTAGTCGGGAATCTAATCTCTCCTAGCCTCCGTCAAGGTGGACCTAAGAGCTATCCTACGGTATTACAAACCCCGTCAGGGTGAATATAAGCTGCTTTCAGATGAATAATATTTTACCTCTTAGGCTATGTAAATCATATGACTTTCGTCCATTACACAGGTATTACCTAAGTCTGTATTCAAACCCCCCTGTCGGATGATCACTTCGCCACTAAAGTGAACAGCCCAAATACTAAAACCTATTTCTAGTTGTACCGAAAAGAAATAGTGATTAAGAACAAAGTAATATCCAATATCTAAGACTCAATTCAGTTTAAATCTAAACAATCCCAAATTCAAAACAAAGATTAAACTAATTAGCGGTCATCCCTTTATTGCGATTCTCAAGTATATAAAAGTTTAGCTCATGGTAAATTTAAAGACTGAAATTAAATAGAAAGACATTATATTCAAGTACAGAAACGAAATATATAACCTAAGGGTTTGGTTGGTTGTTGTGGAAGAACAGAATTCCTCCAGCTCTAGCTTCTCCTCTGTCTTCTTGCTCTAAAGTGGTTGACTCTCTCTCTCTAAGGATGATATAAATTGAAGAATAATTGAGAGGTGGTTCTGACTCTCTCTCTCTCTCTAAAGATGTATATATTGAAGAATTATTGAGAGGTACTGAATAATGAGGCCTAAGAGGTGTATTTATAGGTGTTAGCAAGCCCTAGGTCGAATTACTTGGAGTGGAAGACAAGGCAAGAACTCTTAAATTCGTAGCCCTAAAATCTAGGAAAGGTAAGATTATGCTGCTAATTTGTTTTGGTCATATCTCCTTCAATACTTATCCTTTTGAGGCGTTCCAATATTCGAAATCGCTTGTCTCGGAAAGCTCTTTCCATTGGTGCAGACCACTTGCCCAGATTCCTTGCCAATATTAAGTTATGAGCTCGTCTTTGAAACGTGGCTGGAATTTCATATTCATAAGGCAGCTTTATCTTTCCTTCTTTGCATATATCCTTCCTTAATCTATTTATTTCCATGTATATCTCTTTCCTTTACTTCTTTAACCTGACTTGGTCTCTAATTAATTACCATAATTCTTTTAAAGTTCACAATAAATAAATAATTAAACCGCATATGCTTTAAAAATAATAAATCAATAATTCAAGAAATAGAAATAGGAAAGTGTACTCTAAAAATAGAAACTCGAGTAAAAGTACTTCCTAACACACTAAAATACCATAAGACTTTAATTCTCACTTCTCCTCTTTGGATTGGTCTTTCATGAAATTCAAGAACCTACTAACTTTGCATTAAAAACAATCAGATTTACGCACAAAAGCTCTAAAAACGCAAATAGTCAATTTCCAAGGGGAGAAAGTGCAATATGATCAAATAAGCACAAAAGTCTGGCAAATAAGTCATTTATTCACCTAAAATGATGTCTTCAAAGGGCTAATAATTAGAACAAATAGGGAGACATCAGGGTGCTAGAATTTCTGCTAAACTACACCCATAGGGATATCAAATTGTTCTCCAAATGTACGTGTCATTATAACATTATTACACAAATTTTGTCTAACTTGGGAGATTAAAGAACAAAAGAAACAAGCCATTTAAGAATAATCTAACTATATAATTAAACTAATTAAATAATCATCCATTCATCTAATTAATTAGTTAATCTTTCTTTAATGAATCCAAGTAAACGTCGTATGATTTGAAAAACTTTTCAAAAGTGTAAAAACCTATGAAAGGTAAATGATATGGTATATGAAATTTTGATCCATAATATTGAGATCAAATTATAACATCATCAAATTTTTAAATCAAAATAATTGTTATTTTTTTTCATGCCTAGGAGGCTAAAACGTTGATATGTTAACAACAAACATTTACAATAATTCTCATTTGAGAATTTAAAATCAGTCTAGACACATAATTACCACTCCTATCTTTCATGTTAGCCCAAAGATAATCCGGGGATCACTATACTCTATTGGTTTTATCTTCATTTTTGCCTCCTCTTTGTCATCAAATCGACACATTTATTCGGCTCTCGGTATATATGTAATTTAATTTTAAGATAATCTAAATAAAAACACATAATATAAAAAGGGGTAATTAGAGATAAATGTCTCCTTAATTAAGCCTCTAATTTTTTAAGTCTCTAAATTTTTTTATTTAGAGATAAATGCCTAATAGAATAATTATTTATAGAAAACATTCCCCTTTATATTTTTTATACCTATACTATCCTTATTATTAAATATATTATTTTATTTTTAATACAATATTTTTTTAAAATATTAAACAAATAATAGGGTACTTCTACCACCACCATCACCACCACCACCACCACAACCATCACCATCTCCACCATCACAACCACCACTACAGCCACCACAACCATCACCACCTCCACCACCACAACCACCTACTACTAATTTCATCACACGCGTGCGTCCGTGAAATTTTTTTAAAATCGTCATAACTAATTAAAAAAAACGAAAATATAAAATTTGCATTTTTGGATAAAGCAAATTAATATTTACGTCTATGATTTTGATTTTTTTGATTTTTTTTCCGGATACACGAAATTCCATGTTTTAAACAGTGAATTTCGTGTCTGCGGAAAACAAATTCCTTATTTCAAAACATGGAATTTCATGTTTAAAACATGGAATTCCGTGTCTGCGAATTAAAAGAATTCAAAAAAAATTTTAAAAAATCAAAAAAAATCAAAAAATTCAAAAAAATTCCGAAATAAATCATAGATGTAAATATTAATTTGCTTTATCCAAATATATAATTTTTTTATTTTTTTGATTTTTTTTTGATTTTTTTAGAATTAGTTATGACGATTTTAAAAAAAAAATCACGGACGCGCGCGTGTGTTTATTAGTTTTTGTTTTGTTTTTTTCTAATTTTTTTCTAATTGTTAATTAGAAGGGTAGTTTGGGATAGGGTTGTTTTCTATAAAGTATCTTATTCTAGGCAGCTTTTTTTAAATAAGTCTTTGAATAGGCATTAATCTATAATTGGCTCATATAAAAATTACACAAAAAAATGAGAGTATAATCATATTAATACGTAAACATTATATTATAAATCTTGCCTCTCGTCTGAAATCGTTTTTTGGGACCAAATTCTTTTTGGGACCAAATTCTTTTTAGGGTGTGAAGAAGATTAGTAGAAGTAAAAATGAAAAGAAACAATTGAACATCTTTTCATCCAATGTCCCTTTAGTTCAGCAATTTGGGCAGAATCACCACTACAATTAAAGATCAACAGAGATGGAAGGTATATATTCAAGAAATGGTTCGTTAAAACTATAGAAGACTACTCAAATAATGGGTGGGACAAGAAAATGTTGACTAGTACCATGATAGCGATTTTGTGGAGTTTATGGAAAGCCAGAATGAAAGGTTTCCACGAGCATAAAAAATGGGACGTCAATGAAGTCATAAGTAATGCGAGCCGAATTACAGAAAGAATATATAAAGAAAGACAAAATGACAAGAAAACAAATGCCAATAATAAAGAAGATCACAACACGAATAATAACAATGACAAAAACAGGAACGTTAACATATCTGAAACAGCTGACATTAACTGGCTAAATGATTCTTCTTTTATTAACACAACAGAACCAGCAGGGATAGCATCGATAGCAATCGATAAAGACGGGAAGATTTGTGATAAACAATGCAGAAGGAAAATAATTAAAAGTGCGATGGAAGGAGAGGCATGGGCAATTCTACAAGCAATGAAGTGTTCGGAAAAATTAAATTACAGAAGGATCAATTTCTACACGGACAATCTTAATATAATTCAAGGAATTTATGACAACAAAAGGAGCGATTGGAGGGTTCAGCCGCTGATTGAATTAATTTGGACATGGACTAAAAGATTTCTGGATTGGAAAGCGTACCATATAAACAGAGAACATATCACTATAGCGGATTCAGCAGCAAAATTATGTAGGAAAACGGGGAAATTAGATAATTGGAAAATAGATAATGTATATGATAGAATAGGAATTATTAACAAACTTCCACAACGTTGTAATAACACTTGATCTAGTGATTTATGTACTAAAATCATATCACGAGCTCATTTCCACCTCTGTTTTCCTCCTTTGAATTGACTTTTCTCGCTTTTTCAAATACGAAAATCATGAACTTCTACTCACCTAATCACCCTTATGCTAACGAGGGTAAAATGGTTGTTACTCCCGATTCAAACACCAAATACAAGGCTATCAAAGAGTACAAATTGATAGCCAAACTTCTCTGCAAAGATATAGTAAATTTCCCTTTTATTAAAAACCATATCAACAAGTTTTGGGCCCTTAGAGTACCAGTGGAAACAGAGAAATTGGGGAAGAATGAAACAATTCTCAAATTCAAAAATGAAGAAGATTACCAGAAAGTATGGAATCAAAGGCCATGGACAGTGGTTGGTAAACATTTTTCTATTAACAAATACTGCTCTGGCTCAAGAAAAGGGGTCGATCATACTACTTTATGGCTTCAACTTACTGGAGTTCCAGCAAATTTTCTAACCCTCAACTGTATCGAGAAATTAATGTCTCATTTCGGCGATGTTCATAATATCGAGCTTCCAGTTTCAGAGGAAATCGACGAAAACACAGTAACAAGAATCCAACTCGATTGGAGCCTTAAGAACCCAATCATTGATGGGATTAATTATTGGGAAGATATCAATACTCAAACCTTGATAAACTTCAAATATGAAAATATTGGTCAGCTTTGTTATGCTTGTGGAATTTTTTATCATGAAGAAAAAGAATGTAACAACAAGAGAAGTGAGCCAAGAATTGGTAGCTGGATCAAAATATCTACTCGAGGACCTTCGCAATCGTCAATTCTATACAGAGGAAAAACATCCTCATCATTCAATCAACATAGCAAAATGAAGAAATTACCCAGACCCAGTTGGAACTCACAAGGGCATAAAATCAACTCACCTGAGTCAAGCTTGATGATTCAAAATTCTGTCAAACAAAATAGTACCATAGTACCGAGTCATCATACGGGTATGTGCAACACCACAAAGGAGATGGTAATGGGTGTACAATCAATTTTTGAATTTAGTGCAAAAAATGATAAGAAAAAAGGAAAAGAGAAAGAAGACAAAAATGGTAAGGACATTGGTGTACCTTCGGTTATGAAGATGGATAAGAGTAAGAAGAAAGAGGTTTTATTACAAAAAGAAAAAGAATTAATGTCAAAAGCGGGCTTATTCGCATACACTCTCAAGCCCAAAAAACCCAATTGAAAATATTTTATTTGGGAGTATCTCAAGCCCAATATCTTTAACCCATTCTGGGCCCAACTCTAAAGTCATAATATCCCCCAATGTACTAAAACATAGCCCAAACAATAACCCACTTTCTATTCAACCCAATAACATCTCAGAACAAAACACTAACCCAAAAAACCCCAACCCCACTTCTAACATATCGCCCCTTTCAACCTTCTCCCCCAGATCGTTTCTAACCCCAAACCCTAATCAATCTGGCTTGAGTACCTCACCCTTTCAAACAATAGCTAACCTACCAATACCCTTTACCCTCACCACTAATCTAAATATTAAAAGCCGAACTTCGATTAAAAAAGTCCCAAATCTCAAGAGAACTGATAAAAGTTTCTATTCAGACAACAATCGTTTAAGAAAGCTGTGGGAATCTAGAAAAAGTAATGTTAAAGATGGAAATGATGGTAAGAAGGCTGATGATTTCAATGAAGAAGATAATTCTGAGAAATGGGTCGACATTGAAGAAGATGCTGATAAGGTTTGCGGGATTGTCCTAGAACAAGCCCACACTGAGATATGATACAAATGGCTTGGAACTGCCAAGGGATTGGCACACCTTTGGCAGTCCAAACCCTCATCGATATTGTGAGGAGATATCGGCCTGAGGTAATTTTCCTCTCTGAAACTAAGAACCGTTCTAATATTCTTAATAATCTAGCTACTACTCTTAATATGAATCTAATTGATACAGTAGACCCTATTGGTTTAAGTGGTGGTCTTGCCCTTTTAAGTAATGCGAGAAATAATATTAAAGTCCTTATGAAAAAAAATAACTTATTTCATTGTGAAATTAGTGGTAAAAACAATATAAAATCATACACCACTTTTGTGTATGGATCCCCAAATGATACGGAAAAAATTGAAACTCTTAAAAAATTCGAAGCTTGTGCCCCACCTAGTAACTGCCCTTGGAATTTAGTTGGTGACTTTAATAACCATAGATACATAAGTGAAAAAATGGGTGGAGAGAATAAGATTACGAATAATATGAAAGCCTTTAGTGATTTTATGAATAATTTACAGCTTCAACAAATTGATAGTAAAGGTTGCTCCTTTTATTGGTCTAATAGAAGAGCATGGAATAAACTTATTAAAATTCAGCTTGATAAATGTTTGAGTAACAAAGAGTGGTGTAATATCTACCCTAATGCATGGGTTTCACTATTACCTGCACTTGGTTCTGACCATAGCCCACTTATACTTCACCTTGATGATAACAATAACAAAAAATTTAAACATTTTTTCTTTGAAAAATTTTGGCTTGAGGAAAAAGATTGCTATGAAATTATTAAAAATATGTGGAATTCTAGAAACACCTTGAAAAATACTGTGGAGAATAGATTGAACTCAAATCTTAGTATGTGTAAAAGAATCCTAACAGTATGAAGTAAAAGAAAATTCCATAATAGTAGGAAGAAAATTGACCTCCTTTTAATGGAATTGGAAAATTTGACTAACTCTAGTACCCTAAATGAAAATGATAAAGATACTTATAATAGCATTGTCAAAGAAACTGAAACAATTTGGAAGCGAGAAGTGGATTTTGGGCCTCTCGCTCAAGAATTACTTGGCTTAAACGTGGTGAAAAGAACACAGCTTATTTCCACAACTGTACTAAAGATAGAAGAAAGATAAATAAAATTAGTAAAATCCAAGATGATAATGGAAATTGGCTCAATGAGGCAAATGAAATTACTAATAATATATTGAGTTACTTTAATAATGTTTTTGAAACTATTGGGCCAAGAGACTATGATAGAATCATAGATGTGATTAAACCCTCTATTACTAGTAATATGAATAATATCCTCCTCAAGCCACTGATGATTTCTGAAATTGAAGTGGCTATAAAAGAACTAGGAGCAAATAAAGCTCCTGGTCCTGATGGTTACCCATGATTCTTTTATAAAAAATATTGGCACATTATGAAACTGGAAATTATAAGACTAGTAAACAATTTCTGGTATAACAACCACTCCCTAGCGGATATTAATCATACATATATTTCTTCAATCCCAAAAATTGAGAACCCAGTTAATATTAAACATTTTCGCCCTGTTAGCGTTTCAAATTTTATATATAAAATCTTGGCGAGAATTATGGTTAACAGATTACAACCCCTTATGAAACATATTATTGATGAAAATCAAACACCTTTTGTGCCTGGTAGACATATACAGGAGAATACTATGATAGTACATGAAGTTTGTAAATATATTAAGGAAGAGAAAAATACCAAAAATTACAGTATGATTATAAAAGCTGATATTAAGAAAACTTATGAATACGTGGAGTGGGATTTTCTTTATGACTTAATGATTAAAATGGGTTTTGAAAAAAGATGGTGTGATCTTATACTTCATTGTGTCTCATCTGTCTCATATTCAATACTTATAAATGGCCAACCCCACCCTCTTAATAAACCTAAAAGAGGAATTAGGAAGGGGGGCCCTCTCTCCCCCCTTTTATTCTGTATTATTTCTCAAACTTTAACTGCTCTAGTAAATGATAGACGGGAAAAAGAATTACTAAAGGGCATAAAAATTGCTAAAAATTGCCCAACTCTCACCCATCTGCTGTTTGCAGATGACAGTGTCTTTTTCCTTAAAGCAGATTTAATAAAACTTATTGTTTTAATGACATTATGAACAGATACTCACTTACTACAGGACTTACACTCAACTTAAACAAATGTGGTGTAAAATTTAGCAAAAACACACCACACTTTATGAAAGATATTATTACTAATAAACTAAATATGCAAACCACAAATAATTTAGGGGCCTACCTTGGGCTACCCACTGAGTGGGGGAGGTCTAAGGTAAGGGACCTTAATTTATTAGTGGAAAAGGTCATTAAGAAAACTGAAAATTGGAAAAACTTATTCCTTAGTAGCGCTGGCAAAGAAACTCTTATTAAATATGTTATTCAAAGCCTTCCTAATTACTATATGTCCTCGTATTTACTCCCTATAAATACCTGTGATATTATTTCGGCACAAATTGCCAAATTCTTTTGGGGTAATAAAGGAGAAAAGAGAATTCATTGGGGGAATTGGAAATCCCTAACTTGTAGTAAGTTTATTGGAAGGCAGTGAAAAACCTACTACCTACTTATGATAATCTCTATAAAAGAAGAGCATGTGAATCAAATATTTGTGCTATTTGCAATGAACAGGTTGAAACTATTGAGCATCTAATCTTTGGATGTCAATGGGCTAGAGCTGTATGGTTAGCTTCAAATCTATCATTGAGGACGAGCAACCAGTGTTCAATGAAAATTGACACTTGGATGGCTCGAATAATCCTCAATAATAATATAAAAAACTCTCTGGCTTGTGAACAATTGGCAATTACAGCTTGGAGTGTTTGGAAAAATAGAAACTCATTTATTTTTAACAATGTGAAAGTTTGTCCTTTGAACACTACTATGAAAGCGCAACAAATATGGAATGAATATCAAAATGCTATAAAACCCAAGGATGAAACTGAGTTTCTGAGGGAAAACCATGATATCTTAACAGGTACAGTCCCTAAACCCAATGATGATCTAAAAAATCTGAGGGAAAGAGTTGGAAAAATAGGTAAAAATGATAAGAAAGATGGTAATGGCAGGAATGGTAATGTAAACAATACTGTGAATATGAAAAAAGATACTAAATGGAAACCTCCCCCTAGTAAATGGTATAAAATCAATTGTGACGCTTATTTTAAACTTACTAAATCAACAATTGCTTGTATTGTTAGGGATAGTAAAGGGAAAGCAATCAAATATTGCGCGTGGGAGATAGGTGCCGAGAATGCTATGGAGGCTGAAACTTTTGGAGTCCTTGAAGCTTGCTTATGGGCGAAAGAATTCACTAATATTCCGTGTATTATTGAAAACGATTGCAAGGCCATCATGGATGCTCTATCATCTAGTTTTTCTATTTGTAGCAATAGACTTAAGAATAATATTTGTAGTATTTATTTTATTTCCGAGTTTTGTAATCCTATTTTCTCATGTATTTCGAGAAACCAAAACCTAGTTGCTGATTGGATAACCAAAAATTCGCCTAACGACATTAGTTTAGGTTATCATGGGGAGTCCCAACCAATTAGCGCAACTTATTGCAAACGATGCCGCTCTCTCGGGAGTTGGTTGACTTTTTGTAATCTTTTACTATTAATGAAAGCTTTTAGAACAAAAAAAAAATCTATTTACTTTGGACAAAAAAAAAAATGAAAAACACCGAAATAAAAAAAATGAATTAGCTAGTGTCTTGTCGAATTCAAACTCCATTTACCATGTGAACAGATTGGGAAATTCATTCAATAAAGATAATCACAACTCTCTTTACACAGTTCACACACACGACTTAAAATGGCGGAGCTAATCAGCATAATGGTCCGGAATTTAGAGATTGGATTAAAGCTCCGCAAGCTACCTAACATCTAAGGCTGCGCTTACTAATCCCTTGAAGGTAATTTTTTATTTGAATTATTTTGTTTTACAAGCTTGCTATAATTAACTTTTATAGTTTTTAGCTCTGATTCGAATGAGTTTAGCTAAATACTCGATGTCCACTATGTTAATTGAATTTATACTCTTACCCGGAATAGTAGTATTCTGCTAAATCGGTTAAATGAGGGTTTATTAGGTGCTATATTTGTCGTTAATTTGTTAGAGAAAGCATATAAATCATTTTGTGAGAATATCTGCAATTTATCTTTTCATCTTGGAGTACTTAAGTGTATCTATTGTTTCTTGTATGCATCTTCTATTTCTTAGTGCTCTGCCTCTACTGAACATTGTGCTCATCAGAACATACCTAAAACAGAGTGAGGCTGTATAATGAGGCACTATTTATCATTTATGGATTTAATCCAACATTAATCAGAGTATGAAGTCAATCTTGATTTGGTCTTAACCTCGATTTTGATTACAAAATATATGATAGATGTTTTTGTGTAACCTTACTCATCTTAAATATAAAAACATGTTACATTGTCTTTAATATAGTAGTTCGAGTCTGTTTTTCCCTTCAATTGAGGTGGAAATAAGGAATGTGTTGGAATAAAATTGAAATAAAGTTTTTAAGATGGTAAGCTAAAATAAGGAAACTGTGAACAAAATGTGAAATTCACCCAATAAAGTTAATCATCAACTCTCTTCCACAGTTCACACACAACTAAAAATGGAAACTTAAAATGTTGGGAGCAGACAGCTAAGGCCGCTCCTACTGATCTCTTAAAGGTAATTTTATATTTAATTTATTTTGTTTTACTTTTTTTTTTTTGCAGATAGTTATGTTAGAATTCATTTTGCGGACAAATGTATAAAAAGCTGATCATTCATTTCTCACATAGTAAATGATTAAAGTTAACTGATTACGAAGTTTATGTTCTTCATGCCTTACTTATATATGCCACTTGTCTCTCCAAGTTAGATCTGACTTCTCCAAAATAGGTGCAGCATGTATCTGAGTAATCCCTAATCACGGATTACTCCACTAAAGGCTCCATATTTACACAGTGATGCTTTTACAAAGGTACTTCTCTTCTTACTGTAGAATGTAGATATAAATTACTTTGTTATACAAAACTGATTTTTTAAGTCAATGAATAAATTGTTATTGTAGTGTCGATCATACTATACGATTTTGTCTAGATTCTAGAAGTTAGCTAACTAACAATTAGCAGGAAGAAATGCAAAAGGTAATAATAATAGGCAAAATTTATAGAGCTAAGAAAGGAAATATGCTTCACGAGGTTTAACATTTTGACATGTTTTGAACACAAACAATATTAGTAGGAAGGCCCGTCTAGCTCAGTTGGTAGAGCGCAAGGCTCTTAACCTTGTGGTCGAGGGTTCGAGCCCCTCGGTGGGTGTTTCCTTTTTTAAAAAAAAAGTTAGATTATACCCAAACCCTCAGGAGTGCATCTTTGGTCCTTAGTTTCTTGTTGCATCTATGCCTATTTTATACATTTTTGTAGGGGTAAAGCTTCTCATTTTCAGAATACAATATGTCACATTCATATAACTTAGGCATCTTAAATTTTGCCCATTTGAATTATCTTTATAACCATATTCCTTTCAAACAGATAAAACGTTGATTATGCTTAAGTCCACCTTCATATCCTACTAAATTGGGTTTAAGTCTTCATTATAACTGTATGTGTTGCATGCATATCCTTTATCATATTAGGTGTCACGTGAAGAGACTTTCCATGAAGCCTTTCCTGAACAACAAATCCTATTATAGCATTGGTCCCCTCCTTCCTCTTTGTCCCTTATACCAAAATATAAAGAGTAATGATAGATATCACTCTTTTATCATATTTTATTAATATTTAAATGGACCAAAAAGAAATTGATTAAAGAGAGAAATTAATATATTAACTAATGTGGATGATACATAAAAAGTGATGAAAATGTAACATATCAAAGAATAACAACACTCATTATTATGAATTAGTATAGTAGTATATTGTATGAGTAGTTTTGAAAAAGGGTGAGAAAAAAATTAATATTCTAAGAAAAGGTAAATAATATTAAACTTTTTTTAAAGGAAATAAGGATGAATAAAGTCTTTTTTTCTATCCATTTTTTATTTGTCTATTTTTTTAATGTATAAAAATTATAAAAGATAGTTAATGATTTTTTTTTAATAAAATTACTTCTATTTAATAGATAAATTTATTAATTGTACTATGTTTTAATCTTTTTCAATTAAGAAAAAGTTTAGGAAAAATAAGAAAAAATATGATTATACTACTATTATAAAAGAAACCTATAATATTAAATATCTTTTTTAATAATTGAATAAAGATACAACGTGTTAATGAGTTGGATAATACAATTGTGTGCGCGTGGTTAGGCGGAGAGTTGCGCGTACGCGCGCATGGTTAGACGGAAACCAGAGGATATGGAGTAAGGTTTTCGTTTGGAACGCGCTTTTCTCGACTGGTATATGACTAATTAAAAGTTTTTTCGGTATAAAGGCAAAAAATAAAAATAATAGAAATTGAATAAATATATTTGAGCTGGGTGAGTAAATATATATATTGGTTAATGGGGGCATAGAAGAACCCTCAGATACACATACACACAGTCAGTCAGAGCAAAAAACTGCAAATACACCAGTTTATTTCCGCCACCTCCTCCTCCGCCATGGACCGCCTATCCAAGTTACCAGAACCCCTCCTCCTCCACATCCTCTCTTTCTTGCCCATGGATGACGTCGTACGCACAACGCGTATAAGCAAACAATTCTATTCCCTTTGGCCACTCTCATCTTCCCTCATCTTCACTCATAGAGAGAGTTCAAATCCAAAAGACTTAATTTCCAATCGAAAATTCATTTCCTTTATAGACAAATCTTTGCTCCTCCTTAACACCACCGTCACTACTACCAACAACCCCGTTCACCAACTCACTAAATTTTATCTTGATTTCCCTTATCAGCGATGTTTCTCACCAGATATCACCGTTTGGCTCACCTTTATCCACACCCATAAAGTCAAAGACCTTTCTTTGACTCTCACCAATGAAGGATCCGATGGTGTCGGTGAGCAGTACATTCTCCCGAAGCGTTTCAGCAGAAACCCATTTCTTCAAAAGTTGACTTTGAGCATGTGTAGCTTCAAGGATCTCGACTCAATCAAATGGGACGGTTTAACCGAGCTCAAAATTGAGTCAACTACGCTCAGTAACTTTATGCTGAAGAGTTTTGCTTCTGGGTGTCCAATGTTGGAGCTTCTTGAGTTGAGAAATTGTGATGGTTTCACTAAGAGTTTTGCTTCTGGGTGTCCAATGGCTATGTCGAAACAGAGAAAACCCAGGGTGATCCAGTTGAAATCTGGGCACCTAAGGTTAAATTTCTAGAAATCTCAGGGTGTTTTAATAAGAGGAAAATTTTGTTAACAAATGTTTCGAGTGTTGTTAAGGTAAAACTCGATTTCAATCTTCGTATTGAAGAAGGTGAATCTTGTGTACTCGAGCAACAGATGTTCGAGTCTATGCTAGTGAGTCTTTCACATGCTAAAGATGTCACTATAGGCAGCTGGTGCATCGAGGTTCGTTATACTAAATTACCTTATTTAATAGTTTAATTAATTAGATTCTAGTATTATTAATGGTGTCTCTTATATTCTCCATTTTCAGGTTTTATTGGTGAATATGCAATGCCTAAAAAGTCGGCTACTAGGTTGCAGTAGATTGACATTAAAAACTCCGATTTACAAACGCTACCTTCCGGTAATTTTAAGGCTGTTTCAGAATTACCCCAAGGTTGAAACATTAATTATACAACAAACCTTACCTTACTTTGAGTTTCAGGTACTTTTTCTTTCCTTTATCTTGTCTTAAACTGATGGATAATGCATTAACTTGATAAATATAAACTTTGATGCAGGTTATTACAGAACCAAGTCTGAGTGATATTTTCGAGCTTGGGGGGTCATACTGGACAGGTGGAGCGTTCAGATTTGGTGGACCGTTTTTTAAGTTTATTGAAATTAGTGGTTTCGAAGGAGCAAGTTATGAATATGAAATACCATTTCTGCAATTTCTTCTCAAGATATCGACAAATCTGAAGAAAATGGTGGTTCGTTGGAATGTTGGAAGAAGAAAGAGTGAGAATGGAATATCTGAACAGAATCAGGTGAATCAAAGCCTTTTAAGTTTTGGTAGATCCTCAAAAAAGGCTGAGATAGAATTTGAAATGTGAAGTGTTGTGTTTTCATTAGATTTGAATTTAATTATAAAGTTGTAACTTAACTGAAATGTAGTGCCCGTTTGGAAGTGCTTTTTTGGAGAAGCACTTAAAAGTGCTTTTAGTATTTTAAGAGTTTTTTTGATTTTCAAAAGCACTTTTATGAAAAGCACCAAATAGGTGCTTCTCCAAAAAAGCACTTAAAATAATTTTAGATTTCAAAGTAATTTTAATAATTTTTTTAAAATTTTAAATTTTATTCTAAAAGCGCTTTTTTACTCGAAAATAAGCACTTCCAAACGGGCCCGTACTCTCTATGATTCTGTTTCCTTTTATAATGAATTATTTGAATTTTGAACTACATATATTATATTGGTCATTGTTTTTTATTGTACTTAGATTCAGGTCTTGATGTTATTATGCTAAGATATTCTATTTTCTAATTAGCACCATATAAAATAACAACAAATATAATTCATAAAGGAATATGCATTAATGAATAAAGAAAAGTCTTTTATTAATTAGCTTCTAATTTGACGAAAATTCAAAATATAACATTTGCTAAAATATACTTTATATCAGGGGTCAATTACCAAAAAAGACCTAAAAAGAATCAATGTGTCATATAAGAACCAAGTGATTCCTCTCTCCTACTTAGAGGTCAATAATATGTTCAATGTCATAACTACCCTTATAGTGTATATAAGACAAAAAAAAAAAAATTCTCTCTCCTCCACTACCATTACACTCTCTCCTCCATTACCATTAATTTTTCTCCTCCTTTATCATTTTTCTCTCTCCTTCTTCATTAATTATCAAATAATTTCCAGTTCCGACCACAACCACCGATCACCGCCGACCACCGCTGGCCACCGCCGGAAAAAGTTATGAGCGTGGAAAAAAGTTCTGAGTCTGGAAAATAGTTCTGAGCATGGAAAAAAGTTCTGAGTCTGAAAAAATAGTTTTGAACGTGGAAAATAGTTCTGTCGTAGAAAATAGTTCTGAGTATGGGGTATTGGGCATGCTCAATAATTTGCTGAGCGTATCTTTTATAATCAGTAAACTTCCTGAGCATTTCTCGTATAATCAGTAAACTACTGAGCATTTATACAAAAGTTATTGAGTTTAATAATTTTTTGATTCAACACAAAAAATCAACATCACCACAAAACTTTTGAGCATTTCATAAAACTTCTGAGCATTTAACAAAAATTCTGAGCAAAACACAAATCCGACATTTAACGACATTTCTGGAAAAAAAGTAATCTAATCTAACACAAATCTATTACATTTCTAGAAAAAAAAAAGTAATCTAATCTAGCTTAACGATGTGGAAACTTCTGAGCGCAGCCTTCTAGAAACTTCTGAGCACAAAACAGAAAGTACTGAGCATATGCACAACACAACAGAAAAAGTACTGAGCATGAGAAAAAAACAAAAAAACTAAGCATAGGCATAAGATAGTACTGATCATAGGCATAACTAGTGTCGAGCATATGCATAAACACAGAAAAAAGTACTGAGCATAGGCATAAGATAGTACTGAGCATAGGCATAACACAACAGAAATTTCTGAGCATATGCATAACTAGTGCTGAGCGCATGGTTCTAAAAGACGCTAGGCGCTACTAGGGCGGTCGACCACCTTCGAGCGCCTAGATGGCTAGGCGGCCTATTAATCGGAATTTAGGCGGTTTCTGCCTAGGCGGTTTTTATATTATTTTACATTAAATATATATTACTAATACATTGAATTGGCTATTATTTACATCCTAATATACTTAAAGTAGATCAATTTAACATAAATAATATATATATTTAATTATATAATGGGTCAATGACCCAAAAAATCAAAATAATATTATACTTGCCCCAAAGAATCATCCATTAACTTACTATTATAAGATTACATGTTTACCCGTCAAGGACGATTCCCGTCAAGGACGATTCCCATCAAGGACGATTCCCGTCAAGGACGATTCCCGTCAAGGACGATTCCCATCAAGGACGATTCCCGTCAAGGACGATTCCCATCAAGGACAAAATTTAGTTAATGATGTTATTGGGAAGAAATTTTGTCATTGATGTTATTGGGCTGAAAATAATATTATTTTGATTTTTTGGGTCATTTTCCCTTATATAATTATAATATTTTATTATTTTTAACCTAAAAAAGTGCAATTCGAGAAATTAGACTTGAAAATTTGAAAAAGCATACTTTCTTTTTTTCCCGCGCGTTCAAACTCTAAATTAAGTAGTTTCTTTTTTTTGCTTATGTGTTGAGTTGGATTAGATTGAAGTAGTTATTAATTGGCTAGTATGATAGATAGTATTTGGTTTGGGGGACCCATTAATCTGATTGGGTAGTTTATTAATTATATTATTTGTAGACGAACCTTCGAGCCACCTTCGAGAGAAATTCTAGGCGGAATGCACTTTAGAACGCCTAGTCGGAGCGCCTAGTCGGCTAGGCGGCCTTGTTTTAGAACACTGGCTGAGCGTAACAACACAACAGAAAAAGTACTGAGTATTAATTACTGAGCATGGATGCTTACAAATACGTAAAACACGTATTATAATGATAAACGAGCAAAATCTTCTGAGCGTGTGCCACAAACAGAAGATTACTGATGTACAAAGCATATGAAGTCACGTAACATTGAAAACTCACGATGAACACAAAAACTCGATGAACACAGACGATGAATAACGATAAACAACTACTCAAACACGCAACAACGAAGAAAATAAGTAATTTCAGCAAGCTTAAACACAGAATCAAAGCGAAATCATAAAAACCCAACTAAAACAAGCAAACAAGGAAGAAATAAATTAACTTACGGGAGAGTGAGAGGGATAAAGAGGAATAATCGAGAGAGAGAGAGAGAGAGAGAGAGAGAGAGAGAGAGAGAGAGAGAGAGAGAGAGAGAGAGAGAGAGAGAGAGAAGCTGTTCTTCTCCGCTGCAACACCAAAACGGCGGCAATAAGAGTTCGGTTTAGCATTTTCCGGCGAGGGTTGAGCTTCAAAGAGAGAGAAAGAGATGAGAGATGAGAGAGGAGAGAGGAGAGATTAAGCGTGTATTGTGTTTTTGTTTTTATTTGACAAAAAAATAGTATATATAGGTAAATAAAAAAACAAAAGAGGGTAAGAAGGTAATTGGATTTTTGGGGTATAGTGCTAATTTTTTGTTGTGCCCTTTAGTAAGAAGATAAAATTAGTGGGGTCTTGTTGGGTCACGAGGTGGTGTTTTCAAGACATTTTGGGTAATAATCTCTTATATCAATTCATTTGCGAATAATGGTATTAATTTATTGGAAATCATTTTTCTAAATTGGAAATCTATATAAAAGATTACATTTCCTATTTTTGATCAACTCAAACAATTCAAATTAAACACATATGTTTATTTTTAGACTCTGATATTTTAATCTTTAAATGAGCATGAAGTTGTGTGATCAAATTAATTGATGCAAATGTGTGAACAAATTGCTTAAGTTAGATTGGTGGGAAGTGAAAGATGGATTATTAAGGATATGTCGTATTGATTAGGATGTTTGTTGATATGATATGTCGCACTGATTATGATATTTGCTGAATTGAAATAATAATAAATGAGTAATCTTTAGAGTAATTATCTCTCTTTTTATAAGATAACGCTAGAGACTTCTTTCTTCTTTCGGTCAAATTTGGTATCATATTTTTTATACAACACGTGAATTCATAACCTAATCAAATTAGATTTTGGAGTAGTTAGGGTAACCTTGAATTTACAATCAATCATGTTTCTTGAGTGGATAATGATCAATCATATTTCTTGAGTGGATAATGGATTGACGATTGCTCTAACTCGATATGTTATGTCGAACATTCATGTTAATAGTCTATAAATTCATTTCATATGTTGCATATGACCATTTATCTCAACACTTAACATATGGTTTCGAAGACATGTTTAAGATGGGTTTCAAAAAACAATTTGATTTGTTTTTTGGGTAATTTATAATTTGGAAAGGGTTTGGGGATGAATTTTAGACTTGCGAGAGATCGCATTTCAAGATGGGGGAGAGGGACGAAAATCCATTTTTCTTAATAATTTTTTTCTAAGAACAAAAAAATGGCCTCATTTTTCACTGTGTCCAGGGAACGCGTGGTGGGAGTGGGGGGTGTGGCTACCCTCGCCCCCGATCCTTCTCTGCATGACTCCTATTTCTTGTAACACTCAACCATATGCACGCACAGTGTGTTGTGTTTTTTTTTGTTGAATTTAAACTATACGTGTGTGTTGAATGAAAAGTTTTGAGATTTCTTTTCTAGTCAAAACATCAAGTCATACAAACCAAACCCCTCCCTCATTAATCCCCACTTCATGAGTTTTGGATATCATTGAGTATATGAGTAGTTAGTTTACTAATAGTTCACATTTAATCTGGTTGAGTTGAATTTAAATATTAATATTATTATTTAACTATTAAAGATTGTAGACTGTATTAATTTCAACTACAAAATTATAGCAATTTTTTGGCTCTTAGGTTTCAACCTATTATGAAGGACATCATTTCGCCAACGCAACCAGTCTTCACAAATTGCAGAAGTATCCAAGACAACATCATCAAGGACCAAGAAGTCTCGTATTTCTTCAGAACTAAAAGGAAATCCAAAAAACATTATGCGGCTATTAAGACCAACATGGCTAAAGGATATGATCAAGTCGACTAGAATTTCATTCTGGAAACACTTAAAAGGCTGGGCTTTTGCGAAAAATAGAGAAATTGGATTTATAATTTCATTTGTTCAGTCTCCTTTCAAATTTAAGTTAATGGAAAAAGACTTAAAAAAATCTTCCCAAAACAAGGAATTAGGCAAGGAGACCCCCTTTCGCCACTTCTTTTCTCGCTCCTTACTGAGAGTCTAGTCGGCCTTATTGACAACCAATGTCCAAAAGGGAAAATTAAAGGTATCACAATTTTTAGTCATTGCCCTAAACTTACCCATCTTTTATTTGCGAATGGTGCTTTATTTTTTCTTTAACATTAACAAAAAGGAGATCGATGCATTCAAGGATACCCTTGCCGACTATTTTAAGGTGTCTGGACAAAGGATCAATATTCATAAATCGTCTATTCTCACGAGCAAAGATACTCTGGAAGATGTCTGCCAGAATATTTCTTGAGATCTTAACATTGGTATTACCTGATCACTGGGTAATTGTCTTGGTATTCCGCTCTCCCTCAAAAGGTCTAAATCGGAAAATCTTAACTATATTAAAGATAAACATCTCCCAAAATCTGCTAGTTGGTTCTCTAATCTACTCTCTGATGGCGGGAAAGAAGTCCATATCAAAGCAGTGTTGCAAACAATTCCCAACTACGCCATGTAAGCTTTTGAGTTCCCAAAAGAGCTTTGTAAGAAAATGTTTGGTATCATCGTAAATTTTTGGTGGGATGCCCGATTAAGAAAAGGATACACTAGATGGCGTAGAAAAAGATTGCTAGAGCAAAATTATGGGCGAAATCCGTTTATGAGATTTACAAAAAATGAACCTGGCCCTTCTGGAAAATCAAGCATGGAGAATTATTTATAATCCGGGCTCACTTGTAACTAAAGTTCTGAAAGGTATTTACTCCTCTAAAAAAACTCTCTGGGATACAAAGCTGGTCTAAAAACGATCGTGGAGTTGGGCTAGCATTTTCAAAGGAATCCAATTGCTCAAGAAATTTTCTATCTGCCAAATTGGTAATGGGATTAATACAAATACTTGGGATCATAATTGGATCCGCAAAGGTATTAAAGTCCATAGACCGACAAACTACAAGATTGAACGGGTCGGTGAAATGTTCAACAGTGATTTATCGGTGATGGAACGACAACCTTCTTAATAATCTTTTGACGCGTAACTCGATTGAGGAAATTAAGAAGATCCCTATCATCCAACTCAACAAAGAGGATAAGCTAATTTGTACACTTAAAAAAACAGTAGTACACTCCACCAAATCCGATTACCATGCCCTTGTCAATGAATAAATCTGCAATCAAGCACAACATTCTCGAGCTGGTGAAATCTGTAATAATGAAACCTGGAACACAATTTGGCACTCTAATGTTCCTTCAAAAATTAGAATTATTGGTTGGAAGGTCTACAATGGGGCTATACCTACGAAAGACAATCTTTATAAGAGGAAATGCGTAAAAGATTCTAGATGTGAATGGTGCGACTCAGATAAAGAAAATATCGAACATTTATATATTATATGTCCACTCAACATTTGTGCTTGGCAGAATATTCCTTACGAAATAAGATTGATCGTTTAATTGAATTATCCTTTGCTGAGTGGCTGACAAAGACAATCAAGAACTTCGCTTCCAATGGGTGGGACAAAAGGACCGTCATCGCCATCATTCTTTGCATATTTTGGAATATCAGGAAAGTTAGAATGAAAGTTTAATAAAAAAAAGTGGTCCATTTTTTAAATCACGAATGAAACCAACTCTCTGATTGTCGAGCTTTTCGGTCACTACCTTGAACTCTCTCCAAATAACTGAGCTCGGATACTCATCACGTCTTCCGAATGGTTATCACTGCTTGATTCACATCTAAGATGGCCTTCACATTCCTTCCCATGCAAAAAATATAACTTCCTCTGATCAAGAGGACCATCTTCAAATTCAGGATCATGCTGATCTTGAATCCTATTATCATTAATCATACTTTATTAACATCTTAAAAGCTGGTGTAAAGTTCTACATAAAATCCTGTAAATCGCAAGTTCTCCGTTTTATGGTGTCAAAGTCGTTGTGATTAAATTTATGGATTTTAGATGCTTTCCTCTTGATATTTTTTTAGCAAGAGAATATTTCCTATGGAGGAAAACCCTACTTCTAGGGTTAGAGTACCATCTCGAAGTCAACATAATGTATTTCATGGCGGCTAGCATAAATTGACTGTGAGTTCGCAGATTCTTCTTCAGGTTCGAAGGATTCATTCTTGAAGCGATTTTTTCCCACTTTAAGTCTTCCTCCTTATTGTTCAAATCCTGTTTTAAAATATATGTTTGCGGTCACCTTTCCCTTATGAAGGGAACACACTACCACTGTGCTATGGAGGCCTCAGTCTCCTCAAAAAAATTGAACCATGACTGTATATTCATGAATTTTGTAAAATTTTACTTTTGAAAATAAATAATTCCATTCGCGATTAATTTACTTTCTTATAAAATTTCTAAAAATTAAAATCTTAATAATAATTAAATCACCAGTGAGGATCAAACTCACGATCTTTCCCTTACGAAGAAAACACACTACCCCTGTTCTATGGAGGCCTTATAGTTGATATATTTGTGAATTTTGCCAGATTATACTTTTGAAAAAAATAGACCCTTTCACAATCGATTTATTTTTTTATAGAAAATTTAATACAAATTAGCCACAGTGAGGACTGAACTCGCAACCTTTCTCTTACAAAGGGAACACACTGCCATTGTGTTAGGAAGCCTTTTACCTCCCCATGATTAAGTTTTAATAAAGACTACTCATCTAATGGTGATGCTTATCTTTTAAACTATTATAAATATCTTTCTCATATTGTTAAATATTGTCTACTTTCATTAAAAATACAAAGTTTTATGAGAGGGTGTTCCAAAATTAAAAAGAAAACAAGGAAAAACACCCCAAACGGTCCATGGACTATAGTCTAGCTACCCATTTGTTCCTTGAAACTCTTAAGTTACCCAAACGGTTGTTGAACTTCATAAATAGTTTGTTCCTCAAACTTTTAAAGTTATCCAAATAGCTATCAGATATTGATGTATGGTCTTAAACCTTTGAAAGTCAGAACTTAGGAAACTTTCAAATAGCATTTGTGATCTTGTAAAATATAGATTTATATCTCAAATTATTTTGTCTAATATAAAAAATAAAAGAATGAAAAGTAATAATAATTTATGTGGATGCTTCTACCCAAATTTTTTGCAACCATAAAATGTAATTTTTATCACTAAACTACAACTATAATGGTCGTAAAAAAATTAATATAATTATTTGAGTTATATATGTTCACGGGCAATCCAAACATGTCAATCGACGCAATTCTAAAACGTTTACCTAATGTAAGGCCCTTCGTCGCCTTGAAAATAACATAAACGATATTTAAACCATTTTGGTAGGATTGAGACCACATAAACGTTCTAAAATGTATTGTTTAATATTTATAAGTTAAGAAATTACAGATAGTGTTTGAAATTGTATAAAATATAAAACAATTTCACAAATTTTGACTACTATGAAAGATTAGAGAATGAAAAGAAACAACCATGTATGTGGCAACTTGGATTCTAGCCTTGATCTCTACGACCATACGTAGAATTCTTACCAGTAAACTACAACCACATAGGCGTTCTAAAATGTATTGTTCAATTTTTAAAAGTTATAAAAGTACAAATAGAATTTGAATCTGTATAAATATAAAGCCACTGCACAAAATTTGTCTAACATGGAAGATTAAATAACACAAAGAAACAATAATGTATGTGGATGTTGGAATTCAAGCCCAGGTTTCCACGATCACAGCGTAAAATTCTTACCACTAAACTAAAACCACAAAGATATTAAATTATTTTCCAAATAGATTATTTAATTTAAATATGTTCATTGTTAGTCCCAACGCGTCATTATAAAATTATTGCACAAATTTTTTCTAACGTGCAAGATAAATGAGCTAAAACTAACAATTATATGTGTTGGTTCTAGGATTCAAGCCGGGGTTTTCACAATCACAATATGAAATTCTTACCACTAAACTACACCCACAAGAATATCAAATTATTCGCCTATCATATTATTTAAGTTGAATATGTTCATTGTCAATCCAAACGTGTCATTGTAAAATTATTGCACAAATTTTGTCTAGCATGAAAGATTAGATAACGAAAAGAAACAATAACGTATGTGGCTACTGTTATTCAAGGCTAGGTCTCCACAGCCACAACTTGTAATTCTTACCATTATACTACAACCACAAGGATATTATATTATTCTCCAATTGCGTTATTTAAGTTAAATATGTTCGTTGTTAATCCAAACGTGTTATTATAAAATTGTTGCACAAATTCTGGTTAGCATGAAAATAAAGGAGCTAAAAGTAACAATAATGTACGTGGCTATTAGGAATTAGACCTAGGTCTTCACAACCACAATATGGAATTCTTACCACTAAACTACAACCACACGAATATCAAATTAGTATCCTATTGAATTATTTAAGTTAAGTATGTTTGTTATTCGTCCTAACATGTCAGTATAAAATTCTTGCACAAATTCCATTTAGCATAAAAGATGAAGGAGCTAAATGTAACAATAATATATGTGGGTGCTAGAATTTCTGCTAAACTACACCCACAAGGATATCAAATTGTTCTCCAGATGTACGTGTCATTATAACATTATTGCACAAATTTTGTCTAACTTGGGAGATTAAAGAACAAAAGAAACAAGCCATTTAAAAATAATTTAACTATATAATTAAACTAATAAAATAATCATGTATTCATCTAATTAATTAGTTAATCTTTCTTTAATGAATCCAAGTAAACGTCGTATGATTTGAAAAACTTTTCAAAAGTGTAAAAATCTTTTTTTGGTTCTAAATAGGATTTCATTAATAATATAAATAGTGTTTTAGCCAATACCCGAGGGCATCGCTTCTTCACACAAAATTACAGCTAATCCATGAGGGATGCTATCTAGGTTAAGGCTAAACATGTTGCCACTAAGCTTATGTTTGTCTAACCAATCCGCTGCCCTATTACATTCTCGCTTACACCATCTAAAAGATGGTTTACAAAATTCTGAGATATAATAGATACTATTAATTACATTACAAATAGAAGGAGTAGACAAATACAAAATCTTCTCAAGAGACTTCATCACTAGGAGGCTATCGCTTTGGCTTTTTCTTCTCGCGCAAGAAGGCAAGCTTTAAGGACTCCTAATGCTTCAGCTTCTAAGGATGATTCTGCTGTTATGTCCCACGCATTGTAACTTTTAGTATTTCAAAAGTGGTCCCTGGTAATACAAGAAATAGTAGCAACATTATTATTAAAAGCTGCATCACTGTTAATTTTTAACATGTTAATGGGTGGTGGTTCCCATTTTAATTTCATATTTTCTTTGTATTTCTCACTGTTTTGATTCATAATAAGATTATCAGCTTTACTTTCATAAGTAGGGACTAAAGATCCCTTCAGTACATTAATGTCATCCTTAGGGATATTTGCATTTTTATACTCATTCCAGCTGATCATTGCTTTTTCAACAGTTAGAATAGGTTCTAACTTTGTGTTTTTATATTTATATTCATTCCTTTCTTTCCAACTTTACCACGCTATATAGCAGATTTTTCAACTTTTTCTTTTGCTACTTTGCTATTCATTTTCAAACATGTTTCATAAATGCTAGCCATCCAAGTATCCAATTTATTGGAGTACTGGTTGCTAGCATATAAATTAAGTGGGGAGGCATACCACACGGCTCTAACCCACTTGCAATCCATTAATAAGTGATCCACTGATTCAGATGTCATACTACATATATCACAACTATACGAGTTTATTACTCTTTTCTTACATAAATTTTCATTCGTTGGTAGAATATTTTTAAAAGCTCTCCACATAAAGTTCTTAACTTTTTCCACATCAATTTCCATATTTTAGGGTCCACATAATGAGATGTTGACCCTTTATTTTTACATTTAATATCATTTTTCAACTCTATATCTTTTTTAAGTATTTGATATCCTACTTTAACTTCGTAATTTCCATCTTTACTATTTTTCCATATAGGGGTATTATTTCCTTCTACAAGGGGTATAAAAGTTTTCAATATAAGACTAGCAATCTCTTTAGTATAGTTTTTCTTTATTATATCTATATTCCAACCGCTCTTTCCCTTTAACATAAGATCAGATACTGTATTTAGGTTTTTATCAGTAGGGGGTATAACCTCCTTACAATTAGTAATCCAATTTTGCGAGTGAAGGCAAATACTTTTCCCATTCCCTATTCTCCATTTTACATCATCTATAATTGCATCTTTGCCCTTAATTAGACTTCTCCATCCCCATGAGGGAGAGTTTCCAATTTTGGCCTTTGAGAATGAGAAATTAGGGAAGACTTGCCTTTAAGGATTTTATATAACAGTGAGTTGGTATTATTTAATAAATTCCATGCTTGTTTGCTAAGGAGAGATATATTCATAAGGTGTAAGTCTCTAAAACCGAGACCACCACCAAATTTAATCTTCGTAAGTGAATCCCAAGAACCCCAATGTATTTTTTATTACCTCTATTACCCCACCAAAATTTTGTGATTTGTGATGAAATCAAATCACAAATTCTTTTTGGTAGAATGAAAGATGACATATAATAATTAGGGATGCTTGAGAGGACAGCTTTAATAAGTATATCTTTACCAGCATTTGATAGGTACAAATTTTTTCAATTTTCAACTCTAATTATAGTTTTTTCCACTAAGTTATTGAGTTCTTTAATTTTTGATCTACCCCATTCAGTGGGGAGGCCCAGGTAAATACCCAAATCTTCCATAATTCTCATATTCAGTTTATTAGCATACATATTTTGTATAAAATCAGGTGTATTGGGACTAAATTTGATCCCACATTTATTTTAGTTAAATTTCATACCTGTTGCATATCCATACTTATTTATCACATCATTAAAACTGTCAATTTCAATACCATTTGCTTTCATAAAGAAAATACTATCATCAGCGAATAATAAGTGGGTGATACATGGTGATTGTTTCGCAATTTTAATACCTTCCATCATATTTTTATTAACTTTTTCTTTTAGCAAAATCGAGAGAAAAGGGTAAAGAGGAAGGGTGATAATGGATCACCCTGCCTGAGTCCCCTCTTAGGTTTCTTTAAGGGACAAGGTGTTCCATTAATAAGAACTGAATAAGAGACTGTTGTGACACAATCCATAATTTTATTTACTCAATTCTCACTAAATCCCATGTTTAATAGAATGGTTTCAAGGCAATCCCACTCTACATTTTTGTACGCTTTTTGAATATCCGCTTTTATAGCCATATACGAGGTTTTTGTATATCTATTTTCTTTAATATAATTTATCATTTCATGGGCAATATACGTGTTATCTTGTATATGTCTACCCACGATAAAAGCTGATTGATTTTCATCAATCAGACAATTCATAAAGGGTTGCATTCTATTTACAATAATTTTAGCAATGATTTTATATATAAAATTCGAACAGCTTATAGGGCGAAAGTGTTTGATATTTTTAGGATTTTTGATTTTTGGTATAAGAGATATAAAGGTGTTATTCAAATCTTTAAGCGAATCTTCATTATACCAAAAGTTGTTAATGGTTTTAATAACATCAAGTTTAATTATCTCCCAATACTTTTTGTAAAAGAAACCTGGATACCCATCAGGTCCAGGTGACTTGTGGGCCCCAAGTTCATTGATAGCTTTCCAAATTTCATCAATTTCTAGGGGGTTCTCCAAGTTTTCATTCATATGAGCATTCACTTTCTTTTCTATTAAGTCAGTTATAGGGGTAAAGTTTCTATTTCCCACAGTTTCAAATATGTTGTTAAAATAATTACATATCTCATTTTTAATATCTCCTTCTTTTTCTATTCAGTTACCATCATCATTTTCTAAGCGCATAATCTTGTTAATACTTCTTCTTTCCTTAGTATAAGCATGGAAATATGAGGAATTCTTATCTCCTCTTTTCAACCAGGTAACTCTAGACCTAGAGGCCCAATAGTCCTCCTCATTTTTCCAAGCTTTTTCTATTTTTCCTATTAAAATGTTATACTCATTTCCAATTTTTTGTATTTGGGTCATCATATATTCTTTAAATTTCCTTCATATATATATTAATATTATTTCTATTATTATTATATTTTTCTTTACTCCAATTGCTAAGTAGTATACTACAATTCTCAACTTAATAGTCATCTTATTGCGAATATAAGATAAGTTATTTTTCCTATCCTCCCAAACTTTTTTAATAATTTCATCTTTTTCCTCTACCCAATTATTTTCAAAATAGAACCTTCTTCTTCTATTTTTCTTATTATCTTTCATAGTAAGGATTTGTGGTGAATGGTCAGAACCTATGGCAGGTAAGAGTGCTACCCAGGCATTTGGGAATTTGTCCTTCCACACTTATTTTCAAATGCTCTGTCTATGAGGGATTTAATCATCTCCTCCCTTTCTCTTTTATTTGACCAGGAGTATTTAACTCTTTTAGTCTCAATTTCTATTAACTTGTTATGTTTAATGATACCATTGACGTGTTTCATTTGTTTCTTACATTTATCATCCCCACCTTTTTTATCCTTCAGTGTTCTTATATTATTGAAGTCTCCAATTAAGTTCCATGCTTCATTTTTACCAGGGTTACAGTTACTAAGCATTTCAAGGCATTTTTCTTTGTTTTTCTCAAGTGGTGCACCATAAACAAAAGTTGTATAGAACTTCTCATTTTCATAATTAAATTCGCAATGCATATAATTAATACTTTTGTGTAAAATTTTAATATCAATGCCACTTTTAATAAATAAGGCTAAGCCTCCCCCTATAGCCACAGACTCAACAGTATCAATAAGGGTCATATTAATGATTTTCTCAAGTTTCTTAACATTTTTATAGGGATTTTTGGTTTCAGACAAGAATAATACATGAGTCTGGTATTTGGAAACCATACCAGATAGGGTCTGGACTGTCAGGGGTGTGCCAATTTCCTGACAGTTCCAGGCAGTTTGTATCATTGACTTTTTTGGGGTTGATTTGGGTCAACCCCGCAAACCTCTTCAGTAACTTGTTCATTCCTTGCTTTTCCATCCTCCTTACCATCTTCTTGCTCATTCATACCTTGTTTAGTTCTTTCTGCCCACAAATTTTTCTGTCTTTTAGCATTAGTTTTCTCCGAGTTGTTTTTCTTAACCGTCTTCCTTTTTGTTTTCAGAGATTGTCTTCCTTCATGTATGAGTATGCCTTTCCCTTTAATATCTCTTCGACTTCCATTACTAGTTCCCACTTCACCATTATCATTTTTATCAGCAAATAAGCTCGGCTTTTCCATTTCATTATTCTTCTTAGCTTTAAAAATAGGTGTGTTGAAGTCTTCATCAGTTAATATTTTTGTAGTGTTGATGGTAACAGGTTGAGGGTTGCTTGAAGGTTTAGCTTGAGGGTTAGGGTTAGATTGAATTGGGGATTTTTGAGATGGAGGAGTATTTTGGAGAGACGAAGAGGCTAAAATATTTTCAGAGTGGGTTTGGGTTTTGTTTAAAGAAGATGTGTTTGGGCTCGATAGCTGAAGGATAGTAACATTGGGCTTTTGGTCTTTGGGCTGGTTTCAGTGAAAGACCCAAATAAGAGGTCATTGTTTTGGGCTGGGCTATTGTTGAGCTTAACCGACATTTCATGGGCCACATGGGCCAAGTTAATTTCCTTTTCTATTAATATTTTATCTCTTAAAGCCTTCTCTCTTCCACCTTCATACCCGTACTCCTTTTTTTGTCTTTTCCTTTCTCTGTACTCGATCTCGTACCATTACCATTACCTTTCTCACCATCCTTACCACTACCTTGAATCGTACCAAATTCAAAAACGCCGTTAGGTTTACAGACGACATCCTCTTTACCGTTATCTTCTCCGTTGGTATTGTTGTTGATAGTAGGTTGACTCGGTTTCACAGCTCGGTAACTCGTTTCTTCTCCGAAGTACCTTTTTTCTTCATTGATAATTATTTTCTTACTGGTATCCACAATCTCCCTTAGCATATAGACTTGTGAAGGCCCTCTTGTAGATATTTTAATCCAGCTTCCTAGTCTAGGGTTTAATTTTGGATTTGTGCATCCTTTTTCCGGATGACCAAAAATTCCACAGCCATAACATACATGTCCAATGTTTTCATAGCAAAATTTGATCCATGCTGGTTTGTTTTCATTTTGCCAAAAATTAATTCCCGGAATTAGAGGCATAGTTAAATCCCAATCCACTTGAACACGTGTAACTGTTTTTTCATCAATTTCTAGTGTGTTTGGTAGTATGATTTGATGGACTTTACCAAAATATGTAAGCAGCTCTCCTAGACATTTAGTAGATAGAAGATTAATAGGTATACCTGAGAGTTGAATCCACAATGGTGTGTTGTTGACAATGCTTTTTTCCGTAGCTTTATATTGATTAATAGCGAAGTGTTTGCCTTGTAGAGTCCAAGGCCTTTGTTCCCAAACCTTGTTCTTATCATCTTCATTTTAAAATCTTATAACAAAGGTGTTTTTTCCAGTTTTTTCCAGTTTTTTCAACTTCAACTGGTTTTCTAAGTGACCAGTGTTTGTTAATGTGATTTTTGATAAAAATATAGTTGATTTGTTCCTTTACTAAGATTCTTGTCGTGAGTTTGTGTTCATTTAATAGCTTGTATTGTGTATTAGTGACAGGTGTGATAACAAGGTTAGTGTTTTTTGCTAAGGGATGAGAGGAAGCGAAGAAATCCATCGTTTCAAGGGATGAAGCAATGGAGAAAGAGGAGTAGAGGAAAAGGTCGAGAAGAAGAGGGGAAAAACAACAAGAGGAGGAAAAAGAAAGAGCTAAAGGGTTAAAAAAAGAGGGTGGGGAGAGTATATGTAATGAAGAGGGTTGTTAGTGTTTTGTTTGAATTTGTTAAGGTAAACCACTTGTATATGGAATCACACTCCAAAAACTATGAATTTTTGAGTATGTTAGGTTGTGTTTGTTTAAATTAAGTGTTTGAGGGAATTTGTGTTTTGAGAGAGAGTAGAGAGTGGAATTTCATAATTATTGCTTAAGTCTAAAGTTTTCAATTCCGTTTTAAAAAAGTGTAAAAATCTATGAAAGGTAAATGATATGGTATATGAAATCTTGATCCATAATATTGAGATCAAATTATAACATTATCGAATTTTTAAATCAAAATAATTGTTATTTTTTTTTTCATGCCTAGGAGGCTAAAACGTTAAAATGTTACAAACACTTACAATAATCCTCATTTGAGAATTTAAAATCAGTCTAGACACATAATTACCACTCCTATCATTCATGTTAGCCCAAAGATAATCCGGAGATCACTATACTCTATTGGTTTTATCTTCATTTTCGCCTCCTCTTTGTCATTAAATCGACACATTTATTCGGCTCTCGCTATATATGTAATTTAATTTTAAAATAATCTAAATAAAAATACATAATATAAAAATTACACAAAAAAATGAGAATATAATCATATTAATACGTAAACATTATATTATAAATCTTGCCTCTCGTGTGAGATCGTTTTTTGGGACCAAATTCTTTTTGGGGTGTGAAGAAGATTAGTAAAAGTAAAAATGAAAAATACCGAAACAAAAAAAAAAAAATTAGCTAGTGTCTTGTCGAATTCAAACTCCATTTACCATGTGAACAAATTGGGAAATTCATTCAATAAAGATAATCACAACTCTCTTTACACGGTTCACACACGACTTAAAATGGCGGAGCTGATCAGCATAATGGTCCGGAATTTAGAGCTTGGATTGAAGCTCCGCAAGCTACCTAACATCTAAGGCTGCGCTTACTAATCCCTTAAAGGTAATTTTTTATTTGAATTATTTTGTTTTAAAAGCTTGCTATAATTAACTTTTATAGTTTTTAGCTCTGATTTAATTTAATTTCGAGTGAGTTTAGCTAAATACTCGATGTCCACTATGTTTATTGAATTTATACTTTTACCCGGAATAGTAGTATTCTGCTAAATCGGTTAAATGAGGGTTTATTAGGTGCTATATTTGTCATTAATTTGTTAGAGAAAACATATAAATCTTTTTGTGAGAATATCTGCAATTTATCTTTTCACCTTGGAGTACTTTGAGTGTATCTATTGTTTCTTGTATGCATCTTCTATTTCTTAGTGCTCTGCCTCTACTGAACATTGTGCTCATTGCCCAATTAGCATCAGAACATACCTAAAACAGAGTGAGGCTGTATAATGAGGCACTATTTATCATTTATGGATTTAATCCAACATTAATCAGAGGCAAGAATATTTAATTTATTTTGTTTTACTTTTACAGCCGAGTTGACTTTATCAATTTTTGAAAGCTAAATTAATCTAAGTTTGAGGGAGTTTAGCTAAATCTTCGATGTCTACTAGTACTATGTTTATTGAAATTTTAATGGTACCCATTATAGTATATTGTTCGAGGTTAAATTAGAATTTATTGGGTGCTATTTTTGTCATTAATTAGTCAAAGAAAACATATGAACCTTTTTGTGATTTGATCTGGCTTGACATTTTCATGTTTTTTTTTTTTTTTTTGCAGATAGTTATGTTAGAATTCATTTTGCGGACAAATATATAAAAAGCTGATCATTCATTTCTCACATAGTAAATGATTTAAGTTAACTGATTACGAAGTTTATGTTCTTCATGCCTTACTTATATATGCCACTTGTCTCTACAAGTTAGATCTGACTTCTCCAAAACCAGGATTTTAAAAATAGGTGCAGCATGTATGTATCTGAGTAATCACTAATCACTAGGATTACTCCACTAAAGGCTCCATATTTACACAGTGATGGTTTTACAAAGGTACTTCTCTTCTTACTGTAGAATGTAGATATAAATTGCTTTGTTATACAAAACTGATTTTTTAAGTCAATGAATAAATTGTTATTGTAGTGTCGATCATACTATAAGATTTTGTCTCTCACATTTCCATCACAAACATATTACTATCTAGACACTATCTTAGCTCTTTCTGGAACAAAAAGCTATTTGTTGATAAGACATCTGGTTGATCTAATAAAAAAAATATAAAAGGATTTGCCTTCTATCACACTGTTATAAATGTGAAATCGCCAACTCAACCAAAAGTCCGAACTAGGAAGTAGTTACAGTCCTCACGATTGTAACTAACTAAATGCTTGCTACCTAAGCTAGATTCTAGAAGTTGGCTAACTAACAATTAGCAAGAAGAAATGCAAAAGGTAATAATAATAGGCAAAATTTATAGAGCTAAGAAAGGAAATATGCTTCACGAGGTTTAACAATTTGACATGTTTTGAACACAAACAATATTAGTAGGAAGGCCCGTCTAGCTCAGTTGGTAGAGCGCAAGGCTCTTAACCTTGTGGTCGAGGGTTCGAGCCCCTCGGTGGGCGTTACGTTGATTATGCTTAACTCCACCTTCATATCCTACTAAATTGGGTTTAAGTCTTCATTATAATTGTATGTGTTGCATGCATATCCTTTATCATATTAGGTGTCACGTGAAGAGACTTTCCATGATGCCTTTCGTGAACAACAAATCCTATTATAGCATTGGTCCCCTCCTTCCTCTTGTCCCTTATGCCTTTTTTACCAATATCGACTTTTTCTATGGGAAAAGCTCTCTATACTTATTTGTATAGATTAACTGGTGTAAAAGGTTCGACATGTTTTTTTTTTTTTGCATTGTTGTACTTATATGTCAAGTTTATATGTTCATTCTTTTGTACATGTGAATTACGAAAGTCATTTAACAATCGTTATTTTTATAGTATTACCCTTATTTATCTTTTATCTTTATTGAAAATATAGAGTAAAACCAGTTGGTATAGTGTTCAAATCCCTCTCGAACATGGACACCCTAGTTCATATTAACCTCGGGGGTATGTATGGGAAGACATGCATATAAGACTAGTCGAGGTACGCGCAATAGGCCCGGACCACTCACATTATAACCAAAATATAAAGAGTAATGATAGATATTACCCTTTTATCATATTTTATTAATATTTAAATGGACCAAAAAGAAATTGATTAAAGAGAGAAATTAATATATTAACTAATGTGGATGATACATAAAAAGTGATGAAAATGTAACATATAAAAGAATAACAACACTCATTATTATGAATTAGTATAGTAGTATATTGTATGAGTAATATTGAAAAAGGGTGAGAAAAAAATTAATATTCTAAGAAAAGGTAAATAATATTAAACTTTTTTTAAAAGGAAATAAAGATGAATAAAGTCTTTTTTTCTATCCATTTTTTATTTATCTATTTTTTTAATGTATAAAAATTAAAAAAGATAGTTAATGATATTTTTTTTAATAAAATTACTTCTATTTAATAGATAAATTTATTAATTGTACTATGTTTTAATCTTTTTCAATTAAGAAAAAGTTTAGGAAAAATAAGAAAAAATATGATTATACTATTATTATAAAAGAAACCAATAATATTAAATATCTTTTTTAATAATTGAATAAAGATACAACGTGTTAATGAGTTGGATAATACAATTGTGTGCGCGTGGTTAGGCGGAGAGTTGCGCGTACGCGCGCATGGTTAGACGGGAAACCAGAGGATATGGAGAAAGGTTTTCGTTTGGAACGCGCTTTTCTCGACTGGTAAATGACTAATTAAAAGTTTTTTCGGTATAAAGGCAAAATGTAAAAATAATAGAAATTGAATAAATATATTTGAGCTGGGTGTGTATATATATATATATATATTGGTTAATGGGGGCATAGAAGAACCCTCAGATACACATACACACAGTCAGTCAGAGCAAAAAAACTGCAAATACACCAGTTTATTTCCGCCACCTCCTCCTCCGCCATGGACCGCCTATCCAAGTTACCAGAACCCCTCCTCCTCCACATCCTCTCTTTCTTGCCCATGGATGACGTCGTACGCACAACGCGTATAAGCAAACAATTCTATTCCCTTTGGCCACTCTCATCTTCCCTCATCTTCACTCATAGAGAGAGTTCAAATCCAAAAGACTTAATTTCCAATCGAAAATTCATTTCCTTTATAGACAAATCTTTGCTCCTCCTTAACACCACCGTCACTACTACCAACAACCCCGTTCACCAACTCACTAAATTTTATCTTGATTTCCCTTATCAGCGATGTTTCTCACCAGATATCACCGTTTGGCTCACCTTTATCCACACCCATAAAGTCAAAGACCTTTCTTTGACTCTCACCAATGAAGGATCCGATGGTGTCGGTGAGCAGTACATTCTCCCGAAGCGTTTCAGTAGAAACCCATTTCTTCAAAAGTTGACTTTGAGCATGTGTAGCTTCAAGGATCTCGACTCAATCAAGTGGGACGGTTTAACCGAGCTCAAAATTGAGTCAACTACGCTCAGTAACTTTATGCTGAAGAATTTTGCTTCTGGGTGTCCATTGTTGGAGCTTCTTGAGTTGAGAAATTGTGATGGTTATAGTAAATTAGAATTTGATGAAGGGAAGCTGATTAAGCTAGTTATCAATGGCTATGTCGAAACAGAGAAAACCGAGGGTGATCCAGTTGAAATCTGGGCACCTAAGGTTAAATTTCTAGAGGTCTCAGGGTGTTTAAATAAGAGGAAAATTTTGTTAACAAATGTTTCGAGTGTTGTTAAGGTAAAACTCGATTTCAATCTTCGTATTGAAGAAGGTGAATCTTGTGTACTCGAGCAACAGATGTTCGAGTCTATGCTAGTGAGTCTTTCACATGCTAAAGATGTCACTATAGGCAGCTGGTGCATCGAGGTTCGTTATACTAAATTACCTTATTTAATAGTTTAATTAATTAGATTCTAGTATTATTAATGGTGTCTCTTATATTCTCCATTTTCAGGTTTTATTGGTGAATATGCAATGCCTAAAAAGTCGGCTACTAGGTTGCAGTAGATTGACATTAAAAACTCCGATTTACAAAAGGTACCTTCCGGTAATTTTAAGGCTGTTTCAGAATTACCCCAAGGTTGAAACATTAATCATTCAACAAACCTTACCTTACTTTGAATTTCAGGTACTTTTTCTTTCCTTTATCTTGTCTTAAACTGATGGGTAATGCATTAACTTGATAAATATAAACTTTGATGCAGGTTATTACAGAACCAAGTCTGAGTGTCATTTTCGAGCTTGGGGGGTCATACTGGACAAGTGGAGCGTTCAGATTTGGTGGACCGTTTTTTAAGTTTATTGAAATTAGTGGTTTCGAAGGAGCAAGTTTTGAGTATGAAATACCATTTCTGCAATTTCTTCTCAAAATATCAACAGATCTGAAGAAAATGGTGGTTCGTTGGAATGGTGGAAGACGAAAGAGTGAGAATGGAATAACTGAACAGAATCAGGTGAATCAGAGTTTATTAAGTTTTGGTAGATCCTCGAAAAAGGCTGAGATAGAATTTGAAATGTGAAGTGTTGTATTCTCGTTAGATTTGAATTTAATTATGAAGTTGTAACCTAACTGAAATTGTACTCTCTATCGGATTCTGTTTCCTTTTATAATGAATGATTTGAAATAATTATATTATATTGGTCGTTGTTTTTTATTGTACTTGGGTTCAGGTCTTGATCTTATTATGCTTTATTTTCTAATTAGCACCATATAATATAAACACTTCCATCCAATATTGGATGGTCCAATATTTATATGATGGTCATTGGTTATTATAACAAAACACATGTCATTAGATTAATAACTTAGTTACTTATGTAATTTTAAAACATGAAATATGTGTATTAATATAATTGATGTAGGACAATCCAATATTAGATGGAAGAATTTTCCTATAATATAACAACAAATATAATTCATAAAGGAATATGCATTATTGAGGTTTCTTTTTTCAAATAAAAAAAAGACTTTTGTTGATTAGCTTTTAATGTGACGAAAATTCAAAAAATAAGATTTGCTAAAATATACTTGATATCAATTCATTTGCGAATAATAATATTGATTTATTGGAAATCATTTTTCTAAATTGGAAATCTATATAAAAGATTACATTTCCTATTTTTGATCAACTCAAACAATTCAAATTAAACACATACGTTTATTTTTAGACTATGATATTTTAATCTTTTAATGAGCATGAAGTTGTGTAATCAAATTAATTGATGCAAATGTGTGAACAAATTGTTTAAGTTTGATTGGTGGGAAGTGAAAGATGGATTATTAAGGATATGTCGTCTTGATTATGATGTTTGTTGATATGATATGTCGTACTGATTATGATTTTGTTGAATTGAAATTATAATAAAATGAGTAATCTTTAGAGTAATTATCTCTCTTTTCATAAGATAACGATAAAGACTTTTTTCTTCTTTCGGTCAAATTTGGTCTCATATTTTTTATACAACACGTGAATTCGTAACCTAATCAAATTAGATTTTGGAGTAGTTAGGGTAACCTTGAAATTACAATCAATCATGTTTCTTAAGTGGATAATGATCAATCATATTTTTTGAGTGGATAATGGATTGACGATAGCTCTAACTCAATATGTTATGTCGAATATTCATGTTAATAGTCTATAAATTCATATCCTATGTTGCACATGACCATTTATCTCAACACTTAACATATGGTTTCTAAGACATGTTTAAGATGGGTTTTAAAAAACAATGTGATTTGTTTTTTGGGTAATTTATAATTTGGAAAGGGTTTGGGGATGAATTTTAGACTTGCGAGAGATCGCATTTCAAGATGGGGGAGAGGGACGAAAATCCATTTTTCTTAATAATTTTTTTTCTAAAAACAAAAAAACGGCCTATTTTTCACTGTGTCCAGGGAACGCGTGGTGGGAGGGGGTGGCTACCCTCGCCCCCGATTCTTCTCTGCATGACCCCCATTTCTTGTAACACTCGACCATATGCACGCACAGTGTGTTGTGTTTTTTTTTGTTGAATTTAAACTATACGTGTGTGTTGAATGAAAAGTTTTGAGATTTCTTTTCTAGTCAAAACATCGAGTCATACAAACCAAACCCCTCCCTCATTAATCCCCACTTCATGGGTTTTGGATATCATTGAGTATATTAGTAATTAGTTTACTGATAGTTCACATTTAATCTGGTTGAGTTGAAAATATCAATATTATTATTTAACTATTAAAGATTGTAGACTGTATTAATTTCAACTACAAAATTATAGCAATTTTTTTGGCTCTTAGGTTTCAACCTATTATGAAGGACATTATTTCGCCAACGCAATCAGTCTTCATAAAATGCAGAAGTATCCAAGACAACATCATCAAGGACCAAGAAGTCTCGTATTTCTTCAGAACTAAAAGAAAATCCAAAAAATATTATGCGGCTGTTAAGACCGACATGGCTAAAGTATATGATCAAGTCGACTAGAATTTCATTCTGGAAACACTTAAAAGTATGGGCTTTTGCGAAAAATAGAGAAATTGGATTTATAATTTCATTTCTTCAGTCTCCTTTCAAATTTAATTTAATGGAAAAAGACTTAAAAAAATCTTCCCAAAACAAGGAATTAGGCAAGGAGACCCCCTTTCGCCACTTCTTTTCTCGCTCCTTACTGAGAGTCTAGTCGGCCTTATTGACAACCAATGTCCAAAAGGGAAAATTAAAGAGATTATTACCCAAAGGGTCTTGAAAAAACACCACCTCGTGACTTAACAAGACTGGCTCTATAGTTTCTTCTTACTAAAGGCCACAAAAAATATTTAACACTATAAGTCAAAAAACCAATTACTTTTTTACCCCTTTTTGTTTTTTATTTCCTATATATACTAATAATTTTACAATTAATTATAAACCTAAAAAACACACCCACCACTCACGCTTCTCCTTCTCTCTCTCCAATCAACTTTTTATTTTCGTGACTTTCGGCTCTTTCGGTGAAGGTGTGAGCTCCAGGTCGTGATGTTCAATAGATCTCGAAGCTCCGCCATGAGCAACAGATGTTAAAGCTCTGTCTTTTGTTCAAGAAATAGTGTCGAGCACCACCATAGGAGATTCATCGCTGGACATGGATGCTTTTTTGACCTGGTGGACAGATCTGGTGATTGCGAAGCTCCGGTGTGAGAAGTCGGTCATACGGACGGAAGGAGGAGGAAACAAACCATGAGCAGCGTGAAGAAAGAAGGGTGGCATTAAGATCCCGACGAAGTTTCAAAACTGGCTCGCCAGAGTGCTTGAGTTCACGAAGCCCCCTTTTTGCTGTGAAGAGCACGAGAAGTTGCGTTCCGACCTTTGCTGGAGAAGAATTCAAATCTCTGTGGAGAAGAGATTTACAAAACGTGTTAATTATTGGATAAAATTATTAAGGTTCTTAATTGTGTTTAATCAGGTGTATGTGTTGTTTAATAGCGTAGGATTTGATGATATTTATAACAGGGACCAAAGCTGCAATTGCCCCTATTTTTTTCTCGTTTTCGTAGCTATTATGTTCATTGAGTTAAAAATAGTTTAATTACACAATAATAGTGCTTAATTGTGTTTATTCATGTATAAGTGTTGTTTACTTTCATGATTAGAACCTGATTACTTCAAATTTTATTTTAATAACTTATAAATTAGAAAAAGCCAAACAAGAAAGATTGGAACATGCCTCGTGTCGATTAAAAAGTGGTTTATGAAGGAGGTACTGACAGAGAGAGCTCCTTGAAGGAATAAGCTATCTGAAAAAATTGATTTTTTGTGTAATTAATTTTTTTAATTGTGATTTATTAATGTAATAATTTGAGATAAATAAATTTTAATTAAAAAATAATAAAATTCAGTAATTTGTTCCGTGTAATTTTTTTTCTTTTTTGTTGAGTATAGAATACGTTTTGTTTTTTTAATTTTGTATTTATTTATTTAATTGTTGTATATAAAAATAATATTTAAAAATAAATCAAGAAAATAATTATACTCAATACTTTACCCTTGCATACTTAGTAGGTTACTGAGTATATGAGCATGCTTAGTAGAGATACTGAGAAAACAAGCATGCTCAGTAAATTCAGACAATAAAAAAATTCGAATACTCAGCAACTTTTTTCGACACTCATAACTTTATCCCGATAATCAACAACTTTTTTCATGCTCAGTACTTTTTCCATGTCCAGTACCCTAGACTCAGAACATCTTTTCACGCTCAGAACTTTATTCTACGCTCAAAACTTATTCTACGCTCAGAACTTTATTCCACGCTCAGAACTTTATTCTACGCTCAGAACTTTATTCTATGCTCAGAACTTTATTCCATGCTCAGAACTTTATTCCACCCTCAGAACTGTTTCCGGCGGTGGCCGGCGGTGATCGGTAGTTGTGGTCGGAGCTGGAAATTATTTGATAATTAATGAAGGAGGAAAGAGAAAAAAATGATAAAGGAGAAGAGAGATTAATAGTAATGGAGGAGAGAGAGAGAGAGAGAGAGAGAGAGAGAGAGAGAGAGAGAGAGAGAGAGAGAGAGAGAGAGAGAGAGAGAGAGAGAGAGAGAGAGAGAGAGAGAGAGAGAGAGAGAGAGAGAGAGAGAGAGAGAGAGAGAGAGAGAGTAATAGTAGTGGAGGAGAGAGAAAAAATCTATTTTTTTGTCTTATATGCACCAGAAGGGTAGTTATGACATTAGATATCTTATTGAACTCTAAGAAAGAGAGAGGAATTGACTAGCTCCTATGTGTCACTACAATAATCTTTAAGACACTATAGGTAATTGACCTAAAATTAAAGGTATCACAATTTTTAGTCATTGCCCTAAACTTACCCATCTTTTATTTGCGGATGGTTCTTTATTTTTTCTTTAACATTAACAAAAAGGATATCGATGCATTCTAGGATACCCTTGCCGACTATTGTAAGGCGTCTGGACAAAGGATCAATATTCATAAACCGTCTATTCTCACGAGCAAAGATACTCTGGAAGATGTCCGCCAGAATATTTCTTGAGATCTTAACATCGGTATTACCTGATCACTAGGTAATTTTCTTGGTATATCGCTCTCCCTCAAAAGGTCTAAATCGGAAAATCTTAACTATATTAAAGATAAACTTCTCTCAAAATCTGCTAGTTGGGTCTCTAATCTACTCTCTGATGTCGGGAAAGAAGTCCATATCAAAGCAGTGTTGCAAACAATTCCCAACTACGCCATGTAAGTTTTTGAGTTCCCAAAAGAGCTTTGTAAGAAAATGTTTGGTATCATCGTAAATTTTTTGATACACTGGATGGCGTAGAAAAAGATTGCTAGAGCAAAATCTATGGGCGAAATCCGTTTATGAGATTTACATAAAATGAACCTGGCTCTTCTGGCAAATCAAGCTTGGAGAATTATTTATAACTCGGGTTCACTTGTAACTAAAGTTCTGAAAGGTATTCACTCCTCTAAAAAAACTCTCTGGGATACAAAGCTGGTCTAAAAACGATCGTGGAGTTGGGTTAGCATTTTCAAAGAAATCCTATTGCTCAAAAAAAATTCTATCTGCCAAATTGGTAATGGGATTAATACAAATACTTGGGATCATAATTGGATCCGCAAAGGTATTAAAGTCCATTGACTGATGGTGTCGCCTAGGGTGTGATAAAAATAAGATAAATATAAGTCAAGAAAACTACGCACTCTCACCCTAGACAGGCACAGTACTGCAAGTATTACAGGACGTATGCAAGTTTTAGTTGATAAGTTGAGTTCGTTCTCAGGGACTTAGTGTGCTAGTCGAATGGGTAGCAATAACGAGTAAGAAGTAATTAATTAAAAGACAAGAAATAAAAAGAGAATAAATTTCGAAATGCTAAATTAAACTAAGAAAATAAAGACAGTAAATTAAATACGAAGAAATATGAGATGAGAAGTATAGCTTAGGTTTTGCTAGTATGCACTAATCCTTCTAATTCTTTCTATTAAATCTTAGTTAATAAGGGAGAATATTGGCTCTTGTATATTTAGTCAGGATTCTAAATTCCCATACCTTAGACCTTGAGAGCGACTAAGGGGGCTACGGACACACCACGAGGCTGGTTCAAATAGGGTTATCAAACGCTACTAAGGCCCTAAGCAAACAATTTCCATACATGGTGATAGTGATTAAATTATACCCTAATGACTATCTAGTTAGAATCAGTGTTGTCAGGACTAATATCGACACTAGACGTTATGTGGTGTTTCAATAATTAGACACCCATCTAAGGTGATCATCTAACTACTATTAAGGTAATCCTATACTCGTGCACTAGCAAGGAAAACAGTCATTAAATCAAAACACATAAACAAATGTAAAGCTAAGCAGCTAATATCAGATTAAAACATGTAATTCCTAAAGAAACTTAGATAGAAAGAAATTAGAATTCATAGATTATACATGATGCAAAACCCAAGATATGGGAAGTTTAGTTCATACCTGAAGGAAATAAACTAAAGAAAATAAATAAAGACATCATCTTACTCTCTACAATAACTTGGAAGAATAAAACCTTAAGAACTAATTACTATGAGGCAAGGATCCTTTACAAGTGATATAAGGGTGTATTTATAGATGTTTAGAAGACCTAATTCGTTTTCTTGAAGGAAAAGGTAAGTAATGGACTCCAAGCCCAACTGAAATTCGTAACCCTAAAAACAGAAACTCAGGCCCGTATTTCTTTTGGTCCTAGAAGCTTCGATATTCATCCGTTTGACGTGTATGAGTATACCAAATTCATCGTCTCGGAAAGATCTTCAACTTTTCTCTTGACCGTTTCTCCAAATTCCACACCTTTATTGAGATATAAGCTTATTTGTGGTCGTAGGTGCAGAAATTCAGGATTAAGGCAGCTTTTCCTTTTTCATGTTTTTAGCTTTTGTTTCATTATCTCCAATTTCCATGCTTATATCTTTCCATATCTTGTAGTCTTTGACTTGGACTCTAATTAATCTCCATAATTATCTTTAAAGCTTCACACTAAATAAATAATTAAACCCAATATGCTCTAAAAATATTATTTTACTAAATCAAGACTCAAAATAGGAAAGTGCACTATTTCTCAAGAAAATCGACTATTATGACTTCTAAATCACTAAAAATGATGTCTCGTCCTAATATAAATCTATCACAAATGAGGAGAAATCAACTGACAAACTGCGAGATTGAACGGGTCGGTGAAATGTTCTACAGTGATTTATCGGTGATGGAACAACAACCTTCTTAATAATCTTTTGACGCGTAATGCGATTGAGGAAATTAAGAAGATGAAAGTCCTAGAGGGGGGGTGAATAGGATTACTAATAAGATTAATGCCTAATTAAAAATCTTTTGGACAATTATAAGTTTATGAAAGAAACTTCTAAGAGAACTAATATAACAAACACTTATGGGATCATGCATAGGATAAGCTAGAGGTTCGATATATAAGTTTACATGTAAAACGAGTTTCTATTTTCTTACTACTCTAGATGACAATAGGTTGATTAACTAGATAAACATTATTACGATATTTATACTAGCAAGTAATCAAACATATAAAGTGCGGAAAGTAAATAGAGTAGGGATAGAAAGATACACGATATTTATAGTGGTTCGGTTTCCCTACATCCACTACCTAAGGAAGCCTCCTTAGGATTTCAAGCTTTTCACTAAGCTCCCGTGTCTCTCTTAACCGGGTCGAGAACACAATAACCCTTACAACCTCTTCGATAACACGAAGGACAAACACTTGTGCTATTGCAACACAAGGACACCAAGTATTCTCCCGATACTCTAACACTTGTGCTATCTCAACACAAGGATACCAAGTATACTCCCTATACTTGAATTCTCTCTTAATCTATCTATTACAAGACCTAGACTTAAGAGGATAGATACAAAGTGTTTAAAGGGGTGCAAACAACTTTGCTAGATAATCTCCTAAAGAGTAGATATGACTTATAAGCATGTAAACTCCTCTTGAGTAGATAATAACATTGAAGCTTATTTGATTAAGCTCTTGATCAAGCTTGGATAATTAACTTTGATAGCTTGTGACCTCTAACTTTGTAGGAGAAAGATATGTATGATAGTTGAAATGTTAGAGGTGAGTTTCTCCTTCAAAGAGCTCATATTTATAGCACAAGAAAGTCCCCAACGGATATAAAGTTGATGGTGAACTTGTTCCAAACCGGGTTCCCGGTTTCCCAAATGCGGGTACCCGGTTTTCAATTGTAACGGCTATAAAACGGCTATATTAACTTGATGTTGACTTGAGCTTCACCAAACCGGGTTCCCGGTTTTCCCAAATGCGGGTACCCGGTTTCTACTGACTTGGATATTATGATTTTTTGATTCGTTGCTCGGATGGAAAAGTTTTCTTCACGAGAGTTGTTGTAAACATCATTTTAAGAAACTTTGTTGTTGATCATGAAAGCTAATTCTCAATGTACACATAAGATAAGGTTCAAAGTAATGGTATGAAAATTAGCTACTAAGGATATGAAAATAAGGCTATGATCAAAATGATGTTAATTGTGCTTTTTGATGAAATAGAGTGCAAGATAATAAAGTGAAATTAGCACACTAAACAATAGAGGATTTGTCACATTAAAACACCTAATCGATGGGGGCAATAAGCCAACAGAAGATCCCTATAATCCAACTCAACAAAAAGGATAAGCTCATTTTTCCACTAAAAAAACAGTAGTATACTCCACCAAATCCGATTACCATGCCCTTGTCAATGAATAAATCTGCAATCAAGCACAACATTCTCGAGCTGGTGAAATCTGTAATAATGAAACCTGGAACACTATTTGGCACTCTAATGTTCCTTCAAAAATTAGAATTTTTGGATGGAAGGTCTACAATGGGGCTATACCTACGAAAGACAATCTTTATAAGAGGAAATGCGTACAAGATTCTAGATGTGAATGGTGCGACTCAGATAAAGAAAATATCAAACATTTATATATTATATGTCCACTCAACATTTGTGCTTGGCGGAATATTCCTTACGAAATAAGATTGATGGTTTAACTGAATTATCCTTTGTTGAGTGGCTGACAAAGACAATCAAGAACTTCGCTTCCAATGGGTGGGACAAAAGGACTGTCACCGCCATCATTCTTTGCATATTTTGGAATATCTGGAAAGTTAGAATGAAAGTTTAAAAAAAAAAAAGAGTGGTCCATTTTTGAAATCATGAATGAAACCAACTCTCTGATTGTTGAGCTTTTAGGTCACTACCTTGACTCTCTCCAAATAACTGAGCTCGGATACTCATCACGTCCTCCGAATGGTTATCACTGCTTGATTCACATCTAAGATGGCCTTCACATTCCTTCCCATGCAAAATATATAACTTCCTCTGATCAAGAGGACCATCTTCAAATTCAGGATCATGCTGATCATGAATCCTATTATCATTAATCATACGTTATTAACATCTTAAAAGCTGGTGTAAAGTCCTCAATAAAATCCTGTAAATCGCAAGTTCTCTGTTTTATGGTGTCAAAGTCGTTGTGATTAAATTTATGGATTTTAGATGCTTTCCTCTTGATATTTTTTTAGCAAGAGAATCTTTCCTATGGAGGAAAACCCTACTTCTAGGGTTAGAGTACCATCTTGAAGTCAACATAATGTCTTTCATGGCGGCTAGCATAAATTGACTTTGAGTTCGCAGATTCTTCTTCAGGTTCAAAGGATTCATTCTTGAAGCGATTTTTTCCCACTTTAAGTCTTCCTCCTTATTGTTCAAATCCTGTTTTAAAATATATGTTTGCGGTCACCTTTCCCTTATGAAGGGAACACACTACCACTGTGCTATAGAGGCCAAAACTTAATAATAATTAAACCACCAGTGAGGATCAAACTCACGATCTTTCCCTTACGAAGAAAACGCACTACCCCTGTGCTATGGAGGCCTTATAGTTGATATATTTGTGAATTTTGACAGATTATACTTTTGAAAAAAATAGACCCTTTCACAATCGATTTATTTTTTTATATAAAATTTAATACAAATTAGCCACAGTGAGGACTGAACTCGCAACCTTTCTCTTACAAAGGGAACACACTGCCATTGTGTTAGGAAGCCTTTTACCTTCCCATGATTAAGTTTTAATAAAGACTACTCATCTAATGGTGATGCTTATCTTTTAAACTATTATAAATATCTTTCTCATATTGTTAAATATTGTCTACTTTCATTAAAAATACAAAGTTTTATGAGAGGGTGTTCCAAAATTAAAAAGAAAACAAGGAAAAACACCCCAAATGGTCCATGGACTATAGTCTAGCTACCCATTTGTTCCTTGAAACTCTTAAGTTACCCAAACGGTTGTTGAACTTCATAAATAGTTTGTTCCTCAAACTTCTAAAGTTATCCAAATAGTTATCAGATATTGATGTATGGTCGGTCTTAAACCTTTGAAAGTCAGAACTTAGGAAACTTTCAAATAGCATTTGTGATCTTGTAAAATATAGATTTATATCTCATATTTTGTCTAAAATAAAAAATAAAAGAATGAAAAGGAATAATAATTTATGTGGATGCTTCTACCCAAATTTTTTGCAACCATAAAATGTAATTTTTATCACTAAACTACAACTATATTGGTCGTAAAAAATTAATATAATTATTTGAGTTATATATGTTCACGGGCAATCCAAATATGTCCATCGACGCAATTCTAAAACTTTTACCTAATGTAAGGCCCTTCGTCGCCTTGAAAATAACATAAACGATATTGAAACCATTTTGGTAGGATTGAGACCACATAAACGTTCTAAAATGTATTGTTTAATATTTATAAGTTAAGAAATTACAGATAGTGTTTGAAATTGTATAAAGGGTGATTAATTCAAAAGGTCCACAGCCAAAATAACTTTCTTCAACAAGTCCAACCCATTTTTATAATATTTATGGTCCGTAATACCCCTCATACGTGATAAACTGAAAGTAATAGCCCATTTTCTATTAAGCATTAATCAAGGAATTTTTATTCTTTTTAAACTATGCATTGCAAAACATAATACAGTCAACCATCATTAATGCCTTGCAGTAAAAAACCAGTAAAAATTCTACAGAATGAAAATGGCAAAACTCAGTGAGCCCAATTGGCATTAGCAGCGAGCCCAATTGGCATTAGCAGTGAGCCAAGTAAATAAATACGGCACATGCTAAAATGGAGAAGAAGATGAAAAGTACGACTCCGGCGAGCCAGCCCATCACATCGTTCAAAAGGGACAACCCATTAACCAAGCCCAGTAATTAAATACGGCACGCTAAGTCGGAGAAGAAGATTGGGAAGTACAACTCAGGCGATCTGCAGCCCACTAAATCGTAGCCCATTACAACCCAGAAAATAAATACGGCACGCGAAGTCGGAGAAGAAGATTGGGAAGTACAACTCAGGCGATCTGTAACCCACTACATCGTAGCCCATTACAGCCCAGAAAATAAATACGGCACGCTAAGTCGGAGAGAAGATGGGAAGTACGACGCCGGCCCATTACATCACCAACCCATGACAGCCCAGTTGGCAAAGGATCTATGAAACGGGCTGTAACGTAATCCATCTTCACTTACTGCAAAATAATTCAAAAAATGCAGTATAAGACCAAATTGATTCCGGTGAGACCCACAAAACACACACAGGTATCCCATCCCGTATACGTTATTCTCAACCCACTGTAATAATACTTAAATTAGATAATTCTGATAGTTTGTTAAAGTAATGAGATTAGTTAATAATTAAATTAAATTTTTAAGATTGCAATGATAAAACTAAATTTGTTACCTTGATTTGGGATCTTCAATTGTTGATGATGATGGTGAATAATGGTCCATAGCCGTAGGTTTGGAAGGTGAGTGAAGAGATTTCCTTTTACCTTAATTTGTTACCTTTAATTTGGGATCTTCAGTTATTGACGATGATGGTGAAGAATGGTCCTGACGTGTGGGTTTGGAAGGTGAGGGAAAGAGATTTCTTTTTGTTAATTGTTTGAATGTTAGTGGGCAGATTTGATTAGGTTTTATGTTTCATTATCATTCAACCTTTACTTTTGTTATTTTTTTAAATAAGGTTGGCGGTTGTATTTTTTAATATAAAGTTTATTATTTTCTTTTGTGAGGTTATATTAGGTATATTATACAACTAAAATAATATTTTGGACCTTATTCATCCAAACTTTTGAGCTGAACTTATTAAGGCATAATTTGTTGAGTTGTGCACCTAATTAGCAATTATCTCTTGTATAAAATATAAAACAATTGCACAAATTTCGACTAATATGAATGATTAGAGAATGAAAAGAAACAACCATGTATGTGGCAACTTGGATTCAAGCCTAGATCTCTACGACCATACGTAGAATTCTTACCAGTAAACTACAACCACATAGGCGTTCTAAAATGTATTGTTCAATTTTTAAAAGTTATGAAAGTACAAATAGAATTTGAATCTGTATAAAATATAAAGCCGCTGCCAAATTTTGTCTAACATGGAAGATTAAATAACACAAAGAAACAATAATGTATGTGGCTGTTGGAATTCAAGCCCAGGTTTCCACGATCACAACGTAAAATTGTTTCTACCAAACTAAAACCACAAAGATATTAAAATATTTTCCAAATAGATTATTTAATTTAAATATGTTCATTGTCAGTCCCAACGCGTCATTATAAAATTATTGCACAAATTTTTTCTAACGTGCTAGACAAATGAGCTAAAACTAACAATTATATGTGTGGGTGCTAGGATTCAAGCCGGGGTTTTCACAATCACAATATAAAATTATTACCACTAAACTACACCCACAAGAATATCAAATTATTCGCCTATCATATTATCGAAGTTGAATATGTTCATTGTCAATCCAAACGTGTCATTGTAAAATTATTGCACAAATTTTGTCTAGCATGAAAGATTAGATAACGAAAAGAAACAATAATGTATGTGGCTACTGTTATTCAAGGCTAGGTCTCCACAGCCACAACATGTAATTCTTACCATTATACTACAACCACAAGGATATCATATTATTCTCCAATTGCGTTATTTAAGTTAAATATGTTCGTTGTTAATCCAAACGTGTTATTATAAAATTGTTGCACAAATTCCGGTTAGCATGAAAATAAAGGAGCTAAAAGTAACAATAATGTACGTGGCTATTAGGAATTAGACCTAGGTCTTCACAACCACAATATGGAATTCTTACCACTAAACTACAACCACACGAATATTAAATTAGTATCCTATTGAATTATTTAAGTTAAGTATGTTCGTTATTCGTCCTAACATGTCAGTATAAAATTCTTGCACAAATTCCATTTAGCATAAAAGATGAAGGAGCTAAATGTAACAATAATATATATGGGTGCTAGAATTTCTGCTAACTACACCCACAAGGATATCAAATTGTTCTCCAGATGTACGTGTCATTATAAAATCATTGCACAAATTTTGTCTAACTTGGGAGATTAAAGAACAAAAGAAATAAGCCATTTAAGAATAATTTAACTATATTATTAAACTATTTAAATAATAATGAGATAATTCCCAATTAATTACACTTCCTCACTTTTCATTCTAAAAAAAAAAAAAAAGGAGGAAATTACTTCCTACTTACTCACAAATTTTCAACTTAATTCTCAATTAAGCACATGGTCATATTTACCTTCCATTATTGCCCTTATATGGTTTTTTATTTTATTATATATTTATATTTAATATCTGAATTTATTTTTTCATTTTTTTAAATAATTTTTTTTTTCATTTTTTTTTTGGAAATTATTATTTTTTTTTTCCGAAATTTTTTTTTTCGAATTTTTTTTCCCGAAATTTTTTTTTCAAAGATTTTTTCATTAACACACAAGTCCATACTGTTTTGTGTTACTGTAACTCACACATCAAGCAATTGTGTGTTACATTAACACACAATCAGATGTTCAGACTATCTGTACACTATTATCTATTACTGTGTACAAATATTAAGTATATCTTATTCAGTGTTCCTGCAACACACAATTGTTATTTGTGTGTGTTTAAGCAACGCAAAACTGTAAATGACACACAAGTCCATACTGTTTTGTGTTACTGTAACTCACACATCAAGCAATTGTGTGTTACTGTAACTCACACATCAAGCAATTGTGTGTTACATTAACACACAATCAGATGTTTAGACTATCTGTACACTATTATCTATTACTGTGTACAAATATTTTGTATATCTTATTCTGTGTTCCTGTAACACACAATTGTTATTTGTGTGTGTTTAAGCAACGCAAAACTGTAAATGATAAACCTATTGTGTGTCTTACCAACACAAAACCCATACTGTTGTGTGTTACTGTAACACATACTTCCAGCAATTGCGTGTTGCATGAACACATAATCAGCCTATATATACATTATTCTATACCTTTGTGTACAAATATTATGTCTGTCTGATTTTGTGTTCATGTATCACACAATATGTTATTTATGTGTTTTAAGCAACTCAATATTATACATATTGGGTGTTCATGCAACACACAACACATATGATTTTGTGTTACTTTAACACATAATTATCATATGTACTAATCCTACATCATGTTATCATGGAAAAAAAATTCTGGGGAAAAAAATCGAAAAAAAAAAATTCTTGAAAAAAAAATTCGAAAAAAAAATATTTTTCGAAAAAAAAAATATTTAAAAAAAAATCTGAAAAAAATAAATAAACATTAAACTATAATTAATAAAATATATAATTAAAGTAATTAATAATAGGTGGAAGGATATTTTGGTAATTGGGTACTCCCTCCGTCCATTTTTATTTGTCCACCTTTTTGGTGCACAAATATTAAAAAGAGCATTTAATACTCTTCTATTTTACACAATTGCCCATAATTAATATACATATGGTCATTTATTGCAACACTCTTTATACTATTTAATTAGGGGTATTCTTGGAAAAAATAGAGAAAAAGTGTCTTGATATTGTAAATTGGACAAATAATATTGGACACCTCCTTTTAGAAAGATGGACAAATAAAAATGGACGGAGGGAGTAATATTTTGTGCTTAATTGAAAAATAAGTTGAAGTTGTAATTAATAGGGAATACTTACCTTCTCCGCGTAATTAATTGGGCGTTGCCCCTTAAATAATCATGCATTCATCTAATTAATTACTTAATCTTTCTTTAATGAATCCACGTAAACGTCGTATGATTTGAAAAACTTTTCAAAAGTGTAAAAATTTATGAAAGGTAAATGATATGGTATATGAAATCTTGATCCATAATATTGAGATCAAATTATAACATTATCGAATTTTTAAATTAAAATAATTGTTATTTTTTTTCATGCCTAGGAGGCTAAAACGTTGAAATGTTACAAACACTTACAATAATACTCATTTGAGAATTTAAAATCCGTCTAGACACATAATTACCACTCCTATCCTTCATGTTAGCCTAAAGATAATCCGGGGATCACTATACTCTATTGGTTTTATCTTCATTTTCGCCTCCTCTTTGTCATCAAATCGACACATTTATTCGGCTCTCGGTATATATGTAATTTAATTTTAAACATAATATAAAAAGGGGTAATTAGAGATAAATGCCTCCTTAATTAAGCCTCTAATTTTTTTAAGCCTTTAATTTTTTTATTTGGAGATAAATGCCTAATAGAACAATTATTTATCGAAAACATATCTTTTATATTTTTTATACCTATACTATCCTTATTATTAAATATATTATTTTATTTTTAATACAATATTTATTTTTAAATATTAAACAAATAATAGGGTACTTCTACCACCACCACCACCACCACAACCACAACCATCACCACCTCCACCACCACAGCCACCACCACCACTACATCCACCACAACCATCACCACCTCCACCACCACAACCACCACCTACTACTACTACTTTCATCACACGCGCGTGACCGTGAAATTTTTTTAAAATCGTCATAACTAATTCAAAAAAAATCAGAAAATAAAAAATTTGCATTTTTGGATAAAACAAATTAATATTTACGTCTATGATTTTTTTTTTGATTTTTTGATTTTTTTTAATTTTTTTCCGCAAACACGAAATTCCATGTTTAAAACATGGCTTATTTCAAAACATGGAATTTCATGTTTAAAACATGCGAATTAAAAATTCAAAAAATTCCGTAAAAAATCATAGACGTAAATATTAATTTGCTTTATCCAAATATATAAATTTTTTATTTTTTTGATTTGTTTAAAATTAGTTATGACGATTTAAAAAAAAATTTACGGACGCGCGTGTGTTTATTAGTTTTTGTTTTGTTTATTTTAATGGTTAATTATAAAGTTAGTTTAGGACAGGGTTGTTTTCTATAAAATATTTTATTTTAGATATTTTTTTTAAATAAATTTTTTAATAAGCATTAATCTATAATTAGCTAATATAAAAATTACACAAAAAAAATGAAAGTGTAATGCCGCTCGTGTGAAATCGTTTTTTGGGACCAGGGTGAAGAAGATTAGTAAAAGTAAAAATGAAAAACACCAAAACAAAAAAAATTAATTAGCTAGTGTCTTGTCGAATTCAAACTCCATTTACCATGTGAACAAATTGGGAAATTCATTCAATAAAGATAATCACAACTCTCTTTACACGGTTCACACACACGACTTAAAATGGCGGAGCTGATCAGCATAATGGTCCGGAATTTAGAGCTTGGATTAAAGCTCCGCAAGCTACCTAAAATCTAAGGCTGCGCTTACTAATCCCTTAAAGGTAATTTTTTATTTGAATTATTTTGTTTTACAAGCTTGCTATAATTAACTTTTATAGTTTTTAGCTCTGATTTAATTTAATTTCGATTGAGTTTAGCTAAATACTCGATGTCCACTATGTTTATTGAATTTATATTCTTACCCGGAATAGTAGTATTCTGCTAAATCGGTTAAATGAGGGCTTATTAGGTGCTATATTTGTCATTAATTTGTTAGAGAAAACATATAAATCTTTTTGTGAGAATATCTGCAATTTATCTTTTCACCTTGGAGTACATAAGTGTATCTATTGTTTCTTGTATGCATCTTATCTCTATAATCTGACTATTTCTTAGTGCTCTGCCTCTACTTAAGTGTATCTATTGTGCTCATTGCAAAACATACCAATGAGCATCAGAACATACCTAAAACAGAGTGAGGCTGTATAATGAGTATCTATAGCAAAAAATCCCACCAGCTATAATTTTTTCATTTTTTACCTTTCTTCCCCAACATAATTCTTCCTCAATTGTCCTCTACAATTTTTTGTATGTATTGTGATTATTAAGTATTATTTGTTGAACTAGCTAGTGGTAAATATTATTTTTCTTATATTGATCCTAAATATATTTATAATACTTGGAAAACACATTTTTATAAAAGCCTATGACCAACAAAATCCCCTACATGTTATAAAGACACTCGGTTGTTTTGCATCATTGTTCAATACAAAATGGACTCAAAATTATTTTTTCCTTAACAAATGGGATTATTTGCCAACTTCAATTAACACAACTTCTAATGGGGTTTCTAAATAATTATTCATCAATTTATTATCTGCTCTTCGATCCAATCCAAAATATATTCAAAACCATTGCATCATATTGGAGAATAATTGAAGTAATCATCTTTATTCTCTATACTGTTAAGTTCATTTTGATGTGTTTTTGGTTCTACAAGTTGTTTTATACATATGATTGCTACTTTTTCCATGTTCTCAGGTTTGTTGAAGAGAGCTTGGTCAAGTTCGAGTCTGTTTTTCCCTTCAATTGAGGTGGAAATAAGGAATGTGTTGGAATAAAATTAAAATAAAGTTTTTAAGATGGTAAGCTAAAATAAGGAAACTGTGAACAAAATGTGAAATTCATTCAATAAAGTTAATCATCAACTCTCACACACAACTAAAAATGGAAACTTAAAATGTTGGGAGCAGACAGTTAAGGCCGCTCCTACTGATCTCTTAAAGGTAATTTTTTATTTAATTTATTTTGTTTTACTTTTACAGCCGAGTTGACTTTATCAATTTTTGATAGCTAAATTAATTTAAGTTTGAGGGAGTTTAGCTAAATCTTCGATGTCTACTATGTTTATTGAAATTTTAATGGTACCCATTATAGTATATTGTTCGAGGTTAAATTAGAGTTTATTGGGTGCTATTTTTGTCATTAATTAGTATGAACCTTTTTGTGATTTGATCTGGCTTGACATTTTCATTTTTTTTAATTTTTTTTTTGCAGATAGTTATGTTAGAATTCATTTTGCGGACAAATGTATAAAAAGCTGATCATTCATTTTTCACATAGTAAATGATTTAAGTTAACTGATTACGAAGTTTATGTTCTTCATGCCTTACTTATATATGCCACTTGTCTCTCCAAGTTAGATCTGACTTCTCCAAAACCAGGATTTTAAAAATAGGTGCAGCCTGTATCTGAGTAATCCCTAATCACTAGGATTACTCCACTAAAGGCTCCATATTTACACAGTGATGCTTTTACAAAGGTACTTCTCTTCTTACTGTAGAATGTAGATATAAATTACTTTGTTATACAAAACTGATTTTTTAAGTCAATGAATAAATTGTTATTGTAGTGTCGATCATACTATAAGATTTTGTCTAGATTCTAGAAGTTGGCTAACTAACAATTAGCAGGAAGAAATGCAAAAGGTAATAATAATAGGCAAAATTTATAGAGCTAAGAAAGGAAATATGCTTCACGAGGTTTAACATTTTGACATGTTTTGAACACAAACAATATTAACACGAAGGCCCGTCTAGCTCAGTTGGTAGAGCGCAAGGCTCTTAACCTTGTGGTCGAGGGTTCGAGCCCCTCGGTGGGCGTTTCCTTTTTTTAAAAAAAAAAGTTAGATTATACCCAAACCCTCAGGAGTGCATCTTTGGTCCTTAGTTTCTTGTTGCATCTATGCCTATTTTATACATTTTTGTAGGGGTAAAGCTTCTCATTTTCAGAATACAATATGTCACATTCATATACCTTAGGCATCTTAAATTTTGCCCATTTGAATTATCTTTATAACTATATTCCTTTCAAACAGATAAAACGTTGATTATGCTTAACTCCACCTTCATATCCTACTAAATTGGGTTTAAGTCTTCATTATAACTAACTGTATGTGTTGCATGCATATCCTTTATCATATTAGGTGTCACGTGAAGAGACTTTCCATGAAGCCTTTCCTGAACAACAAATCCTATTATAGCATTGGTCCCCTCCTTCCTCTTTGTCCCTTATGCCTTTTTTACCAATATCGACTTTTTCTTATGGGAAAAGCTCTCTATACTTATTTGTATAGATTAACTGGTGTAAGGTTCGACATGTTTTTTTTTTTTTTGCATTGTTGTACTTTTTATGTCAAGTTTATATGTTCATTCTTTTGTACATGTGAATTACGAAAGTCATTTAACAATCGTTATTTTTATAGTATTACCCTTATTTATCTTTCATCTTTATTGAAAATATAGAGTAAAACCAGGTTGTATAGTGTTCAAATCCCTCTCGAACATGGGCACCCTAGTTCATATATACCTCGGGGGTATGCATGGGAAGAGATACATATAAGACTAGTCGAGGTATGCACAATAGGCCCGGATCACTCACATTATAACTAAAATATAAAGAGTATGATAGATATCACCCTTTTATCATATTTTATTAATAGTTAAATGGACCAAAAAGAAATTGATAAAATTGAGAAATCAATATATTAACTAATGTGGATGACACATAAAAAGTGATGAAAATGTAACATATAAAAGAATAACAATACTCATTATTATGAATTAGTATAGTAGTATATTGTATGAGTAATATTGAAAAAGGGTGAGAAAAAAATTAATATTCTAAGAAAAGGTAAATAATATTAAACTTTTTTTTAAAAGGAAATAAAGATGAATAAAGTCTTAATTTCTATCCATTTTTTATTTATCTATTTTTTTAATGTATAAAAATTAAGAAAGATAGGTAATGATATTTTTTTAATAAAATTACTTCTATTTAATAGATATAAATTTATTAATTGTACTATGTTTTAATCTTTTTCAATTAAGAAAAAATTTAGGAAAAATAAGAAAAAGTATGATTATACTACTATTATAAAAGAAACCTGTAATATTAAATATCTTTTTTAATAATTGAATAAAGATACAACGCGTTAATGAGTTGGATAATATAATTGTACGCACGTGGTTAGGCAGAGAGTTGCGCGTACGCGTGCATGGTTACACGGGAAACCATAATATGAAGAGAGGTTTTCGTTTGGAACGCGCTTTTCTCGACTGGTAAATGATTTTTTTTTTTGGATGGGACTGGTAAATGATTAATTAAAAGTTTTTTTGGTATAAAGGCAAAAAATAAAAAATAATAGAAATTGAATAAATATATTTGAGCTGGGTGTGTATATATATATATATATATTGGTTAATGGGGGCATAGAAGAACCCTCAGATACACATACACACAGTCAGTCGGAGCAAAAAACTGCAAATACACCAGTTTATTTCCGCCACCTCCTTCTCCGCCATGGACCGCCTATCCAAGTTACCAGAACCCCTCCTCCTCCACATCCTCTCTTTCTTGCCCATGGATGACGTCGTACGCACAACGCGTATAAGCAAACAATTCTATTCCCTTTGGCCACTCTCATCTTCCCTCATCTTCACTCATAGAGAGAGTTCAAATCCAAAAGACTTAATTTCCAATCGAAAATTCGTTTCCTTTATAGACAAATCTTTGCTCCTCCTCAACACCACCGTCACCACTACCATCAACCCCGTTCACCAACTCAACAAATTTTATCTTGATTTCCCTTATCAGCGATGTTTCTCACCAGATATCACCGTTTGGCTCACCTTTATCCACACCCATAAAGTCAAAGACCTTTCTTTGACTCTCACCAATGAAGGATCCGATGGTGTCGGTGAGCAGTACATTCTCCCGAAGCGTTTCAGTAGAAACCCATTTCTTCAAAAGTTGACTTTGAGCATGTGTAGCTTCAAGGATCTCGACTCAATCAAGTGGGACCGTTTAACCGAGCTCAAAATTGAGTCAACTACGCTCAGTAACTTTATGCTGAAGAATTTTGCTTCTGGGTGTCCATTGTTGGAGCTTCTTGAGTTGAGAAATTGTGATGGTTATAGTAAATTAGAATTTGATGAAGGGAAGCTGATTAAGCTAGTTATCAATGGCTATGCCGAAACAGAGAAAACCGAGGGTGATCCAGTTGAAATCTGGACACCTAAGGTTAAATTTCTGGAGATCTCAGGGTGTTTAAATAAGAGGATAATATTGTTAACAAATGTTTCGAGTGTCGTTAAGGTAAAACTCGATTTCAATCTTCGTATTGAAGAAGGTGAATCTTGTGTACTCGAGCAACAGATGTTCGAGTCTATGCTAGTGAGTCTTTCACATGCTAAAGATGTCACTATAGGCAGCTGGTGCATCGAGGTTCGTTATACTAAATTACCTTATTTTAATAGTTTAATTAATTAGATTCTAGTATTATTAATGGTGCCTCTTATATTCTCCATTTTCAGGTTTTATTGGCGAATATGCAATGCCTAAAAAGTCGGCTACTAGGTTGCAGTAGATTGACATTAAAAACTCCGATTTACAAACGCTACCTTCCGGTAATTTTAAGGCTGTTTCAGAATTACCCCAAGGTTGAAACGTTAATTATACAACAAACCTTACCTTACTTTGAGTTTCAGGTACTTTTTCTTTCCTTTATTTTGTCTTAAACTGATGGATAATGCATTAACTTGATAAATATAAACTTTGATGCAGGTTATTACAGAACCAAGTCTGAGTGACATTTTCGAGCTTGGGGGGTCATACTGGACAAGTGGAGCGTTCAGATTTGGTGGACCGTTTTTTAAGTTTATTGAAATTAGTGGTTTCGAAGGAGCAAGTTATGAATATGAAATACCATTTCTGCAATTTCTTCTCAAGATATCGACAAATCTGAAGAAAATGGTGGTTCGTTGGAATGTTGGAAGAAGAAAGAGTGAGAATGGAATAAGTGAACAGAATCAGGTGAATCAAAGTCTTTTAAGTTTTGGTCGATCCTCAAAAAAGGCTGAGATAGAATTTGAATTGTGAAGTGTTGTATTCTCATTAGATTTGAATTTAATTTTTTTTTTTTTTTTTTGGACGGGATTTGAATTTAATTATAAAGTTGTAACTTACCTGAATTTGTACTCTCTATGGATTATGTTTCCTTTTATAATAAATGATTTGAATTAATTATATTGTATTGGTCATTGTTTTTTATTGTACTTAGGTTCAGGTCTTGATGTTATTATGCTAAGATATTTTATTTTCTAATTAGCACCATATAAAATAACAACAAATATAATTCACAAAGGAATAGGGTCAATGACCCAAAAAATCAAAATAATATTATACTTGCCCCAAAGAATCATCCAGTAACTTACTATTATAAGATTACATGTTTACCCGTCAAGGACGATTCCCGTCAAGGACGATTCCCATCAAGGACGATTCCCGTCAAGGACGATTCCCATCAAGGACGATTCCCGTCAAGAACGATTCCCGTCAAGGACGATTCCCATCAAGGACAAAATTTAGTTAATGATGTTATTGGGCAGAAATTTTGTCATTGATGTTATTGGGCTGAAAATAATATTATTTTGATTTTTTGGGTCATTTTCCCAAAGGAATATGCATTAATGAATAAAGAAAAGACTATTATTGATTAGCTTTTAATGTGACGAAAATTCAAAAAATAACATTTGCTAAAATATACTTTACATCAATTCATTTGCGAATAATAGTATTAATTTATTGGAAATCATTTTTCTAAATTGAAAATCTATATAAAAGATTGAGGAATATACATTTTTAGGCCTAAAATTCAAAAAAGAGAATTTTAAGGGCCTAGTTAGATCTTATGTTTTTTAAGGGCCTAACTAGATTTTTTGGCTGGTTAGGGTCACGTTTTAGGGGGTTCGCACCCGCTGTTTTTCGATTTTTTGGGGGGTAGATCCCCCTATTTTATTTTTTAGGGGGTACACGCCCACCATTTTTTACGTTAATTCCATTTTTTAGTTAAGTCCTTTAAGTCCATATTGTCCAAATATCACATTACCCCCTAAAATTACCACCTTAAACCCTCTAAACCACCACATTACCCCTAAAATACTATGTTTGCCCCCCAAATAACATCTTCACCCCTTAATCTCCACTAATTACCCCTAAAATATCAAAACAGGGGGTATATACCCCTGATTATCAAATTCTGCCAAAAGCCACCCCTGAAAAAAAAAAAAAAGAAGGAAAACACAGATCTGATGAGTGGGGCTTCGTGGAGATCTCGATCTGTAGTTGGTGGTGGGCCTCGGAGTGAAGAGAATGAGGGTGGTGGTGGTGGGGATCGGAGTGAAGACCAGCAGGTGGTGGTGGGGGTTGCTGGTGGGTGGGGTGTTGCTGGTGGTGTAAAAACACAGGAAGGGGGCGGCGAGGGTGGTCTTCGAGGATGTGGTGGTGGTGGACCTCGAACTGGCGGCAAGGGCTTGGTGGTGGTGTTGGTAGACATCGAGGGGGCGGCGAACGCTTGGTGTTGGTGGCTCGTCTTGGTGGTGCTCGAAATCACAGCAGCATCACTGGATCTCGACGGCAGCAGTGGTGGCTCGTCGTGGTGCAGCAGGTTGACGCAGATCTGCTTCGCGCGAGGTGGTGCTGTGGGTCGGTGGCGTGATGGTGCAGCGGCGTTGGCGGCGTGGTTGACGCAGATCTGCTTCGCGCGAGGTGGTGCTGTGGGTCGGTGGCGTGATGGTGCAGCGGCGTTGGCGGCGTGGTGTGCAGCGGCGTTGGCGGCGAGGTGCTGCAGTGGGAAGGAGGACGGGAGGGTTTCATTGTGCGCAGAGAGAGGGGGCTGTCGACAAATGGGGAGGGGGTGGGTTATATCGATTTTTTTTAGTTGGTTTTAAATTGGACCAGTTGGTTTTCAATTGGGGCCCTTTTTTAAAAGACAAAGGTTGTAATGGGCCTCTATACCTCTTTTACCCATAAAAGATTATATTTCCTATTTTTGATCAACTCAAACAATTCAAATTAAACACATACGTTTATTTTTAGACTCTCATATTTTAATCTTTTTATGAGCATGAAGTTGTGTAATCAAATTAGTTGATGCAAATGTGTGAACAAATTGCTTTGGTTAGATTGGTGGGAAGTGAAAGATGGATTATTAAGGATATGTCGTATTGATTATGATGTTTGATGATATGATATGTCGTACTGACTATGATATTTGTTGAATTAAAATTATAATAAATGGGTAATCTTAAGAGTAATTATCTCTCTTTTCATAAGATAATGTTAGAGACTTCTTTCTTCTTTCGGTCAAATTTGGTCTCATATTTTTTATACAACACGTGAATTCGTAACCTAATCAAATTAGATTTTAGAGTAGTTAGGGTAACCTTGAAAGTATAAACAATCATATTTTTTGAGTAGATAATGATCTGAAAGTCCTAGAGGGGGGGTGAATAGGATTACTAATAAGATTAATGCCTAATTAAAAAATCTTTTGGATAATTATAAGTTTAAGAGAAAACTTCTAAGTCAACTAATTAAATCAAACTCTTATAGGATCATGCAAAGGTAAGATAGAGTTGATATAAAAGTATAACAAGTAAATCGTCAATCCAATATCTTAAACTACTCTAGAAGACTATATGTTAGATATCCTAGATAAACAATATCATATAACTCATGCTAGCATATTATCAAACATATAAAGTGCGGAAAGTAAATAGAGTAGGGATAGAAAGATACACACGATTTATAGTGGTTCGGTTTCCCTACATCCACTACCTAAGGAAGCCTCCTTAGGATTTCAAGCTTTTCACTAAGCTTCCGTGTCTCTCTTAACCGGGTCGAGAACACAATAACCTTTACAAACTCTTCGATAATACGAAGGACAAACCACTTGTGTAATCACAACACAAGGACACCAAGTATACTCCCTATACTTGAATTCTCTCTTAATCTATCTATTACAAGACCTAGACTTAAGAGGATAGCAACAAAGTGTTTGAAGGGTTGCTTATAAAAGCTTGTAACTAAAACTCCTAAAAGAGTGGATATGACTATAAGCTTGTTTACTCCTCTTGAGTGGATAGAACCTTGTGGCTTAATTGATTAACTCCTTGAAAGGATTTATAAGCTCACTAAGATTGAATTTGACTATGTATAGCACTTGACACCTTCTTGAATGATAGCAATTAAGCCCCTTAATGTTTGTAATTAGTTGGTGTAGTTGTAGCCTTCAAAGAGCTTCAATTTATAGTAGAAAATGGCTTCCAACGGTCATAAGACTTGGGTCCAACAGATCTATTAATCTCCCAACGGATATATTTCTTATGACTTGTCTTTTGTGCAGAAAACCCTTTCTTGCGGTGTACCGCAAGATTCGTGCGGTGTACCGCGCTTCAATGGTTTGATTTTCTAGCATACTGACGGGCTAGCCTCTGCACCGCGCCCTGGTCCGCAATCTTGGTCCGGTGTACCGCGCCATTCGTCCGGTGTACCGCGCCAAGTAACTTTGAAAGATAATGACTTGGATCAATAAATCTTCTTCACGAAAGTTGTTGGAAACATTATTCTAAGAACCTTTGAAGTTGATCACTAAAGCTAATTCTCAATGTACACAAAGATAAGGTTAATAGTATTTGTATGAGAATTAGTTTCTTAAGATAAAACAATAAAGTTTTGATCGATATGATAAAGAAAGAGCTTTTTGACGAATTAGAGTGCAAGATAGAATGAAAATAACAATAGAAATTAGCACACTAAACACAAGAGGATTTGTCACATTAAAACAACCTATTAAGGGAGGCTATATGCCAACAATCTCCCCCTTTTTGATGATGACAAATCCTTCACTAAAACACCTTAGGAATGATATGAAAGTTTAAGCACTAATGAAATGAAGCTCCCCCTCACAAAAGGCATAAGTTTTGAGATGCATTTGTGAGTGTTTAAAGCGTGCAAGTTTTGAAAGTTTTAGTGCACATATTATTTCTCCCCCTTTGTCTTCATCAAAAAGACGGGGTAAAAACAACTAAGAATAGAAGAGCAAAAACTCGAGTGAATAGATTTTAAACAATGATTTTGAGAGTGTGCAAGAGTTTAGGATTAAAACGATTTTAGAAAGAAATGCACACAGATAGATAATTGTAAGGCAATAGCTAAGGATAGAGACTTTTTACCAACTCCTTGATTGATAGATTTTCACTTCATATGCTTTCTAATGACACAAACGATTAGTTGTAATATATGAAATAAATGATTAGTCTAAGCATTTGAGTTTTAAAATATGATTTAACAAAGACTCCCCCTAACATAATGCATAGAGCTTGTTTCAATTTTGTAAAAGTTTGATTGACAATTTTACCCTAAGAAGAATACTTGAAATCATTTTGAAGAAATTTAGGGGTAAAAATGTAATTTTTTGAAAAGCAATGGGTCAAGATGTATTTTTACAAAATTTTGGGGACTAAACGCAATTTTGAAAAATCTTTTGGGGACCGAAATGCAATTTTCAAACATTTTAAGAACAAGGATAAAAAGAAACAAACTATAGGGACTAGGGAGTAAAATCAATGATTAGATGTAGTAGTACCTATATCATCAAAGAGAATGTTAGCATTATAAAAAACCAAACCAAAGAATATAAGCATCTAACAATCATGATAAAAACGTAACAAGTTTAACCAATTATCCAAATAAAACACATAGCATCCTAACATAATATTCAAATAAACCAAAGTAGCAATATCCTAGATGTCCAAAACACGGACCCACAAATAATTAAAAAGCATAAAAACACCAAACTAAGTTCAAAAAACAACCACATAAGCACATAAACCCATAGACCACCAAGAAGGATAAAAAGATGATTTTAAACACCAAACACCCGAGCAAGAAAGATTTAACGATTATCACGAGGAGAGCGGCTCCTAGACCTTCTTCCATTTCCTATATCATCACGAATACAAGATACATCATTCTTCATACAAGAAAACTCATTCGCAAGATGCCCTATTTTTTCTTCCAACACCTCAAATTTCCTTTCTATTTTGTCTTCCAAAGCCACAAATTTGCTACCTATATAATCCATGAAACGAGACATAGCGCTTTCAAAACCGGATGGATTAGGAGGGTTTTCATTGGTGGGTTGGCTTGGAGTGGGCTCATTTGGAATAGGGTTTTGTTGGGCCGGGTTATCTAATAAATGAAGAGTGTCAAGCTCCGGACCAAAGGTTCCATTTTTTGCTTCAAGGATGCGATTACGAATAGTAGTATCCGAAATACGATTAATAATGGAGATCGAAACATAGGTGTTGTTATAAATGACAAATTTCATTCTTAGAATCGTGAGATAATCGAAACACCATGACTTATTGATTGGTTTCACATTTGTCCCTCCGAAAGAAATATCATTTGCTTCAAAGATTTTGGAAAGAAAAATACCGTAGGGGACTTTATCCCGAGAGGCTCTAGCATGATTCATCCATTTGAACATTATCGCAATAATGTTAATCGGTTGTTTGGTGAAGATCAAATATAATAGATAAGCTTCATACGGGATAAGTTTTGCATCATGCTTATCTTTCGGAATCACGGCCGAAATAAGAAATTTGTGAGCCACAATGAATTCCGGATCAAAATTACGAATATTCCAATTTCCATCGGGAACAACCATTCTTCCATTAACAAAATCATTAACCTCATTTTGAGCAATTATATCAAGATTAGAGTTATCCCAACCACTAGACCAAAATCCGCTAAAACTGTCCGAAGGAATGTTAAATTGAGTACACAAAGTATTTGACTTTAATCGTAAAACGGTACCCGAAACAGTTGATTTAATCGAAGTAGTAGCATGATTATATTCAAAATTAGTATAAAATTCTTCGATTAACCCGATTGCCAAATGACTACCAGTAAAAGCAAAGATTTTATGACATTTTTGAAATGAAAGGAGATCAAAGAGAGAATTTTCACCAGAGGGAAAGGCCGAAGCACTAATTGTTCTACCCGGAAGAGCATCGAATGGCCGGAGTGGAGGGGGTGTTGGTGACCTCGCCGGAGATGGTTCACGGCGGCGGCTGGAGGAGGCTCCGGTGGAGGCTTTCTTCTTGTTAGCAGCTGTCTTGGTTCTAACCATGGTGAAAACAAGATGGGTAATGAAGAATAGAGAAGGAGGAGTGATTTAAGGAGTGAAGAAGGGTGTTTTGGTGGTGGAGACGGAGTGAAGGTGGCCGGAAATCGCCAAGGAGGAGGAGAGGAGATGTGTTAATGGAGGAATGAAGAGAAGAGAATAAAAAACGGCCTACTAAAGCTGTTAAAAACCTAACCTGCGGTGTACCGCGGGAATCGTCCGGTGCACCGCAAAAGTGTTCGGTTTGGACACAAAAAATGAGATTTTTGATTCTTTTAAAAACACCCGAAACACAATCGAAACTTCCCCAAATGATTCGGAATGGCATAAAATAATTTTGAGCATCTTCGTTTTGAAAAGAAAGGCCAAGGGGAACCCAAAAACTTACACAACAGTTAATTACACAAAAGCCCCTAAGTTTTCTAAAAGTGCAAAAAGACCCAATGCAATAACAAAGCAACATTTAAGCATGTAAAGAGTCAAGAACCACAAGATAGAAGCACAAGTTGATAAATCACATAAAACACAATATAAAACATAAACATAAAAAGAAGAGAGGAAAGAATTTCACCGTATTTTCCTTTTATGAGGTTTGAACGTCCTTTTGCATAAAATTCCATTTTCTTGACGCTCAACACCTTCAATACATATTACTATGGTAACCGAGGTGGAATGGATCCGGAAATGTTGTTAGCATTTGTCACGATCCATATTGGTTTTTCCCATGAAGGTATCAAAGATCCACTATTAAGTTGTTCATGGTAATGGCACGTAGAACCATGATGACCGGGTTTACCACAATAGTTGCAAGAACTTCTTTTTCGAATAGAGTTACCATGTAAAGGTTTTGAACAAGAAGTTTCCACATTCTTTCCAATATCCAAATTATCACTTAAATATAATTTTTCTTTAAAAAAGCCATTTGGATCAAAGGGAGTGATATTTAAAAAAGGATGATTTTTTAAAGTATCAAGAGCGAGGGAAAATGCTTCATCCAATTTTTTAAAACCTTCTATACTTTTCTTCATAGGATGTTTCCATTTATTTAAAGAAAAAATGTTTTCAAAACAAGGGTTTTTAGTATTGCCAAGAATATCATCCAAAGTGATACAACATTTAAAACAATTCTTTAGCTCAATTTTACCCTTTTTTAACATAAGATTATTCAAATGGATTTGAGAATCAAGAATTTTGAGAAGGGATGAAATTTGCCTAATATCACAATAATTATAAGGAAGAGATAAAGAGTTAGGATAGAGTGCTACCTCATGATTTGGTTTAAAGTCATTATGAGATTCATCATGGATTGAGACTTCTTCTTCTTCGTCATTTTCGACAATTCCATATAAAAACTCCAAACGATTCCAAAGCTCTTTTGCGGTTTTACAATCTAACATTTGTGAGAAAATTTCTTCGGAAATTCCACGAATGAGAGTATACATTGGTTTTGCATTTTGAGTGAGCTTAGCCTTTTCCTCAATGGTAAGTTCATCAAAATCTTTTTCTTCTTGATTTAGCTTAAGAACTCCCGCTTCATTTAACTCCTCTTTATAAGGGACAAATGGACCTTCCTTTACGATTGTCCATTGATCGGGATCTTCGGCTTTTATAAATTCCTCCATTTTTGTTCTCCAAGCAAAATAGTAAGTTCCTACAAAAAGTGGAGGTCGAGTAGAAGACGAACTTTCCAAAAGATTAAATTCCATATCGTTTACTCTACTAACGATTAAGCTATTCACGTAGAGTTAGGCTCTGATACCAATTGAAAGTCCTAGAGGGGGGGTGAATAGGATTACTAATAAGATTAATGCCTAATTAAAAAATCTTTTGGATAATTATAAGTTTAAGAGAAAACTTCTAAGTCAACTAATTAAATCAAACTCTTATAGGATCATGCAAAGGTAAGATAGAGTTGATATAAAAGTATAACAAGTAAATCGTCAATCCAATATCTTAAACTACTCTAGAAGACTATATGTTAGATATCCTAGATAAACAATATCATATAACTCATGCTAGCATATTATCAAACATATAAAGTGCGGAAAGTAAATAGAGTAGGGATAGAAAGATACACACGATTTATAGTGGTTCGGTTTCCCTACATCCACTACCTAAGGAAGCCTCCTTAGGATTTCAAGCTTTTCACTAAGCTTCCGTGTCTCTCTTAACCGGGTCGAGAACACAATAACCTTTACAAACTCTTCGATAATACGAAGGACAAACCACTTGTGTAATCACAACACAAGGACACCAAGTATACTCCCTATACTCGAATTCTCTCTTAATCTATCTATTACAAGACCTAGACTTAAGAGGATAGCAACAAAGTGTTTGAAGGGTTGCTTATAAAAGCTTGTAACTAAAACTCCTAAAAGAGTGGATATGACTATAAGCTTGTTTACTCCTCTTGAGTGGATAGAACCTTGTGGCTTAATTGATTAACTCCTTGAAAGGATTTATAAGCTCACTAAGATTGAATTTGACTATGTATAGCACTTGACACCTTCTTGAATGATAGCAATTAAGCCCCTTAATGTTTGTAATTAGTTGGTGTAGTTGTAGCCTTCAAAGAGCTTCAATTTATAGTAGAAAATGGCTTCCAACGGTCATAAGACTTGGGTCCAACGGATCTATTAATCTCCCAACGGATATATTTCTTATGACTTGTCTTTTGTGCAGAAAACCCTTTCTTGCGGTGTACCGCAAGATTCGTGCGGTGTACCGCGCTTCAATGGTTTGATTTTCTAGCATACTGACGGGCTAGCCTCTGCACCGCGCCCTGGTCCGCAATCTTGGTCCGGTGTACCGCGCCATTCGTCCGGTGTACCGCGCCAAGTAACTTTGAAAGATAATGACTTGGATCAATAAATCTTCTTCACGAAAGTTGTTGGAAACATTATTCTAAGAACCTTTGAAGTTGATCACTAAAGCTAATTCTCAATGTACACAAAGATAAGGTTAATAGTATTTGTATGAGAATTAGTTTCTTAATATAAAACAATAAAGTTTTGATCGATATGATAAAGAAAGAGCTTTTTGATGAATTAGAGTGCAAGATAGAATGAAAATAACAATAGAAATTAGCACACTAAACACAAGAGGATTTGTCACATTAAAACAACCTATTAAGGGAGGCTATATGCCAACATGATCAATTTTAATTCTTGAGTGGATAATGGATTGACGATTGCTCTAACTCGATATGTTATGTCGAACATTCATGTTAATAGTCTATAAATTTGTTTCCTATGTTGCACATGACCATTTATCTCAACACTCAACATATGGTTTCGAGGACAAATTTAAGATGGGTTTTCCGAAACAATGTCGATTTGTTTTTTGGGTAATTTATAGTTTGGAAATGGTTTGGGGGTGAATTTTAGACTTGGGAGAGATCGCATTTCAGGATGGGGGAGAGGGGCGAAAATCCATTTTTCTTAATAATTTTTTTCTAAAAACAAAAACGGTCCCATTTTTCACTGTGTTCAGGGAGCGCGTGGTGGGGGTGGGGGCTACCCTCGTCCCCGATCCTTCTCTGCATGACTCCCATTCCTTGTAATACTGAACCATATGCACACACGATGTCTTGTGTTTTTTTTGTTGAATTTAAACTATACGTATGTGTTGAATGAAAAGTTTTGAGGTTTCTCTTCAGGTCAAAACATCGAGCCATACAAACCAAACCCCTCCCTCATTAATCACCATTTCATGAGTTTTGGATATCATTGAGTATATGAGTAGATAGTTTACTGATAGTTCACATTTAATCTGGTTGAGTTGAATTTAAATATTAATATTATTATTTAACTATTAAAGATTATAGACTGTATTAATTTCAACTACAAAATTATAGCAATTATTTTGGCTCTTGGGTTTCAACCTATAGGGCGTCTGGACAAAGGATCAATATTCACAAATCGTTTATTCTCACGAGCAAAGATACTCAAGAAGATGTTTACAAGAAAATTTCTTGAGATCTTAACATTGGTATTACCAGATCACTAGGTAATTGTCTTGGTATTCCGTTCTCCCTCAAAAGGTCTAAATCGGAAAATCTTAACTATATTAAAGATAGACTCCTCTCAAAATTTACTAGTTGGGTCTCCAATCATCTCTCTAATGGCGGGAAAGAAGTCCTTATCAAAGCAGTGTTGCAAACAATTCCCTACTACGCCATGTAAGTTTTTGAATTCCTAAAAAAGCTTTGTAAGAAAATGTCTGATATCATCGCAAAATTTTGGTGGGATGCCCGATTAAGAATAGGATACACTGGATGGCGTAGGAAAAGATTGCTAGAGCAAAATCTTTAGGAGAAATCGGTTTATGAGATTTACATAAAATAGGACTTACTCTTCTGGCAAATCAAGCATGGAGAATTATTTATAACCCGGGCTCACTTGTAAGTTGTAACTAAAGTTCTGAAAGGTATTTAATCCTCTAAAAAAAGTCTCTGGGATACAAAGCTGGTCAAAAAATGATCGTGGAGTTGGGCTAGCATTTTCAAAGAAATCCAATTACTCAAGAAAAATTTTATCTGCCAAATTGGTAATGGGATTAATACAAATATTTGGGATCATAATTGGATTCACAAAGGTCTTAAAGTCCATAGACCGACAAACTGCAAGATTGAACGGGTCGGTGAAATGTTCAATAGTGATTTATTGAGATGGAACAACAACCTTCTTAATAATCTTTTGCCACGACACGCGATTGAGGAAATTAAAAAGATTCCAATCACCCAACTCAACAAAGAGGATAAGCTCATTTGGCCACTCAAATAAAACGGTAGTATACTCCACCAAATTCGATTACCATGCCCTTGTCAATGAAGAAATCTGCAATCAAGCACAACATTCTCAAGCTGGTGAAATATGTAATAATGAAACATGGAACACTATTTGGCACTCTAATGTTCCTTCAAAAATTAGAATTTTTGGTTGGAAGGTCTACAATGGGGCTATACCTACGAAAGACAATCTTTATAGGAGGAAATGCGTACAAGATGCCAAATGTGAATAAAGCGACTCAGATACAGAAAATATCAAACATTTATATCTTATATGTCCACTCAACATTTGTGCTTGACGGAATATTCCTTACAAAATAATTTTGATCATTTAATTGAATTATCCTTTGCTGAGTGGCTGACAAAGACAATCAAGAAGTTCGCTTCCAATGGGTGGGACAAAAGGACCGTCACCGTCATCATTCTTTGCACAGTCTGGAATATCTGGAAAATTGGAATGAAAGTTTTTTTGAAAACAAGAAGTGGTCCGTCTTCGAAATCACGAATAAAACCAACTCTCTGATTGTTGAGATTTTCGGTCCCTACCTTGAGCTCTCTTCAAATAACTTAGAGTCTACAGATAAAGATGATAAAGATGATAAAGATTTGGGTAACCTTATATTACATGATGATACCGATTACATCTAGCACAATGCTGCATCCTTTTCTAAAGAATGGTAACCTTCAACAGTGGCTTCTATTGCAGCTGACACAAAATGAGAAATTATTCACAAAGTTACGCAAAGATGTTTTGGGAGAAATTGAATTGAAGGTGAAAGTTGGGCGGTCCTTCTAGGCATGAGATCAACTGCTGATCTCAACTTTTAGCATTGATCATTCTACTCTGATAACATTGAACTTACTCAAAATATCCTGAATAACCAGTGTTCAATGGAGAGTTCGGCCTATTCTTGACGAAATTGAGAGATGGCTTACCCACTTCCCAAAATGGGAAGTCTCTCAAATTAGTAGAAACTTTAACGAAGTTGCTGATGATTTGGCAAAATGTGTTAGACACAACATTAAGCTTAGTGGATGGCTCATTTTTTTGCTAGTTGGTTCATTTTCTTACTTATCATATGTCTGTAATAAATTTAAACCCTAATTTTATTTCTCTGATAAAAAATGAAATACCAAAAACTATATATTATCATATATATATATATAATTTTATTTTTTACTGGGTAAAAGAGGTAAAGAGGATATACAAATCCCAAAAGTAAATAAGAATATTAGATTTGACTAACTACGTAACAAATATTCAATTGAATTAAATATCAACACAATATTTTATATATTTTTGAGTTTTTTCTTGAAATGATTATCCCAAAATGTCCAAAATCCCAAATTAGTTTCTCCTACAACTCTAATTGTTTTTTATTTTTCCAAAATATCCAACTGTTAATGGGTTACCGTATTTTTAATGATTTCTGTGATTTCTTATGGGTTGCACGTGTTTTTAACGGGTTGCACGTACATGTATTCTTTAAAATTGGTGTAGCGAGTCAATAATTATATTTTATTGTTGGTGTAATCTTATTTATGGATTTTTATTAGTTGAAAACGTTATAGTTCGATTTTAAATCGTGTATAAGTTCGAAGCCTATAATTATAACCAGAAAAATTAATTTACACAAAATAAAAGAAAATTCTTTCATATAATATTAGATGGTCTAAAATTATTTTGAATGAATCGTACTATCATACCTATGTTTTAAACTTTAAAAAACTACACCGTTTGAGATCTCACGAGTCTCCATCTCCCATGAGTTTTCATCTCCCAACTCCGGCTTCACGTCATATGGCGAGATCTAGCGATAACAAGACGAGATCGGCTTCTTACCGGAGCTTAGCTTCGAGGAACGAACTATAGGAGGCTGAGGAGTGGCCATGGCTCGAAGGGGCGCGTGCAGAGGTGTGCTAGTGTCTTCTCGACAGATCTGGAGTTGTTTCGACACCTCCTTTCGCAGGCTCTCTTCACTGAGCTTCAAGCTAACTTCTCCACCAATGCTGGTGGTGGTCTTCTGCTCTGCGAAGCTTCAGGCTCTGGCGAAGGTTTGGAAACGACATTTGGTGGTGGTTTCACAACCATGGGTTATTAGGTGCGGTATTTTTGGCTTTACATGTGAGGTGGTTTTGAAAGGAAAAACCCAAACGGGATATGAAAGAGAAATGATAAAGATGAGAGAGAATTTATTAGGGTTTTTTTAAAAAAATCTGATGGATAATTAGTATATATAGGAAAAATAAAACAAAAAGGGGTAAATATGTAATTGAGTTTTTGGATTGTAGTGTAAAATCTAATTTGAGATCTTTAGTGAGAAGAGAAGAAAAATAAGGTTTTTTTTTTAGTCGAAAGAAGCATATATTAAAAACTTCAAGAAAAACAAATACAACTTAACTTATCCTTAGTGGATTGAAATCTCTTTCCAAAAGCCTAGCTAATTGGGTAGGATGAAAAGAGGTCCAAAGGCTAAACAAGACACCTTTAAGCACTTGTTAAGCAACCCAATCACCGCAAACGTTTTTGGATCTCCTAGCAAAGGAGATCTTAATCTTGTACTTAAGTTTACACAAAAGAATATACTTAACATTTTCTCTCCTCTCTTAGTTTGGTTAATTAACAATAGGCATTCATTCTCTATTTCTACCGAGCCTTCAGGATACTTGGAAGCCAGCTCATAAGCTTCAATAAGTCCCATTGCCTCTGCTTCAATAACTGAATTTGCCTTAATCCTTTGCGCAAACCCATCTAACAAAATGCCTAAAGAGTTCCTAATAATACAAGCAAATGAGGCATGGTTAGTTTTTTTATGTATCACAATTAATTTTGGTAAAACCAGGTAAAGGTTAGAAATGAAAATAGAGGTGGGTTTAAGACCCATAGGGAATAATCTCACTACTTAATATATATATGTTTTTCTTTTTTTGTGGTTACAAAAATTGTGAATGGAAATTTACCCTTTTGATTTTTGATTTTTTTTGGAATTTCACCCTAAGTTTTAAAAAAGGGAAAGGCCAGGTATAAAAATAAAAAGGCCCGTCTTAATTTTAAACCCTAAACCCCTTCTAACACCAATCCAGCCACCGATTCTCACTCTCTCCCTTCCGCTTTTCTCTCGCTCAGTCGTCACAATCTGAGTCCACTACAACCATGGCGCCATCGAAATCTAAAAAATCAACAGGCAATAAGAAGATGAAGAAGAAAGGTAATAAGTCTGGCCCAGACGCCATAGCTATGAAGCTCAAAGCTCCTCCGAAAACCAATCCGTTTGAGTCCATTTGGTCCCGTCGTAAATTCGATATCCTTGGGAAGAAACGTAAAGGAGAAGAACGTCGTATTGGCCTCGTCCGCTCCCTTGCCATAGACAAGGTTTGTATATAATTCACAACTCAGTTACATAGTCTTAATTAAGTAGGCTGTATAGTTAGCGCCTAATAATTGTATCAAATCAAAGGGTTTGAACTGAAAATTGTTAGCATTTTGATAAGTGTAATTGTTGTTGGATGTGAATCCCAGAGAAAGAAGACGCTTCTGAAGGAGTATGAGCAAAGTGCAAAGTCTACAACGTTTGTTGATAAGAGAATAGGAGAGCAAAATGAAGATTTAGGAGAGTTTGATAAAGCAATTATGAGGTCTCAGCGTGAGCGCCAGGTCAGTTTCTTCATAATATATTGTTTTAAGATCAAACATTCTAATATCTGAGTGAATAAAACCTTGTGTGATGTTCAATTTGCAGATGAAATTGAAAAAGAAAAGCAAGTACAATCTATCAGATGGAGAAGAGGATGAATTTGAGAATCAAGGAGAGTTTTCTCTTGGAGAAAAAGATGATTTTGAAGATGAAATTGCATTTGATGAGGATGAAGATGGAAATGCATCTGGGAGAGATAGTGAGTTTTTACCTTTATTCAAAATCAGTAATTAAGTTAAATTTGTGTTAATTAACTTAACAAATTTTAAATAACATTTCTAGTTTTCCTCTTATTTGTGCATTTTGTCTGTACTATACTAATATAGTGTCTGATTATTTGCAGAGAAAGCTAGCTTATTAGGACAACTTAATGAACGTGACTCTAATTCTATGGAAGGTGAAGAAAATGTGAGTATCATTTAATTATTTAAATTGTTTTAATATTTATTAATTCAACATCTTTTACTATGCAGAGGCAAAAAAGCAAGAAAGAAATCATGGAAGAGATTATAATGAAGAGTAAATATTTCAAGGTTATATAATCGTTTAATTTACTTCATACCATTAAATTCCATTAAATTACACAATTAACAATGTCTAACTTTATTTTATCATCAGGCACAAAAAGCAAAAGATAAAGATGAAAATGAGCAGTTAATTGAACAACTTGATAAAGACTTCTCATCTATGGTTCAATCAAAGGCATTATTGTCTTTAACTCAACCAGACAAAATGAAGGCACTAAAGTCTTTAGTTAAACAAACTAGCATTCCCGAAAATGATGACCTGTCAAAAGCTTCTTTCCAACAGGTTAATTTTTACGCTTCTTTATGTGTGAATCACTAAATTTGCGTTTTAACCCTTTGAATAATGTGTATTTACAGGACAAACCAGATTCTTATGATAAAATGGTTGGTGAGATGGTGTTAGATATGCGTGCTCGTCCGTCAGATCGAACAAAAACACCTGAAGAAATTGCACAAGAGGAGAAAGAGCATTTAGAGAAATTAGAGGTCTTTTTTGATAATAATAATAATTTATTCAGTAAATAAATTTCTCTTTATTTAACATTTTGCGATTTTAGGAGGAACGTAAAAAGCGAATGGACGGTGGAGATGATTCGAGTGAAGAAGATGATGAAGATAATGATCGTTTAATTAACAAACCTATATCTGGAGATGATCTTGGTGATTCGTTTAATAATATCGAGGAAAAAGACAAAAAAACTAAATGGATTGATTTAATTTTGCAAAAAAAAAATGAAAATGTTGAAGATAATGATTCAAATGAGGAAGATACTGAAGAAGATTCTGAAGAAGAAAGTGAAACAGATGATAATGAATCTGAAAAGACTCAATCTCTTAAAGATTGGGAGCAAAGTGATGAAGATAATGATTTAGATACTGAATCAGAAGAAGAAGAAGAAAAAGAATTATTAGATACTAAAAAAATGAAAATTAGTGATGTTAAAAAGCTAACAAATACTGATGAACTTTCGTACACTATTGAAGCTCCAAAAAATTTAGAAGAATTTTTATTATTGCTGGAAAATCGTTCAGATGATCAAATTATCGAAGCAATAAGAAGGATCCGTGCATTTAATGCAATTTCAGTTGCAGTAGAAAATCGAAAGAAAATGCAAGTATTTTACGGGGTTTTATTGCAATATTTTGCTGTTATGTCAAATAAGAAGCCGTTAAATTTTTATCTCGTGAATATGTTAGTGAAGCCATTAATGGAAATAAGTACAGAGATTCCGTATTTTGCAGCTATTTGTGCTCGTCAAAGGTTACTTCATACTCGTACACAATTTTGCGATGATCTTAAAGATACAGGTAATAATAATAATAATCGTCTATTTTTTTTTATTAGCAAAATTTTAAATGATTTATTGTGACAGGTAAAAGTAGTTGGCCTTCAATGAAGACTTTGTTTCTGTTAAGGTTATGGTCTATGATTTTTCCGTGTTCTGATTTTCGTCACCCTGTTATTACACCAACTATTTTGCTTATGTGTGAATATTTAATGAGGTGTCATATTAAGTCTGGTAAAGATATTGTGATTGGTTCTTTCTTATGCTCAATGTTACTCTCTGTAAGTGATTTTTTTTCTGAAATAGTTACTTTAAATTTGTTAGTTTCTTGGGGTTAATTTTGTAAATTTGTTTTCCCAGGTTAGTAAACAATCGAAAAAGTTTTGCCCTGAGGCTTTAATATTTATAAGGACTACTCTTTCATCAGCTTTGAATAAGAAAAAAGGAGTCTCTCAAGATATTCAGGTTTGGTTCTACTCTTTGATTGTTTTTTCTTTTTTGAATTTACTTTAATTCTTTTTTATTTTATTTCAGTTGGATCATTTAATGGAAATTAAAGAAATTCAACCGTTTCTTTGTATACAAAGTTGTGTAAAAGACATAAATTCGTTAGATTTCTTTAAGTTAATGGATTTACCTGATGACTCACCTCATTTCAGCTCTGATACTTTTAGGTGAGTTTTTATATGATTATTAATTTGATTTAATTTAGAAAATTCTAAAACAATTTTATGCAGGGCTAGTGTGATTTTTGCAATTATCGAAACTCTGCAAGGATATGTTAACATTTACGCGTCATTAAATTCATTTCCGGAAATATTCTTGCCAATTTCGAAGTTATTACATGAATTATCCGAACAAAATAATATGCCAGATGGATTAAAAACTAAAATTTCACAAATTACTCAACTTATCGATAATAAAACTGAGGAATATCATAAGGTGCGTAAACCACTTCAAATGCGGAAAAAGAAGATAGTTCCTATAAAGTTACTTAACCCAAAATTTGAAGAGAAGTAAGTAAAAAAACATTATTTTCTAAGTGTTTCTGGTTTGTGTAAAATTAAAGTGAGATTTATTTGTATTTTTTTTACAGCTTTGTGAAAGGAAGAGATTATGATCCGGATCGTGAAAGAGCTGAAAGAAGGAAATTGAAGAAGTTATTGAAACAAGAGGCAAAGGGTGCTCAAAGAGAATTAAGGAAAGATAATTCTTTCTTATATGAAGTGAAGAGAAAGGAAAAGATAATGCAAGAAGGAGAAAGAGCTGAAAAGTATGGAAAAGTTAGAGCTTTTCTTCAAGAGCAAGAAAGTGCATTTAAATCTGGGCAATTAGGGAAAAATGGTAAAAGGAAAAGATGAAATGATAATTTACTAAAATGGCACTTTATTAGTAAGGCTGAATGTTTTATTTTTTGATAATATGGGGGAACTAATATGTGGTGGTGGTGTTGTTATACTTAAGCTCTGATATAGGTGCATTTTTGTTAATTTATTTTAATGTTTGAGATCATTCAGTTTTGAGTAATGGATATTATTTTATACAGAGGAGATTTTAATATATTCAGACATTTAATGCATTTACAGGGAATTGAAAGATATCAATTATAGTTTTTTTTTTTTTTTTTTTATGGAAATGCTTGTAAACTATAGTTTATTGACATGTAGGTCTTTTATAAACAAGGCAGGTCCTTTTAAACAGTACATGTTCGAATCGAGTCAGTGACTCCAAGTCTCAAGTAGTTCTCCAATCTACTTTAAAAAAGTAGAACAAATGATAGTATAGTTGGTGACTGGATTTTTGTTCAATAATTTACATAGGATTCTGATTCTGTTAATTTGATGACTGAATGATGTTTTAACATTACAACTACGATTTTTTTTTTTTCCAAACCCACAACTTATTATAAACTAACATTAAACTAATAGATAGTTGACGTAGATATTCAACAACCAGTCTGACTCTAGTGTTTCACTGTTTGTGCTATGAGATTCAACCTTAGCAAAGGCGACTCTAGTGTTATGCGATTCGAGTTACTCATGTTTTTGTTGTGGGATTCGACCTCAGCAAAGGTGACTCTAGTGTTATGCGATTCGACCTTGGCAAAACTGACTCTATACATGCTAGATTTTGAAGATCCTAAGAGAAATTTTTAAATTGGACTATTTAGTTTGTAGATATAATTATAGTACAAAAATAATAAAAGACCACCAAAGTTATGAAAAATATTTTTCATAGTTGAGTATGAAATGATATATAAGCTAGGTTAGTGGTATCTTTAAGAAATTTGAGTTAAAGAGTTTGTTATTTTGAAACCAACACTTTAATAGTTTATATAGGATTTGGATTCTGTCGATGATTGAAAGATGTTAAATTTTCATATTAATATCATAATTTATTTTTATTTAATATGTAAAAATTGGAGTTGTTCCAAACACATATCTTACTAAAACTAACATGAAACTAGTATAGTATTGTAAAATTTTATATTATATTTTAGGTATATATAACACTTTCTTAGATCAGAATAACTATAAGCTGTATAAAAATATAAATAAGAATGTAATTTATAGTCACGACAACGAATTATTTCCATAAACACATAAATTATTGTAAATAAATATTATTTATAATTTATTAAAGAAATAACACCACTATATTATATCATTTATTTAAAAAAGTTATTGTATTTTATTAATTTATTTAAAAATAACATCACTTTCGACCAGGTTAGCCTTCGAGGAATGAGTAGGGAAGGAAAGAGACTTATCGTTGAGTCGATTGGCTTCTTCGACATGCATGTGGCTGATGAGCTCTTGGAGGGTCATTTTCTTCTTTTTGTGTTTGAGGTGGTTACGGTATTCACTCCATGATGGGGGAAATTTCTTAAGCAAGATGTTGGCTTGGAAAACTTCGCACATCTTCATGCCTTCGGCGGTTACCTCCGCGCATAGGTTTCCATACACATGGAGTTGTTCAATCATAGGTTTCTGATAAGTCAAAGTAAAGTTGTACCAATTACCGGTGACGTATTTCTTTTTACCAGAATCATGAGCCCCATACTTCTTCTCAAGAGTTCCCCATATGACCTTTAACGATTTTTCTTTGGCACGAAGATAAAAAATGGGATACGATACATTGTTCAACATCGAACTCGAGCCATGGTATTAGCTCTTTTGAACTTGACTTTGAGGGCGAGATGTCTAGCCCGTTCTTGTTCAGTAGGAGCTCCATTGTCCACCATGAGTGGAGGAGCCTCGACTATAGCAAAGCCGAGATCATACTGTTCAAGACAGATCATAATCTTTTGTGCCCAACGGTTGTAGTTGGAATCATTAAGGGGCTCCAACTTATTCATGCCGGGAAAGACCTTTGCGTTCAATGGTGAAGCAACAGCCGAGAGTGGAAAAGCCATTTCAGAGAAACAAAAGGTGATATAAACGAATATCTTTTTTAAATTGTTGGTAGAAAATTGAAATCACTGTTTTAAAACAAGAAATGGAAATCCAGAAAAAACAATTTCGAGTAATGTAAACTAACTATTACAGAAATAGAAATGTGATTACAATAGAAACACTTACACGGAAAATTAGAAAAAAAACTACAACGTTTACAACGTAATATGGTGTTAAAAAAGATATTCCGGCGTACCGATTATCTCTAACGGAAATTCTAACGACGACTATAGTTTCTAGAGAGAAGAGAGATAGAATTTTTGTTCTTCTCTGGTGTGTTTCGTAAGTAAGACAAGGAGGGGAAGAGTTGTATTTATAGGGGAGTAGGTGAGGAGAGTCTTTGCAGAAACGTCCCAATTAATGACCTTGATTGTCTCCATAATTGGTCCTTGATTGACTGACGGTTTTGTGTTGACTCATATGTTACTTTTTTTTTTTTGTTGTCAAACTCATATGTTACACACGTACTAATTTCCAGCAATGAATCTGGACACTATGTTGTCTTGATACATTCCCGTGTTGACCAAGTTCTGTAACGGATGACTGGTGCATAATTGGTGGACGCTTGTCTTCTGGTGCCAACTGACTACTATAAGAACTAGTCTTCTTCCACTAGAGCCTCTTCCAAAACTAGTTTCATTTTTCATTTTTTATTTTTTGACTTCCCAAACTCCCCAACTCCCCCACGATCATGCATGTGAGGCTTTGCCTTTTCCCTTTTGGCTTTCATTGCTTTTGGTTCTTTTGAAAGTATTAGATAGGCAAGTTATATTAAACTATTAGCTTTTCTATCCCCGCATCTATATGAGATATTTTCTTTACAAAAAATACTTTTCCATTTCTTTCATAAAAACATGAAAAGAAATTATATTAATATCTTATTTTAAATGAATTCAAATACTATTTAACTATTAATAAATTCCAACACACGTGACATGCAAGACTTTGATATGTTTCCTCGACTAATATACTAATATAGTGTATGTGGTGCTATCATGTCATTATTACCAAAAGTTGATCAAAAGCCCATGGGATTTGGCGGCAATAATCTTTGGCAAGAGAAGGAAATACATAAGTAGGTAAAGGTGAACTTAGAGTTGGCTTAGTAAATACTCCACTAAAGGCTTTGTTGAAATAAAATCAATTCTTTTACTATCTATATCTTTCAAGGATTTACCCCCGCAAAAGCTAACATCACTGGTTTTTTTTTTCCCCAAACATCACTGGGTTTAATGGCATGTGATTAAGTTGGTGATGTACTCTAATTTTAGTATTGTTGTTTTAATTTTGGGTCATACGAGGCCTTATACTACATCGTGTTACAGTCGAAAACACACTAATCTATTACATTATTGAGTAGCTTAGACTCATATATCAATCTAGGCAACTTATACCCCAAGCTTTATACTACATGAATACATGACACATTAATCTATATTTACCTCATAAATATGTTCCAATTAGTACTCTCTTAACCAAGTTAATTTGACCACCTTCGTATACATTGATTAAAAACCCTATTCAACGATCTCCATCTTCACCAAATTATACTTATCTATCTTCCTTTTTAATTGGAAACATACCTAAGTATAGTTTTTAAATAGAGATAATGCTAGAAAAGTTAAAAAAATTATATTGATATAGTAAAGAGTGGGTTTCGTATATCTTTATATGGTTGTCGAAAGTGTACTAGCATTTCTTTATCTTATTTTTTGTCACAATCCGCCCTTTAATGATTTGATTTTTTTGTCATCGTTGATTTTTTTTTCATTTTCTGTTAGTTGACCATTAGTCAAGCCTACCTGGCGCCACGTAAGCGCCACCTCACCGCCACGTAAACTCCATGTAGACGTAAGGACATCAGCAATTACATGTCATATATATTCTTTTTAAAATCATTTTTAATTTTTTTTTAGTTATCCTTCTTCTTCTTTCTTCTTCTTGCCTCTCCACCACCACTACAAACACCAATCCTGTAATCCAATCCCTATAAAAAAAAAGGACAACTCAAACAAGCACTTCAACTCCTCTCACACGAACCCAACGTACCTACGAGCTTCTCATCCAATCCTGGGCTAACCAACACTAAATCTCTCACGCCCTAATTCTTCATCAAGAACTCATCGAGGATAGCTTCTGACAAGATACCTTTTTAGCCACTAAGCTTATGAATAAGTATTCAGAATTGAACTCTATAAATAAAGCTCGCCACGTGTTTGATAATATTTCCGACAAAACTATTTATGTTTGGAACGCGTTTTTCCGTGCTTTAACATTATCAGGTGTAGGAGAAGAGGTTTTAGATTTGTATAGACGAATGAATTTAAATGCATCACCTTCTGATAGGTTTACTTATACGTATGTGCTTAAGGCTTGTGTTGCTTCTGAGTGTTTTGTGTCAATGTTAAAGAAAGGGAAGGAGATTCACGCCCATATTTTGCGACATGGGTATGAGAGCCATGTTCATATAATGACTACATTAGTTGATATGTATGCCAGGTATGGATGTGTCTCGAATGCTGGTCAAGTTTTCAATGTTATGCTGGTGAAAAATGTGGTTTCTTGGAGCGCGATTATTGCTTGTTAAGCTAAAAATGGAAGGGCATTGGATGCATTGGAGTTATTTCACAAAATGATGGTTGAGACATCTGATTTGTTGCCCAATTCAGTTAGTGTGTTACAAGCATGTGGAGCATTGGCTGCATTAGATCAAGGAAAATTGATACATGGCTAGAATCTTCAATACGTATGGCCCACACATGAATATAGATGATGGCCGTGTTGTTAGTAATTTCATTGCTTAAGCGATTCGGTAGGTCCCACAAGCCATTTCAATTGTTCAATTAATCAACTTAATTTTTTGTTAATCATCACAAATGTTTGAATTGGTTTGTTGCAATGGTGAAGCACTAACAGTTCAAGAACCTGGAACTCAGACTTGAAGTTTCTGCAATGTCTCTGAGTAAAAATATGAATATTTTGCAGCAAATAATCTAACAATAATATAAAATTCATCAAGAGTAAAAATATTTGATAATTTGATCACAATTTAACCATCATGAATGCACAATATTCGACAATTTGTTCCAACCCTACAATTATACAATTTAATTACTTCAAATCCTCATACTTATCAACAATTACTCGTAAGTATAAATTATTTTACAACATCTATTACACTACTCCACTCTTACTTACCTATTCATGAAGAATACACATCTATTACACTACTCCACTCCTACTTACCTCCTTATATAATGTTGAATCAAGCCTTAAAGGTGAATCTATCCATCTGTAATATTATTATATAACATTGGTTAGATGATATTTTATATTATAAACCAACAGATTATGTATCCAACTTATCCCTAGATATCTCCTCTACTGATAGTTCAAATTCATCAACCTCTTTCCAATAAGCTTTTTGTTGCTCATCAATCTCAGGTGGTAAAGACGAAAATGCATAATTACTTTCATGCCCTTTACTTCTCTTCTGCAAATGTAAAGTAAAGCCTTCAACACAAAGCACAAAATCAACAAAAATAAAAACACTGGTGTAACATACCTGTTTTTGCTTTTGATTCTGTCCATGCTTTTGGGGACTTTGATTCTTCATCCCTGTTCATTCGTTTACTGATTATAGAACAATAATCATTCAGTAAAATAAAGTAGAATTAATTACACTATAAAATGAAATAATGTGTATTCTTTGGCCTAGGCAAAGAGTAGAAACTCAAAAGAGGTGAATTTTTTTTCATCTTTGGACTTCTGATTCTCCGTTTCATGAATATTCTTAACACATTGCTTTGTTATACTATCAATTGCATTAAGGCTCTCTATGCAAATTGCAGTTAAATGGAAATTTTTATCATTTTCAACCCAAAATAGCGTCTCCTCAACTCCCCTTATTTTGGGTTCTTCAATTGTTGATGGCGTATCGAAGCCGGTTGATGATGGAGGAGAAGGGACCATGAGTGGCGGTGGTTTCCTTGTGCAGAGAGCGATTTGGAGTGAGCTATTTTTCCCTTCATTTGGGTTCGATTGACGGTTTGAACAAATAAAAGGTTTGATTGATGATGGTGGAGCGGCAAGAAGAAGAATATAATTAAAAAAAAGGGTGAATTATCTATAGGGACTTAGGAGCACTATTTTTTCTCTATAGAGTAGTGTTTTGAAAGTTGTTATTCTTAGGGACCTCATTTTTTACAATAGTCTTTCCTACCCTTACTAACACTAAAAGACAAAATAGTATGATGTCACTGTTTCTCTCTCCTCTACCACTACCCACCTACCACCTACCACCCATCTCCGACCTCCGACCATCTACCACCGACCTCCGACCACCGACCACCGACCACCGACCTCCGACCACCGACCACCTCAGGCCACCAGTCACCGGAAAAACATAGAGTATCGAAAAAAACTGAGAGTACTCTCAGTTTTTCCCGATACCAGTCACCGGAAAAAAACATAGAGTATCGGAAAAAACTGAGAGTATTCTATGAAAAAGAGAGAGTACTCTCAGTTTTTCCCGATACTCTACGAAAATATAGAGAGTACTCCGAGAATTAACCGAATACTCTAACAAATTAACCGAATACTCTGTAAAAAAGTCGGAGTACTCTATAAAATAGATGGAGTACTCTTAGAAATTATATAAATACTCTATAAAAACAAGGCATAAAAATAGTCAAACAAAGCTTTTATTCACATTTATTACACTTTTTTAAACAATTACAAAAAGATATACAATTAAAAAATAAAAAAAACTAAAAACATTAAGTGGTTTGACCAGATCTAGATCTGGTCAACCATTTCAAACTAAAAAAAAAAAAAAAAAAAAATCCTTAGCTTCACGCGTGAAAACGCCTGCACCACCGCCTGCCTCTTCACCGCCTGCACCACCGCCACCCACTAACACCACCACCAAGCAACTCTTCTTCTTCCATCTGCTCCCCATGGAAAACTCCAGCAGCAGCACCGGATCTTCCACCTAGTTTCAGATCCACATCGAAATGGGAAATGGGTTCATCTCGCCGGAAATAGGAAATGAAGGGGGTTGCCGATGAAGACAAGCACATCAACACCACTGCAACACTCGAACAGCACCTCGCGAATCAGCCAGCAACCTCGCCGGAACAGCAACCTCGCCGGAACAGCAACCTCGCCGGTGGTCACGAGCTCGCGAAAGCTGCTTCTCCAGCAGCTCCAGTCTTCATCGGAACCTGTCGGAGCTTCAAAATGCTGCACCACCATGGCAGCAACCAGATGGATCTCGATCTCTGCGCAGGAGGAGAGTGGTGGTGGTGGTCACGAGCTCGCCGATCTGTATGAAGGAGGAAGGAGCGGAGCTCGCGGATCTGGATCTGTAACGAGGCGGTTGGGGGCTGGTGGGAGGAGGGAGATGGTGGTGGTGGTTGCCATTCTGGTGGTGGCGGTGGTGGTGGTCATTTAGGTGGTGTCGGTGGTGGTTGAGAGGAGAGAGGGGAGAGAAGAGAGAGGTGAGTTATTGAATTTAGAAGGTAAATGAAATTAGATCAGCAAAATTAGTATATATAGGTATAGAAAAAACAAAAGAAGGGTAGTCTAGTAATTGGGGTTTTGGGTTCATGTGTTAAAAAGTTCCAGAGGTCTTTAGTAAGAAGAGGCTCTAGGTGGGGGTGCTAACTCGAAGAGGGGTGTGTCTTCAAGACCCTAGGTGTAATTATCTCTAAAAAAAATGACATGTAATTGCTGATGCCCTAACGCCTACGTATGTGAGGTGGCGCTTAAGTGGCGCCAGTTAGGCTTGACTAACGGTTAACTAACTGAAAATGGAAAAAAAAGCTAACGGTGACAAAAAAAAATCATTAAAGGACGGTTTGTGAAAAAAAAAATATAAAGGATTGCTAGTGCCTTTTCGGCAAACATAAAAGACTAAACGGGGCCCATCCTATAGTAAATGAACAACCATACCTCCCCTTGTCATTACTTATAAAATTGTTGTCCATGTTAAAAATAAGACACGTTTTAATTGTTTATACCGATTCTGCCTATATTTAAAGCTTTAAGTTCATATTTCCAGTAAATATTAAAAATATCAGGATATTTTATAATTTTTTTTGTTACATCTGAGGTCTAAACGACCAGTTTGCTAGACTAACTTACAAATCTTCCGAAGAAGAGCACAATATAACTCTAGGTAAGACTAAACCACACTTATCCTTTATAAGCAGTTTTGTTGTTTTAATTTTGCGTCTCTCTTAACCAAGTTAAGTTGACCACTTCTTTTGTACCTGAAGATCTCAATCTTTACCAAATTATACTTATTTATCTTCCATTTTTATTGAAAACATAATAAGTATAGCATTTAAATAGAAATAATGTGAAAAAAGTTTTTAAAAAATATATCAATATGGTAAATAAACATTAATACCTGTCTATAATTTTGTTTGTTACTAATACAAAGTTGTCTATTTAAAAAAAAAATGATTAATGTCCAAAAAACAACTTAAGTTAGAATTAATTCCTCTTTACCCCAATTATCAATTTTTTGACCATAAAAAACTACATATATTTTTATTCCTTTTCTTTTCCAACAAAAAAATCGTTTGAGTTATGGGAAGCTCCCCATAACTCACGGTTCTTTAAAAATACGGTGCCTTTTATGGATAAATGTGTAAGGTGACAGGTGCCTATTGAGCATTAACCTTTAAAAAAATAAAATAAAATTTTAATTGATTTTTATCGATTCATTCCGTATTTAAATATTAAAATTGATATTTTTAATAAATATTGAAAATATCAAAATCTTTATAGTATATATTTTAATAATCACATAATTATATAATGATATTTTTTAGTCTGTATAAAAAAAACAAACGTGACCATATTTTCTGAAAAAGATATATAAACTTGGATGGTAATAATAAAATATTTAATTTGATAATTAAATGGTTATGGTAATTTATTAATTTTTATATAAATTAATAGCTGTTTTTATTTTGTTTTAATATATTTATGCATGGTAGAAGAAAATAAGATATCTTTTCTTATTTCATATAGTAACTCATTAATCATGATTTATTCTTGATAAAACGTTATCCATTTAAAGAATAATTAAAATACGTTTTCATTTTTATTCAAATTTCATCCGTATTAAAATGTTGAAAGGATTCCGCCTATAAATTGTTGTTTGATAGTCACAACTACCATCAGTTTCTTTTCATAATCATAATATTTTGAAAAATTATACGAATCAATATGAAGCACTTTAATGTAATGCTCATTCTTCCATTGATGATTTTGTTGACTTTATGTCTTTTTTCTTCAGGTAAATGTGATTTAAAATTAATTCCAGTTTTCATAATTGTTATATATTTTGGTCAAATATATGGTAAAGTCAATGTGGTGATGTGGATGCTTATGTGGCTACTTAATTATGCTGATGGAAGTTTATAAGCGTGGCTTCATCTTCACCCTTGATCAATTAATAGAATGGATGGCTCAGATGATATCTCACCTTATGTCTCATATAAATACCCCTCTTTCAGATTGGGTCTTCTCTCTCTTCTCTTCACTTCAGTTTCGACGCCTCTCTATATTCTCTCATCTCTCAGCAATAGACTAGGGTTTTGTCTTGTACATTGTTGAATCCATCCTATAAGGATCAACAATTAGAATAGTGATAATCAAGCATCTGGCTTGATTGATTGAGTAGTATTTCTCGATTGATAGATTAGGGTTTCTAATAGAAGCCTTGATTTGGTTCTATTCTTGTAATCGTGCTGTAAGATTGATACTGAGGCTGTAACCGTGTTCAATAGTGTGTGAGGCATCTTCTGAAGAAGGGCTTCAACGTGGATGTAGGCATTTTTGTGCTGAACCACGATAAATCTTGTGTTCTTTCTTTTTCGCTGATATTTTCTTTTGATCTTGTTTTCTGGGTTTGGAAACTTGTTTTGCCTCAAACGAAAACTATTTTCTAAGTGATTTTATACAACAGTGGTATCAGAGCTTAATCGATTCTTTGTGAAAATCGTTTTCGAAATTTTTGCCGGTTTATAGATCGGTGAATCATTTGTTTTGGCTTTGAAATCTTCTTAAATCTCTTCAACAATAAAAGTTGGTGTTCTTTTATTGTTCTTTCACCGATCTTACATTCTTTAGGGTTTCAATCAAAAACCGAATCCTAGAGTTATATTTTCTAGGGTTTGTGATTTATTTTCTAACCCTAACAGTCGATTGCCTTGTGGATTGTGCCTTTTCTGTTATATAGGTATTAAGAAATGACCACAACAAGGCTAGAAGTTTCGGTGTTCGATGGTAAGGGTGATTTTGGAGTATGGAAAAAGAAAATGCGCGTACTGTTATCACATAACAAAGTGTTAGCTGCTCTTGAAGCTAACATGGATCTTTGGTCTGAAGATGCTCGAAAGCGAGTAGATGAAATTAAGGAGGAGGCTTATAATCTTCTTTTCTTAAATCTATCTGACAATGTAATTCGAAAGGTAGATGGTGCTGAGACTGCTCTTGAACTATGGGGTAAACTCGAAACTTTATATTCTGTTCAATCTGCTCCCAATCTTGCTTTTCTTAAGGGAAATCTATTTTCTTACAAAATGGATTCTGCTAAAACTGTTGATGAAAATGTAGATGAATTCTTGAAACTTAACCTTGTGTTAAAAGGTTCTGAAATGGCCCTAGATGAGACTAGTAAAAGCATGATCCTATTAAATTCTATACCTGATTCATATCAAGTAGTTAAAGATGCTTTTCAATACTCTTCTGTGATGCCTACATTTGATCAAATTGTTGCTTCTTTGAAAACTAGAGAGCTTGAACTGAAAAACTTAAAACGAGTAGGTAATAACTTGTTTGTGAAATATAAAGTTGACCCCCCTGAGCAAAACAAACCTAATAAGTTTAAGAAAAAGAACAAAGGTAATAAAAACAAATCTGAAACAAGAAAATGCTATCATTGTGGTAAGCCTGGTCACATTAAAAAGAACTGTTATGCTCTTAAGAATAAGAATAATGCTACACTTGAGACTAACTTAGCCTGTATGCCCCCTAAACATGATGATACTTGTGAAGTGTTAAATGTATCTGATATTACTTGTAAAACTAGTTGGATATTAGATTCTGGATGTACTTTTCATATGAGCCCCAATAAGAACTGGTTCTATAACTTGAAACTTACCACTTCTGAGACTGTGTATATGGGCAATAACAACACTTGCCAAGTGGCTGGGATAGGTAGCATTGATTTGAGGCTTAATAATGGTAATGTGGTAACCCTCACTAATGTGAGATGGATACCTGACCTAAAGAGGAATTTAATATCTTTAGGAATGTTAGATGATCTTGGTTGTGTATATGATGTATGCAATGGTGTCTTAAATGTCCATAAGAATGATAAACTTGTCCTATGTGGAAAGAAAATTTCTGGTTTATATGTTCTTGATGGTATATGTGTGTTATCTGATTCTAACAATGTTGAAACAAGTGTTGAAAGTGCAGCTACTCTCAAATGGCACCTCAGGTTAGGACACATGAGTCAATTAGGACTAAATGTGTTGAGTAAAGAAGGAATGTTTGGTAAGGATTCTATTACTTCTTTAAATTTCTGTGAACCCTGTGTGTTAGCTAAACATCATAGGATGAAGTTCAAATCTGGTGTGCATTTGTCTACTTGCATTCTTGAATATATTCATGCTGATTTGTGGGGGCCTGAGAAGCATGAAACTCATGGTGGGAAAAAATATTTTCTGTCCTTAGTTGATGATTATTCTAGGAGAGTCTGGACCTTTCTTTTAAAGAATAAAAGTGATACTTTTAGTGTAATAAAAGATTGGATTGTTTTAAATGAGAATCAAACTGGAAAATCAATTAAAACTCTTAGAACTGATAATGGATTAGAATTTTGCAATGATGATATGGATAATTTGTGTAAATTGCGAGGAATTATGAGGCATAGGACAGTTAGAAAAACCCCACAACAAAATGGGGTAGCTGAGCGCATGAATAGAACTTTGCTTGAAAAAATTAGGTGTTTATTGTTCACTTCTGGTTTGTCTAAGTCTTTTTGGGGTGAGGCATTGTATACTGCAACCTATTTAATAAATAGAAGTCCCAATAGATCATTAGATATGAAATGCCCCATGGAATTATGGAACAATAGGAAGCCTGATCTGTCTGAACTTAGGATTTTCGGTTGTGCAGCTTATGCTCATAATAAAGAGGGTAAATTAGACCCTAGATCCATAAAATGTGTATTTCTTGGTTATCAATCTATGCATGGTACTAAAGGTTACAGGTTATGGGATAAAAATGCAAATGGCATTAAAATATTAATAAGTAGAGATGTTATATTTGATGAAACTAACTTTCCTTGCAAGAAAAGTGTTGTGATTTCAGGTAATGATCAAATTGAACCTGATGCAACCCCAGCTGGTACTGAGATTGAGGTGGAGCCACTTCAAACTGGAAATGATGATGAATCATCTGATCCAGTCACTGAAGAAGAAGCATCTGAGGACACTCAACCACCTGAGCAGCCAGATAACCCTGAGCCACACTCAGATGTTGAGACACCTCAGCAGTCCCTTCAAGAAAGCCTAGCAAATTATCAATTAACAAGGGATAGAGAAAGGAGGGATCCAAAACCCTCTACAAGGTACTCTTATGCAGAATTGGTTTACACTGCATTAATTGCAGCTACTGAGGTAATAAACCCTGAACCTGAAACTTATCATGATGTATTGAAATCTGAGGATAAGTGTAAGTGGTTAAATGCTATGAAAGATGAAATGAACTCTTTACTTGTTAATAATACTTGGACTTTAGTTAAAAAACCCCCTGACCAAAAGGTGATTGAATGTAGATGGCTATATAAGTTGAAAGAGGGTAGTTCTGAGACTGAGCCACCTAGATATAAAGCTAGATTAGTTGCCAAGGGGTATACACAAAGGGAAGGGATAGATTTTCATGAAATTTTTGCTCCTGTGGTTAAGTTTAAGACTATCAGAACTATGTTAGCATATGTGGCTTGTTATGATTTAGAATTGGAACAACTTGATGTAAAAACAGCTTTCTTACATGGTGAACTTGAAGAAAAGTTGTATATGAAACAGCCTGAAGGCTTTATTAGTGCTAAATATCCTAATCATGTGTGTTTGCTTAAAAAATCATTATATGGTCTTAAACAGTCACCTAGGCAGTGGTACAAAAGATTTGATACTTTTGTGTTGAAATTGGGTTTTAAGAGAAGTGAATATGATAATTGTCTTTACTTTAAAGTATTATCTGATGACATGATATTCTTGCTGCTCTATGTTGATGACATGTTACTGATTAGTAATTCTTTGCAGAATATAAACAAATTAAAATCTAATCTGAGTTCTGAGTTTGATATGAAGGATTTAGGAGAAGCTAAGAAAATTTTGGGCATGATTATTGAAAGAAATAGAAAAGAATGCAGTCTAAGATTGCATCAAAAGCCTTACTTGGAAAAGTTGGTTGAGAAGTATGGAAATCTGAACTGTAAAAGGGTAGAAATGCCCTTAGCAGGACACTTTATTCTAAGTAAAAGCCAATGTCCCAAAGATGTTTCTGAGAAAGTAAAGATGAGCTATATTCCCTATTCAAATGTGATTGGCTCTATCATGTATGCTATGATCAGTACAAGACCTGATCTATCCTATGCTATATCCTTACTCAGTAGGTTCATGTCTAATCCAGGTCCTGAACACTGGACTGCCTTGAAATGGGTGGTTTCATATATTAGTAGTACTTTGGATGTTGGATTAAGTTATGGGCAGTACAAAGTTCCTTTTGAGTTATGTGGCTTTGTAGATGCAGATTTTGCTGGAGATAGGGATAGTAGAAAATCTACTACCTCTTATTGTTTCTTACTTGGTAAAAATTGTGTTTCTTGGAAGTCACAATTACAACCTTTAGTGGCTCTATCAACAACTGAGTCTGAGTATGTTGCAATATGTGATTGTTTTAAGGAGGCTATTTGGTTACAAGGGTTAACTAATGAGTTACAGTTGACTAAGTCAACTGCTACAATTTTTAGTGATAGTCAAAGTGCTATACATTTGAGTAAGAATCCTGTGTACCATGAAAGGACTAAGCATGTTGATGTGAAATTTCATTTTATCAGAACTTGGTTAATATCTGAGAAAATTAATCTTGTGAAAATTGGTACTGAGGATAATCCAGCTGATATGGGAACAAAAGTTGTAACTGTTAGCAAATTTAAGCATTGCTTGAGTTTGTTGAACATTGGATAAGCTTTATATTCCTTAATTATTTTTAAGTTATTACTAACTTGTGGTTTTAGTAATTATTGCAGGTTCTTAAAAGCAACCAGAGGATGCCTTGCACACTGAACACCTGGAGGACAGCTGATGATGAAGGAATTTCAGAAAATTGACTTTAAGGTGGAGATTGTTATATATTTTGGTCAAATATATGGTAAAGTCAATGTGGTGATGTGGATGCTTATGTGGCTACTTAATTATGCTGATGGAAGTTTATAAGCGTGGCTTCATCTTCACCCTTGATCAATTAATAGAATGGATGGCTCAGATGATATCTCACCTTATGTCTCATATAAATACCCCTCTTTCAGATTGGGTCTTCTCTCTCTTCTCTTCACTTCAGTTTCGACGCCTCTCTATATTCTCTCATCTCTCAGCAATAGACTAGGGTTTTGTCTTGTACATTGTTGAATCCATCCTATAAGGATCAACAATTAGAATAGTGATAATCAAGCATCTGGCTTGATTGATTGAGTAGTATTTCTCGATTGATAGATTAGGGTTTCTAATAGAAGCCTTGATTTGGTTCTATTCTTGTAATCGTGCTGTAAGATTGATACTGAGGCTGTAACCGTGTTCAATAGTGTGTGAGGCATCTTCTGAAGAAGGGCTTCAACGTGGATGTAGGCATTTTTGTGCTGAACCACGATAAATCTTGTGTTCTTTCTTTTTCGCTGATATTTTCTTTTGATCTTGTTTTCTGGGTTTGGAAACTTGTTTTGCCTCAAACGAAAACTATTTTCTAAGTGATTTTATACAACAATAATTTACTTCTTATAACAATTATTTTAGTCTTGTTTTTTCTTCTAATAATTTTTGCAATATAAAATTCTAAAAATATACTGCTACATTATATTAAATGTTGTAACATATGTATATGATTTTTTGTAGGAAATGAAGTGAGCACATGTCCTGTTCAGTTTACATTGCGTATTGGTGTATGTGGGAGTAATGGTGATATTGATTGTAATATAGTGGCATCACGTCTTTATGTAAACCAACATGCAGATTGTAGGTGTGTTTTTGGAGGAGTACCAACAGTTAGTGAATGCTTTTGTTCATTAGATTGTTGATGTATTAATCAATGTTATTTTTTTTTTTGGACGCGTAATAATCAATGTTATGACACTATGAAATATTACAATACTAATATTGTGGTCTATTTAAAGGTCTTACCATTTTCATGCTCATGAATTATTTCTACATCTCTTTATGAATATCAATTATTTCTTTAAAAAAAAAAAAATCACTTTTTAGACCATTGTTTTACTCGTAAAAATTTATGAATATTGCGCATGTTCTTCTTCTTCACCGTATTAGCTTTACTAGAAACAACATTATGTGGTGGTTGGTTTCCTTGGATCTACTAAGAAAGTGAGAATGTTAAGCTTGGAGCAAAACTTTGGGATTTTATACCCTAGATTAGATACTATTGAAAAAGAGGCATTTGAGGAAGATCAAGTGGAGCAATTAAAGGAGCAGAAATTGAGGAGCCATATCAACACTTTGGGAAGCTCGGTGAAGGGACTCCAAACCGAGAAGCTCCCCTCTTATTTGCACTAAAAGCTTCATATATTGTGTAAAGATTGCAATATAAGTTTCGAAATTGATTTTTCTAATTAATTATGCTATAAGTTCCCTTTTTAATACAAAATAACACATATTTTGTTATAAAAAATAAAAAAATCCTATAAGTAAAATAATTTAAAGCTTAATAAAATAAATTTTAAAAGTTAGGGGGGGCCAAATGAAGATATTTAAAAACTTTAAGGGTTATTTACTTATAATTTTTTTTTTTGAGATTGTTATAATTTTTTTTTTTAAAATCAGGGGGCCATGGACCCCCTAACCTCATACACAGCTCCGCCCCTGGGTTGAGGACCTCTCCCTCCATGAAGAAGGCTTCGCGTCACACTGCCAATAAAAATTATGATATATTTGCAAATCGTGGTGCTTTTGATATATCATTTGAGGCTAGAACCATGTTTTTTAAAGCATGTGAGAGATTTGATGAGCTAATCGTGGATAAAATATGGGATGAACTAGTGGCACACCAAGTGTTTGATGATATTACTAAGTCAAACCCTTTGGTGATTGAGAAGCCTAAGGAGAGTGTAGTTGAGGGCACTTATGTATCAAAAAAAGGTGGTCAATGGAGGGCGTGAAAGGATCGCCGAGGGATCCGAGATTGTGGCCGGGAAACTCGTCGTCGATACAAAGTGTTTGGGTGATACCCACTCAACTAAAGAGAATGAAGCTAGCTTGAATTACAAAACTGTGTTACTTAACGGTTTCCCGTCAATGGAAAGCTTTGGCGAGAATGGAATTATTTTACTTCGATCCCGTAGAAGGAAAAAATTTGAAATTGTTAGAAAGTGATGTCTTACGATCGAACAAGCTTTTGAGTTTTTGCTTATTGGGTATGTGGCCGGTAAGAAATCGCCAGATATGAAGGATATTCGAAGGATAGTAAGAGAGTGGAAAGTAGAGTCTAAACTTAGAACGCGTCTTGGTGGGTGGCTCATCTTAAAATTTTTGAAGGATGAAGATCGAAAGAGTATTCATGCGAAAAGACTGTTCTTATCTTATGGGCGTATGCCTTCCCTAGTCGTGTGATAAAATAACGTAGCAATATAAGTAGGGTAACGATTCTACAGTGTACGGATCAGAGACAAGTAAAATGATAAGTAGGGTATCGAATTCTACAGGGACTAATTGCGACTTATGAGCTTTATTCTAGTGAAAATATGTAAAGTTTGTAATCTAAATAACAAAAAAATTAACTGATTTAGACAGATGATTGTTTGTTTGGTTTTCAATGATTAACAACTATAAGTAAAATAAATGCACATAAGATTAATACAAATGAAATGATATTTCTAGTAATACATTGTGCCGCTAATTGACTTTGCAATTTATAAGAGCGAGTGGTTGTGTTCATTTAGCCGGGATTCAACTAAATCTATGTCCCCGCCTGGGTGATCTTATCTCTCTACCTTATTCACCTCTCGGTTTTAGGAATAGGTTTAGTTCTCCTAACACTATTGGCTACCTAGCGTGCCAAAACCATCTGGTTAAAGTCACTATTCGCTTATGTACTAGTTATGTAATATCGCCCCCGTCCGGGTGTTAAGTTACTTACGACATCTACCTACTACTTAGCTATAGCATAAGAGTATTTAATACAAATACATAAACAATGGAAATGATGATATAAAAATCAACTCAATTAAATATACAATTGATATCTCAAATACAATAACTAAATCAAAAAGCTAAACACAACGTCTTACAATAGCAAACCTCAAGCAATGAGGTTAGTTCATTTCTAAAAACTGAAAATTACAGAAAATAATACTAAATTCATGTTTAAAATGCAAAATAAAGTGAAGTTACTCTCTGAGTTGAAGGGATTCAGATAAGGTGATATAGATGAGCCTAACGCCTGTCGAGATATGTTCCTTTAACCTTTCTCGTCTCAATTTTTGCGTAATATGTGTCTAGGTGTAAATTATTAAGTTTTAATTCCTTTTTTGAGTCTTATAAAGTCATGGGGACACGACTTAGTTTTCCTTAATGAGTGGGGGTACTCGTTCTCCTTATCCCATTTTATGTACTTCATGCTTTCTTAGTTTAATTCCTCAAAAAAGGATTAAGGAATGTGTGTAGGACTTAGAGATTGAACCCGAAAATGTGCTTTAGATGAGTTAATGATATAAAAAGAAGTATGTCTTATTAATTAGCTATAATGTGCTTATATTATCAATATGAAACACGTAATTGTAGGTATAACTAATTACTAAGCGATGCAAAAAACATAAGTTTAAATAAGGTGAGAACGAGTGGTTTTACCCTTTAGCTTTATTACTCGAACATATGGCCCGCCCTTGAGTCACATTCCTAGGACTAGTTGTCTTGGAGCTTGAGTTTGGGGTGGTGGTGTACGTGATCATGAAATACATAAGGTGGGTAGATGTTTAGTTTGCACTTTGTCATTGTGCGCTCATTTATAATCCTTGCGGGATTTGATTGGAAAGACACAAAGATAAACACAAGGAAATAAGTCAACACGAGAACTCACATAAAAAAATGTCTCGTGTTTGACTTACAAAAAGAACGGAAAGAACAAATGAAAATGAAAAAACCGATATATATATATATATATATATATATATATATATATGTGATAAGAATGAAATTAAATCTGACAAAGGAATCATCATGAATTGGTTAGGAACTTTTTGGGGATGCATTTCTAAAAGCATCAAGTATGGATTAGTGAGCAAGATTATGAGCGTAAACTCAAGATCTAAGGCAATTAGTTTAAGTATAGTGAAGAGAGAGCCAAAAGACCACTCTAAATTACCTAAAATATATCGCACCCTACCTTAAGCCTATGCTATAATCTAACACCTCAAGATTTCTAACCATATGATTAAGTAGTGATTAAGTAATGATTAAGCGAAGTGGACATAGTTGAGTTGGTATTAGACATCGTTGGAGGATCGAGGAACAACCTATAGCCAGTATCTCGAGCGAAGTGAAAATCTATAACCTCTTAATTTGAAAGGCTTGTCTCATCATCTTAAAGAACCTAATTTATCCTCTAATCAAGACATCAATGGTTAGATAGCGAATGTTAAAACAAAATACCCCTTCAAGAAAATGCTTCAAAAGACAAGAAGTACGCATCAAGTTGTTTAGAGTAAGCTTATCGGGTTAAACTCTAACACTCTTAGATGCTGTTTTTGTAGCTGGTTAGCTTGTCTTGGCGGGCTTGCTACCCAGAGTATAATGTTGAGTTAGGGGATTAAGATTAATTTTTATGCTAGTTTTTTCATGGATGCATTGAAAATAAAAATCATATTCGTCTTAAATGCCCATTCACTGAAAGGATTGTTGTTAAAAATAACAATCACTAGTTTGCAAAACTAGTAAAATGGAATTCCAAAAATAAACAATATATTTTCAATTAAAGTAACACTGCACTTATTAAAATAAATTGAAAAAAAAACGAAAACTTAAACGGTATACGACTTGTCTTAAAAAGATAATCCTGTCGTGTCGGTTATATCTAACAATTTCTACTCTATATTGTATCATATTTTTTAGAGAGAACTAGAGTAGTCTTTGCTGGTTCTTAGTTCTCGTCTACATTCTATTCTATATTTTCTTCAGAATAGTTTTTTCTATTCTCTCTAGAATAGTTTTTTCATTCTCTCTAGAATTATGTTTTCTATTCACTCTAGAATAGTTTTTTCATTCTCTTTAAAATTATTTTTCCCTCTTCTATAAAAATGCAAGTGACAAAGTCACTATTTACATAGGAAATGACAAGACAAAACACTGTCACATAAATACTCATCAATGGCTGGCGATACTCTTCAATGCTCATAAAGATAACCGTTTTTTTTCCAAGTTTTGGTAACTCCCGTAATAGCTAAAATTAAGAGCCATTACTCTGCAATCAAGAGCCATTAATTCGTCACCGAGAAAAGTGAATTATTTAATATTAAATAATTTCCAATTTTTTTTATTCTCAAATACTAATATAGGACTAATAGTATACTCATAGTCTTTTCCAATTCTCCCAAGAGTATAAAAAAATTAACAAAATAAATTGTTTATTATTTAATAATTCCAACAATCTCCCACTCAGGGTCTTTAGGAGGGAAGGTGAACATGTTTCCATAACTGCCAACAGTTGGGAGTATTGTACTTAAGTGTCAATATCTTTCTATTTGAATTGACACGGAGTGAAGTGAGGCAACCACCAAAAACATATCAAGTGAACGTACTCTTGAACTAGACGATTTTCGATCGAGACCCTCACAACACATAATCTACCCGGCTAATAGTTACATATTCCTCAAACTTCACCCTTTCCTTACACATAGGTGATCTCCAAGAGCGTCTAGCCTCATTAGCCGACCCCTCTCGGATTTCGAGATCATTAAGAGCAATAAAGTTCAGCCTCATTATGTGTCTCACGAATTCATCAAGTCCTTTATCTTTAGGACGACCCTTATGGGCTATGAATTTGTGGTGAGTCTAAAAACTCATCCCTTTGGAACATCAAGGACGTCTCCTTGAAGTCATATTAATCAATATACAACAACCTCAACGGCGAATTCATCAAGTCCGTCTCAATATGACCACAACACATGGATATGAATTCATTAAGTATGAGAAATATACAAGAACCTCAACAGTGAATTCATCAAGTCCATCTCAATAGAACCACCACACATGGCTATGAATTCATTAAGTATGAGCAATATACAAACAATATCACGGCGAATTCATCAAGTCCGTCTTGATAGGACCACCACACATGACTATGAATTCATTAAGTGTTAATATGTTCATTTATGCACAGATTACGCCATGTTGGCTAAGGTTCTAAATTTAGTCTTTGCTTCGAAAGGGTGTGGGTTCAAATCACACAACTGTCAATAAGTCTATTACATGATATTCTACAAAAATACTTCAAACCCACATGTATGTTGTTAGAATGCAGATCTAGATCAATAGTACCTCTCTTGTACTTTATCAAATGATAAAAACTAACCCAGTGGTCATAACTTGATTTCTTTACAATATAAACAATACCAGGAATACTCATTACGAACATCACACTCCTTATAATTATTGCATATTCATTAGGGATACACACCCCTACAATTCTATTATACATGAATACTCGTATTACAAGGAGTTTTCCAAGCACTATATCAAAGAGCCAAGCCTTTCCAACATAGTGAGACTGACTAAGGTAAATTCCTTTATTGACTCTAATGAATTTTATCCTTAGGATCAGCTTCCCCCACATCTTTTATTCACAAATAGAAGAATAAAAGAAGTAAGTCCCATGAATGAAAGTACCAAAAATGGATTGTGTCATACATATTTTGACAAAAGTGTAACACAAACTGCTCCATCTTTTATTGAGATACTATATCATTAGCAAGGTGGCCATTTAAAACATAAAATGTTTTCCCCAGTTTTCATACCTTTTCCTATTAATCCAAAAGTACCAACCCTTCAAGTTGCACTGTATGGATCTCTTCATCTACATTTTTATTCACATATAGATTTAACATCCAACTGGTGTATAATCATGTTTGTGAATGATAGTAAGTCCAACAAGAGTCGAAGGGTAGTTGTATAAGCGAGTATGGGTCAAAATAATCCTAAAACTTATTTATATATGAAAAAATAAGGACTTATCCTTGAGTCCATTCATTTTTCGACTTGTATGGGACTAACTGGATCTTGTTGGATCATTTCCCGGTGACGTATTTCTTCTCATCAGAATCATCACCCCAATGCCTTTTTAGAACCGTTTTACAGATAGTCATTGTTGACTTCTCAACCATACACAAATAAAAGGTGGGGTTCGTCATATTATCCAAGATCCATCGCCTAATTACTGAAATAGTTTTCTTGAACCCAACTTCGAGAGCCAGAAACCTAGCATGTAGTTCTTTGGTATATTCACCATTGGCCTCAATGATGGGGAGTACCTCGAGAACGACAAGGTCTAGTTCATATTGTTCAAGACACATCAGTGACTTTTGTAACCAACGTTGTAGTTGGAACCATTGAAAGACTCCAACTTAGTCACATCGGGAATGACTTTTGCGTTCAAGGATGAAGCAACCGCCGATATAGAAAAACCATGCTAATAATCACTGGTTTGCAAAACTAGTAAAACAGAATTCCAAAAATAAACAAAATACTTTTCAATAAAGTAACACTGCACTTATTACAATAAATTGAAAAAAAAAAAACTTACACAAAATACAAAAAAGATTACACGATATATAACTTACGTTAAAATGATATTCCGGTCGTGTCGGTTTTCTATAACAATTTCTACTCTATATTATATCAAAAATTTGTGAGAGAAGTATAGTAGTCTTTTTTAGTTCTTAGTTTTTGTCTACACTCTATTCTATATCCCCTCTAGATTAGTTTTCTATTCCCTCTAGAATAGTTTTCTATTTCCTCTAGAATAGTTTTTTCATTCTCTCTAGAATTAATTTTTTCTATTCTCTCTAGAATAGTTTTTTCATTGTGTCTAGAATTATTTTATTTCTCTTCTCTAAAAATACAAGTGACAAAGTCACTATTTATAGAGGAAATAACAAGACAAAAAATTGTCATATAAATGCTCTTCAACGCTCATAAATCTAGCCGTTTCTTTATCAAGTTTCGGTAACTCCCGTAACAGCTGAAATTAAGAGCCATTAATCTGCAATCAAGAGTCATTAATTCGTCATCAAGAAAAATGAATTATTTAATATTGAAAAAATTCCTATTGTTTTTTTTCAAATCCTATATGGATCTAATAGTACACACATAGTATTTTCCACTTCTCCCAAGAGCATGAAGAATTATAAAATAAATTATCTATTATTTAATAATTCAAACAAGGATCCTGCAACCTTGACTTGAAAAATGACCCGACGGTTTGTGTCTCCATTTATATCTCGCTTCATCCGCTCCACCAATTATTATGTTTATTTTAGAATAGTTTTTTCATTGTCTCTAGAATTATTTTTTCCTCTTCATAAAAAATGCAAGTGACAAAATCACTATTAATAGAGGAAATGACAAGACAAAAAACTGTCACATAAATGCTCTTCACTACTCATAAAGTTAGGCGTATTTTTACCAAGTTTTGGTAACTCTCGTAAGAGCTGAAATTAAGAGCCATTAATATGCCGTTAAGAGCCATTAAATCGTCATCAAGAAAAATAAATTATTTAATATTAAATAATTTCTAATTGTTTTTTTCTCAAATTCTAATATGGGACTAATAGTACACACATAGTCTTTTCCACTTCTCCCAAGAGAATCAAAAACTAATAAAATAAATTGTCTATTACTTAATAATTCCAACAAGGATCCTGCAATCTTGACTTGAAAAATGACCAGACGGTTTGTGTCTTCAGTTATATCTCGCTTCATCCACTCTACCAATTTCTACTAGCCCATCCTTAAGTTAATTAACCCTAGTTAAAATAGCTTTGCATATGTTCGAGTCGCTATCCTTTCTCTCCCTTTGAAGTAGTTCATCCTTAAAATATTTATTTTTAAAGACCTCCACCCACGCAACCTCGTGATTTTGGAGTAAATTCCACCCAAGCTTTGCTAGTAGAGCCACATTAAAAAAATTCACACCTCGTAATCCCAAGCCTCCCACCAATTTTGGTTTACACACTTGATCCCATGAGACCCAATGGATTATTCTCTTCTCATCCGAGGATCCCCATACAAAATCCCAAACAATCTGATCTATCTCATCACATACATAAATCGGGAGTTTCAATACTTTCATTTGGTAAGTTGGTATTGCACATGGAACCAATTGTGCAAGCGTAATCCGACCAGCTAAAGATAGAGTTTTTGCCTTCCAAGCCGCTAATTTTCCCCTCATCTTCTACATAATTATCTTATAAAACCCTTTAGGTAAATGCCCCATTTGAATGGGAAATAACCAAATAGGTTCCAAACAATCCGTTAAGGCAAAAACCACTCACATCTGCCAACTCAATTTGTAGCTCCCTTGGCACATTTCTCGAAAAATATACAAGGGATTTATTTGCGCTTATGGTTTGGCCGGCTTCTTTGCAAAACACGTCCAGCGTCTCCTGAAATAGATTCATATGTATGAGAGAGGCTTCACCAAACATGATTAGACCATCAATAAAAATATATGAGATAGCTTAGGACCTTGTCTCCCCATGCTGATACTTTCAACTTCCATTACCGCATATCTCCAGAATACGAAGAGATTATCGCTACATACACATAATAAAATGTAAGGCAGAGCGGGACTCCTTGGTGAATACCCCAGAAAGGTTTAAAAGCTGGAAGAGGATCACCATTCCATAAAGAATGCATTTCATTTTCCTCCATCCTTGACATGATAATGGACACCCAACTCGAAGGTAAACTGAAGCGCTTTATCGCGTCTTCAATCAATTCTCACCGAATTTTATCATACGCCTGAGCTAGATCGATTTTAATCACCATAATCCCATCCCTTTAAGTTGACGCATTCTATGATCCACTTCATGAACAAGAACGATGTTATATGTGGTGGAATTACCTGGAAAAAAGCTACTTTGGCAAGGACCAATCATATCAGCGAGTAAGAGAATAAGTCTATTGACCATATCCTTCATAATAAATTTGCAAGGAGAATTTATCAGACTAATTGGCCAAAATAAACTTACCTGTGTTCTGGATCCACAAATTCTGGACTTAGATAGATAAGTGTACCATTAAGCTTGGTTGGAAATTCTAGTATCAAGCGCGTCTCGAAACATATAGCCTAATTACTTAGCACCCATCGTCTGCTACTATTTCTAAGACCAGTCCAAATTATAATTATCAATTTCATTTCTAATTTGGAGCACCCAGACGCCATTCTACTTTACCACCATCAGATGAATGTTTACAGAAAAGGTTGGCCCCAATACAAGCACATAAGGTCTTAAAAGAAGACCACGTGCTCCACAAATTTCCGTGAAGAACAATCCAAAATAACCACAACTTATCCACTAACAAAGTGTGCTTATCATATCTTTATTTAGCGATGATTTAACCCCCATGAACAATAAAAGGAATAGAGGAATATAAGAAACACAAGATAAGGATGATGATAATATTTTTTTGAACGATAATGCGGAATTCATATGGCTCAATGATACATCGTTTACTAGTGTTGGGAGCCGGCAAACACATTGTCAATCGCAATCAGTGATAACAGTCAGATCAAGCACACAATCACTAAACGATGTAAGATTAATTGTGCTATAGAAGAGAAATCTAGGTTGTCCTTTGGTCACGAGATCTACAACAAATCTCAGTTTACAGAGTTGTTCATTCTACTCTGATAACCTTGAAGTTATTCAAGGCATTAATCTCAAGAGGGGAATCAATTAGAGAATCCAACCAATGTCTATTGAAGTCTGGAGGTGGATTGAACGTTTCCCGAACAGAAAAGTCATTCATGTTAAAAGAGAATTGAATAATGTGGCTGATAAATCGGCAAAATGCGTTAGACTTAGGGCTGCAAATGAACCGATATCCTCACCAAGGGCTCGAGTTTGAGTTCGCTAAGGGTTTGTTGAGTTCGGCTCGTTAGTTAAACAAACCAATCTCAAGCTTTAAATTCAGGCTCGTTTACTAAACGAGACAAACTCAAACCTATATAAGCTCGTCTTGTTAATCTCGTGAACAGTTAGGTAAGGGTTCTTTAAGAGCTCGTTAATAGGCTTGGTAGATATATTCAATTAAAGTTATATATGTATATATATTCAAAAAGTCAAACCACGTAAAAGTTTTGTATATGTAATTAATTATAACTAAAATATTTTATATCTAATAAATATACTAATAGTATCTACGGTTGCAAATGAACCGATACTTTAACCAAAGGCTCGAGTTTGAGTTTGCTAAGGGTTTGTTTAAGTTCGGCGCGTTAGTTAACGAACCAAACTCAAGAAAGCTAAAGTTTGGTTTGAATCGTTTCGTTTCGAACTCAAACCAAGCTCAAGCTCACTAAATATTAGCAAAAAAAACTCAAGAAAGTTAAAGCTCGGTTCTGTTCGTTTGCATCCCTAGGTAGACTTAATATCGATATATCGGATTGTCCTCATAGTTCTTTTTTTTGTCAAACGGTTATATAGATGAAGGATGCAACAAGATACAAAAGTTAGCCAATCCCACACAACTTGTGGTCATGGATGATAAGTTAGGCTAACTGGGGTTGAGGAAAAGAACTCTAATCACTAAATAACGTGCCTTAAAGCTTGTGATTGTCCTAATAGTTCAGTCATTGAGTTCTATGATAGGAAAATAAGCTCTATAAAAGTAGTGGTATTGGTTAGTCATTGTTTGTTTTTTTTCTTTTGACTAAAAAATAAAAAATCCACTAACACATCTTTTGTAGTATTGATTTATTTCGCTCATTAATTTGATTAATTTTTTTCTCACTTCCACTCCTTTATGTTTCGAGAAATATACGTTTTTAGGCCTCAAATTCTGAAATGAGAATTTTAAAGGTCTGGCTAGATGTTATGTTTTTTAAAGGCCTGGTTAGGATTTTTTCTGGTTTCTGGTTACATTTTTTGGGGGTATATACCCACTAATTTAATTTTTTGGGGGTACATACCCACTTTTTTATTACATTATAAGTCCATATTGTTTAGAGTTCAATGTTCTTTTTTCCTTGTTCAGGTCAATCCAAAGTGGTGGTGAAGAACCATACCCACAAAAACAGTGGTATCATTACTCGCAAAAACAGTGGATCTATTACCAACTAAAACAGCACGATTGCCCCCTAAAACAGCACGATTACCCCCTAAAACAGCATGAAATAGTGGGTATAAACCCATTAAAATTCTAAAACAGTGGGTATTTACCCAAAAAAATGCAATTCTACCCACTGAAAATGCACAATAGATCTGAATAAACAGATCTAGATCTGAATAAACAGATCTAGATCTGAATAAACAGATCTGAGAACGAGTTTCTTGTGGCTTGTTAATGGTGTCGGTTTTCTTGTGAGGTAGAGCAGAAAGAGGGGGAGATTCGCCGGAGCAGGTTGACGTGCGAATGACCACTGAATGGCGGCGGGATACGACAGGTTGGCCTCCGAATGGCCACTAAATGGAGACAGGTGGCGTGGAGGCTGTGCAAAGAACTGACCACGTAGATATGACGCATGGTTCGCTGGATCTGCTGAGATAGCGGCGAGATTTCTTGGTGGTGCTCCGGTGACAGGAAGCTGAAGAGGGAAAAGGGTGAAGAGGGCGGTTCTTCTGGCGTGGGGTGGAAGACAGAGCGAAGAGAGAGAGTGTGAGGGGTGGGGGCGGGGTTTCTGGTGCCGCGGTTTTCTTGGTGGTGCTCCAGTGACGGTAAGCTGAAGAGGGAAAGGTGAAGAGAGAGAAAGAAAGAGGGGGTAGGTTTTTATGTTGTTTTTTTAGTTGAATTCTAGTTACTAGTTAGTGATATCTTTAGGGCCAGTACCAAGTTTTCCAACTTCTAATTTTGGCCCCACTATCTCATATTTAATGTCTTTCGAGATTTTCATACGTCATCGATCACCCACAACTTGATAAGAATTATTTCCTTCCAAATCCATCATCTTCCTCTCCTTAACCACCCCACCATTAAACTCTTGAGAAAGCTTAGGGGTTTGTTTGGATTAAGGAGTAATTCTTTAGTTCCCCTGGCTTCGAGATTCCTCCCCTTTTTTCTGTAACTCATAAACAAATCAAATGATAAGTGACAAAATGGATTTCCAATCCTAAATTCTAATCCCAGTTGGCGTTTCTTATCAACCCCAAAATTAGTCAAATTCTTAAGTCCATTTCTATGGCATCTAACAGGAAGGTTACCCAGATCGTTGATGCTCCTGTAAAATAAGAACTCAGAATTCTGAGTCCAAATCCTTCCCTCAGTGAAATCATTAATCCATCGTAACTCAACAGGTTCGTAAGATTTATTCATAACCTCTGAATTCATTATTTGTCTATTTGCAGTTATCAAAGTCATACATACTTAACACCACTGATTACTTTGTACTGCACCTTGCAAGAACAGAGCTTAGCAAGAATTATACATATTAAACTAATTAAATTTTAATTAGTTAATAAAGTTTAAAAGTAAATAGATATAGTAATTAATCCATAAATTAATGGGAAATTTGGGACTTAACTCAAATGTCACGGCAGAAATCAACATTCTCCTATTATTTTTTTTTTATTTTTTTTTATTTTTTTTTGTGATAACGGGACATATAAAATGGCATGAAAGAAGCAATAAGGCACGCCACATAAAAGCTCAACAAATACTCAAACTCCTATTTTTTTTTTCCAATAACTTTCTAAAAACCGATAAAGATACAAAATTTAGCCTATCCACACTCGGGGATTCAGCTTTGATTAATTCAGCAAGTCTGGGTGGGATAGTCCCTCTACCTAACTCATAACTAATGCCAAATGGCGAGTATTTGGTTAGCCAGTCCCCTACTACATTACTTTTTCTCGTAACAAAAGAGAAAGAAGGATTACAAGATTCACTAATAAAATAAATACTACGAATTATATTCTTAATACAAGCATTAATAATTGGAGAGTTAGATGATAATGGCCCCATGATGTCTAAGCAATCGTTCTCGATAGCGCATCTAAAGTTCTTGAAATCTCTAGCCCAAAGACACGCTTTCAAGATGCTGAGATTCAGCTTCAATAGGGTTATCATCACCGATCTCCCACGAGCTTAGCTTGATTATCTTTCCAGCATAATCCCTGAGAACACAAGAGATAACAGATTTATCAATTTTAAAGGATGCATCAGAATTTATTTTATACCAGTTCATAGGGAGAGGTTGTCAATTGATATTCTTTTTTTTTGCATTTAATAGAGATGCCAGATGAATTCATTTTGTTCTTACTCTTCATACCATTATTATCATTTGAAAAAAGCCTCATATCAGGTGGGTTTTTTTCTTTTTCTTTTTTATCTCTCAGGCTTATCAAGTCATCTTTGAGATTTGTTAGCCCACTAGTGTTTACCACATTTTCCATAGTACTTATTTCATATTTATTCATTTCTTCCTTCAGATTTGCGCAATCATCCTTAGGATATAGACTTTCTAGTTGTTCTTTCCAATGTAGATCAGCCTGTGTAAGAGTTTTTAAGGGACATACTTTCACATTTTTGAATATATATTCATTTCTAGTCTTCCATATATGCCAAAGGATAGTAGCAAATTTATCAATAATGTGGGACCCTTTATCACTTTCAATATGGGCTTTGTTCAGATTAGTAGCCATCCAAGCATCCATTGTAACTGGTTGCTGGTTGCTAACTTTGAACCCATAGGAGAAGTAAACCGAACCGCTTTTGCCCAAGGGCATTCAAAAAATAAATGCTCAGTTGTTTCCTCCTCGGCATTACATATATAACAACACCTAGATTTTGTATTTTCCTATCATAGAGATTAACATTCGTGGGGAGTAAATTTTTAACAGCTTTACACGGAAAGTTTTTAATTTTTGGTATAGTATTCAATTTCCAGATCATTTTCCAAACTAAAGGGTTAATAGTATGCGCAATAGTGGGATTAGCATTACTATTAACCCTTAAATTTAATTCTTCCTCACTTTTAAGCAAATGATAGGCTTGTTTAACAATATATATACCATTTTTACTTTTAGCCCAATAGCAAACATCTTGTACAGGTACAAGGGGGATAAAGGTTTTCAAAATATTTTGTACTGTATTATTATCAAAATTAGTATTTAAAGTATTAATATTCCATTTTCTCTCCCCTTCTATCATTAAATCCTTGACAGTAGAGACTTCATTTGTTAATGGAGTATTTATAGTAGAGGAATCCCCTATCCATTTATGTTTATTAAGGAGGATGTTATTTCCATCTCCTATTTTCCATTGAAGATGTGGTAAAAGAACATCTCTACCACAAAGAAGGCTTTTCCACCCCAGGATGGGTTATTGCCCAATTGAGCTTCAGCAAATGAAGCATTGCTAAAATATTTTCCTTTGAGGATTTTATATAAAAGAGATTCATAATTATTGATTAAATTCCAAGCTTGTTTGCCTAAAATCGCAATATTCATAAGGTGTAAATCACGGAAGCCTAGACCACCATTGAATTTACTATAAGTAACTTTATTACATTTACACCAATGTGTTTTTTTCATTCTATTTTACCCCACCAAAATCTAGCAATATGGGATATAATGATTTCACAAGTTTCTTTAGTAATAAATAAGAGGACATATAATAATTTGGTAGACTTTGAATTACAGATTTTATAAGCACTTCTTTTCCGGCATCAGTTAGAAAAATATTTTTCCAATTTGATATTCTTTTAATAACTCTTTCAGTAATGATTTCAAGGTCTTTTACTTTGGATCTTCCCCATTCAGTGGGAAGTCCCAAATATTTTTCTAAATTTTGGACCACTTTCATATTGACTTTATGAGCAAAAATAGCCTGCATATAGTGTGGTGTATTTTTACTAAATTTAACCCCACATTTGTTTCTATTGAGAGTAAGTCCAGTAGCTAGTGCATAACTAGCAATAATATCATTAAAACTCTTTACCTCATCATTATTTGCTTTCAGAAAAAACATACTGTCATCAGCAAAAAGGAGGTGGGTCAAAGTAGGACAATTTTTTACTATTTTAATTCTTTCATATAAACCATTATCCATTTTATCTTTAACAAGAGCCGAGAGTGTTGGAGTGATAATACTGTCATAGGTGAGTTACTCCGAGGTAGTTTTGAGTTCCAACTCGTTTTGACTGTCTTGCGAATTCCACCGGTAAGCTTTCCATTGTTTAAATCTTTCTTGCTTTTGATGAAAATAGATGATTTAGAGGGACCTCTAGTTGAAAGTTTCACCCAATTTCCTAAGATTGGTTTAATAGTTGGGTTTGGGCAACCTCGGGCTTCATGATCAAGGATTCCACAGTTATAGCAAACTTGCCCCACATTTTCATACCTAAAATTGATCCAGTGTTGAGTATTTTCATTCTCCCAGAAAGTAATTCCTGCTATTATTGGGTTGTTAATATCCCAATCTACCTGTACTCAAGTAATCGAATTTTCATCAATGCTTTCCGTTTCAGGTAGGCTGACGTGATGAACTTTTCCAAAGTGTTTCATCAAATTTTCAATACAGTTGTTGGTTTGTAGTGATATTGGAGTTCGCGACAGTTGAATCCAATAAGTTGTATGTTGAACAACATTTTTAACTCCATTTTTATAGAGGTTGATAGCTAAGTGTTTACCTAAGATTGTCCATGGACGTTGATTCCACACCTTGAGTTTATCCTCCTCATTCTTGAATTTGATGATGAACTCGTTAAAACCCAGTTTTTCAGTTTCTACATTGTTTTGTAGTCCCCAAAATCTGTTGATATGTTGTTTCATATAGATGAAATTGACACTTTCTTTATGCATAAACTTTGCAATAAACTCGTTTTCTTTTAGTAGTTTGTATGTAGGATTTTCTGCTGCGGTTTTGATCGAGTTACCATCTCGAGAAAGAGGATGATTTGTAGAATAGAAATTCATATCTGGAAAGGAAAGAGGAGAGAGGAAAGGAGAGAGGAAAAGAAAGAGAGGAAATGGAGAGACAGTGTAATCAAGCAAAGAATTTTGTAGGAGTTGCTCGTAAAACACAAAGGGATTGTTGAATTTATGGTGGAGTTATGGTAGTGACGGTGGTGGTGGTGTTTTTGGAGGAGAGAGGGGAGAGCATTTTGTGATTAACTCCGATTCAAATTACTTTCTTCTTCACCAACTCTTTCAAATTGAGTCTAACTCAATCTTATCTCATTCTGATTCTGAATCTAAGCTTATATTTTTTCTGAATTTTACTCAATTTTGTTTCAAAGCGTAAGTTGCAAGGATCAAACGTTCTAAGCTTAAAATTGTTATGTGCTATTATGACCCAGTACTGTAATATTAAATTACTCAGTTTGGTGTATTATATTTATATTTCAGATCAGACATTCTTAAGGCTTGAAAAATGGCAAATTCTGTAAGGAAATTTGTATCATGTCTTATACTCGATTTAGATGGTACACTCCTTAACACAGGTGAGGTTCCATTTTATTCATTATTCCTCGATCATAGTTTTATTTATCTTTTCTTTCTTATGATAATTTATCCGTGTTATATTTCATTTACAGATGGAATAGTTAGTGACGTTATGAAAGTATACTTGACTAAATACGGAAAACAATGGGATGTAAAAACAACACATAGATTTGTAGGAAAAACACCTTTTGAAGCTGCATCTACAATTATGAAAGATTATGAGCTTTCTATATCAATAGATCAACTATTATCAGAACTTAACCCCATGTTCTCTAACCAGTAATAAATTTACACAATCAAATAACCCTCAGTACTATGTGATGTGAAAGTAATTAAATTCTTGCAGGTGGTATAAAATTAAAGCACTTCCAGGTGCAAATCGATTGATTAATCATATGAAAGTTCATGGTGTACCATTAGCATTAGCTTCAAATTCTTCTAGAGCAGATATTGAATCCAAAATCTCGTTTCATCAAGGTATATTTTTGACACGTTTAAAAAGAGGTGATCTTGATCTTAAACTGATTTTTTATTCACTCACAGGGTGGAAAGAGTCATTTTCTGTTATTATAGGGAGTGATGAAGTTAAAAGGGGAAAACCATCACCTGATATGTAAGTTTGAATGTTTAAAAATATATTAATAAAGTATTAATTTCGCTCTCCTGTTGAAGATTTATCGAAGCAGCAAAAAGACTTTCTATAGATCCATCAAATTGTCTTGTTATTGAAGATTCAATGTAAGTATATTAATTCGAGAAAATGATTTATTTTATATTTATTTTTTTACTATATTAGACCAGGAACCACTGGTGGTAAAGCTGCTGGAATGGAAGTAATAGATATACCGTCACTTCATAAACAAACACATCTTTACACATCAGCAAATTACGAGAGTGAGGACTAAGACAAGTAAGACCGCCACGATGTCAATCTCGTTGTATCCGTGAGGGAGGCCTTTAATGGTAATCTCAAGTGATTAGTAATTTGATGACTACCTATTGCTATGGTTAAATATGAAGTGAAGCTTCTTGCAACGGCAGCATTTGATAGTACGTAGTCTATTATGAGATTAGCACCAGTTATGAAAGCTAAGAATTCTCCAAATATGACACAGATTTAGCTAAATGCTCCACCACAGGCATGTCTACGGCAAACTCGGTGTAGCAGAAAGCTAAGAAGAGAGCAGAAAGACCTGCAATGGCGTATGAAATGACGATTGCAGGTCCGGCAAATAGACTACACCGAGTGTGCATAGACATGCCTGTAGCTGGTGGAGCATTTAGCTACATCCGTGTCACATTTGGAGAATTTTTAGTATTCATAACTGATGCTAATCTCATAACAGACTACGTACTATCAAATGCTGCAGTTGCAAGAAACTTCACATCATATTTAGCCGTAGCAATAGGTAGTCATCAAATTACTAATCACTTGAAATTACCATTAAAGGCCTTCCTCACGGATACAACAAGAATGACATCGTGGCGGTCTTACTTGTCTTAGTCCTCACTCTTAAATGCTCATTCACTGAAAGGATTGTTGGAAAAAATAATAATCACTAGTTTGCAAAACTAGTAAAATGGAATTCTAAAAATAAACAATATATTTTTCAATTAAAGTAACACTGCACTTATTACAATAAATTGAAAAAAACCGAAAACTTAAACGGTATATGACTTGTCTTAAAAAGATAGTCATGTCGTGTCGGTTATCTCTAAAAGTTTCTACTCTATATTGTATCAGATTTTTGAGAGAAAACTAGAGTAGTCTTTGCTGGTTCTTAGTTTTCGTCTACATTCTATTTTATATTTTCTTAAGAATAGTTTTTTCCATTCTCCCTAGAATAGTTTTTTCTATTCTCTATAGAATAGTTTTTTCATTCTCTCTAGAATTATTTTTTCTATTCACTCTAGAATAGTTTTTTCATTTTCTTTAGAATTATTTTTTCCTCTTCTTTAAAAATGCAAGTGACAAAGTTACTATTTATAGAAGAAATGACAAGACAAAAAACCGTCACATAAATGTTCATCAATGGCTGGCGATACTCTTCAATGCTCATTAAGCTAACCGTTTTTTTGACCAAGTATTGGTAACTCCCGTAATAGCTGAAATTAAGAGCCATTAATTTGTTACTGAGAAAAGTGAATTATTTAATATTAAATAATTTCCAATTTTTTTAATTCTCAAATACTAATATAGGACTAATAGTACACTCATAGTCTTTTCCACCTTTTCCAAGAGTTTCCAAGAGTATGGAAGAATTAACAAAATAAATTGTTTATTATTTAATAATTCCAACAATCCCCCACTTAGGGTCTTTAGGAGGTAAGGTGAACATGTTTTCATAACTGTCAACAGTTGGGTGAATTGTACTTAAGTGTCAATATCTTTCTATTTGAATTAACACTTAGTGAAGTGAGACAACCACCAAAAATGTATCAAGTGAACGTACTCTTGAACTTGACGGTTTTTTATCGAGACCCTCACAACACATAATCTACTCGGCTGATAGTTACATATTCCTCAAACTTCACCCTTTCCTTACACATAGGTGATCTCCAAGAGCGTCTAGCCTTATTAGCCAACCCTTTTCAGATTTCGAGATCATTAAGAGCAATAAAGCTCAGCCTCATTATGTTTCTCACGAATTCATCTAGTCCTTTATCTTTAGGACGACCCTTATGGGCTATGAATTTGTGGTGAGTCTAAAAACTCATCCCTTTGGAACATCAAGGACGTCTTCTTGAAGTCATATTAATAAATATACAACAACCTCAACGGCGAATTCATCAAGTCCGTCTCAATATGACCACCACACATGGCTATGAATTCATTAAGTATGAGAAATATACAACAATCTCAACGATGAATTAATCAAATCCATCTCAATAGGACCGCCGCACATGGCTATGAATTCATAAGTATGAGCAATATACAAACAATCTCACGGTGAATTCATCAAGTCCGTCTTGATAGGACCACCACACATGATAAGTGTTAATATGTTCATTTATGCACAGTTTACGCCATGTTGGCTGAGGTTCCAAATTTAGTCTTTGCTTCGAAAGGGTGTGGGTTCAAATCACACAACTGACAATAAGTCTATTACATGATATTCTTCAAAAATACTTCAAAGCCACATGTATGTTGTTAGAATGCAGATCTAGATCAATAGTACCTCTCCTGCACTTTATCAAATGACCAAAAACTGACCCACTAGTCATAACTTGATTTATTTACAATATAAACAATACCAGGAATACTCATTACGAACATCACACTCCTTATAATTATTGCATATTCATTAGGGATACACACCCCACAATTCTCTTATACATGAATACTCGTATTATAAGGAGTTTTCCAAGCACTACATCAAAGAGTCAAACCTTTCCAACATAGTGAGACTGACTAAGGTAAATTCCATTATTGACTCTAATGAATTTTATCCTTAGGATCAGCTCCCCCACATCTTTTATTGCCAAATTGAAGAATAAAAGAAGTAAGTCCCATGAATGAAAGTACCAAAAATGGATTATGTCATACACATATTGAAAAAAATGTAACACAAACTGATCCATCTTTTATTGAGATACTATAACATTAGCAAGGTGGCCATTTAAAACCCCAGTTTCATACCTTTTCCCCTTAATCCAAAAGTACCAACCTTTCTAGTTGCACTGTATAGATCTCTTCATCTACATTTTTATTCACATATAGACTTAACATTCAACTGGTGTATAATCATGTTTGTGAATGATAGTTAGTGCAACAAGAGTCGAAGGGTAGTTGTATAAGCAAGTATGGGTCAAAATAATCATAAAACTTATTTAAATATGAGAAAATAAGAACTTATCCTTGAGTCGTATCATTTTTCGACTTGTATGGGACTAACTGGATCTTGTTGGATCATTTCCCGGTGACGTATTTCTTCTCATCAGAATCATCACCCCAATGCCTTTTTAGAACCGTTTCACAGATAGTCTTTGTTGACTTCTTAACCACACGCAAATAAAAGGTGTGGTTCGTCACATTATCCAAGATCCATCACCTAACCACTGAAATATTTTTCTTGAACCCAACTTCGAGAGCCAGAAATCCAGCATGTAGTTCTTTTGGTGTATTCCCCATTGGCCTAAATAATGGGGAATACCTCGAGAACGGCAAGGTCTAGTTCATGTTGTTCAAGTCATATCAGTGACTTTTGTGTCCAACGTTGTAGTTGGAACCATTGAAAGACTCCAACTTAGTCACATCGGGAATGACTTTTGCGTTCAAGGATGAAGCAACCGCCGATATAGAAAAACCATGCTACTACCAATAATGTAAAAATATCTTTTTAAATTGTTGGAAAAAATAACAATCATTGGTTTGCAAAACTAGTAAAATAGAATTCCAAACATAAACAAAATACATTTCAATAAAGTAACACTGCACTTATTACAATAAATTGAAAAAAACGAAAACTTACACAAAATACAGAAAAGATTACACGATATATAACTTGCGGTAAAATGATATTCCGGTCGTGCCGGCTATCTATAACAATTTCTATTTTATAGTATATCAAAATTTTGTGAGAGAAGTAGAGTAGTCTTTTTTAGTTCTTAGTTTTTGTCTACACTCTATTCTATATCCCCTCTAGAATAGTTTTTTCATTCTCTCTAGAATTTATTTTTTCCATTCTCTCTAGAATAGTTTTTTCATTGTCTCTAGAATTTTTTTTTCTCTTCTCTAAAAATGCAAGTGACAAAGTCACTATTTATAGAGGAAATGACAATGACAAAAAATTGTCATATAAATGCTCTTCAACGCTCATATAGCTAGCTGTTTTTTTTTATCAAGTTTTGGTAACTCCCGTAACAGTTGAAATTAAGAGTCATTAATCTGCAATCAAGAGCCATTAATTTGTCATCAAGAAAAATGAATTATTTAATATTGAATAATTTCCTTTTTTTTCAAATCCTAATATGGAACTAATAGTACACACATAGTCTTTTCCAATTCTCCCAAGAGCATGAATAATTAATAAAATAAATTGTTTATTATTTAATAATTCGAACAAGGATCCTGCAATCTTGACTTGAAAAATGACCCGATGGTTTATGTCTCCATTTATATCTCGCTTCATCCGCTCCACCAATTATTTTTTCTATTCTAGAATAGTTTTTTCATTCTCTCTAGAATTATTTTTTCTATTCTCTCTAAAATAGTTTTTTCATTGTCTCTAGAATTATTTTTTCCTCTTCATAAAAATGCAAGTGACAAAATCACTATTTATAGAGGAAATGACAAGACAAAAAACCGTCACATAAATGTTCTTCAATGGTCATAAAGCTAGGTGTACTTTTACCAAGTTTTGGTAACTCTCATAAGAGCTGAAATTAAGAGCCATTAATCTGCCATCAAGAGCCATTAAATCGTCATCAAGAAAAATGAATTATTTAATATTAAATAATTTCTAATTGTTTTTTCCTCAAATTCTAATATGAGACTAATAGTACACACATAGTCTTTTCCACTTCTCCTAAGAGCTTGAAAGAACTAATAAAATAAATTGTCTATTACTTAATAATTCCAACAAGGATCCTGCAATTTTGACTTGAAAAATGACCAAACGGTTTGTGTCTTCATTTATATCTTTCTTCATCCACTCCACCAATTTCTACTAGCCCATCCTTAAGCAAATTAACCCTAGTTAGAATAGCTTTTCATATGTTCGAGTAGCTATCCTTTCTCTCCCTTTGAAGTAGTCCATCCTTAAAATATTTATTTTTAAAGACCTCCACACACGCAACCTCGCGATTTTGGAGTAAATTCCACCCAAGCTTTACTAGTAGAGCCAATTTACAATTTTTCGCACCTCGTAATCCCAAGCCTCCCACCAATTTTGGTTTACACACTTGATCCCAGGAGACCCAATGGATTATTCTTTTCTCATCGGAGGATCCCCATACAAAATCCCAAACAATCTGATCTATCCCATCACATACATAAATCGGGAGTTCCACTACTTTCATTTGGTAAGTTGGTATTGCACTTGGAACCGATTGTGCAAGCGTAACCCGACCAGCTAAAGATAGAGTTTTTGCCTTCCAAACCTCTAATTTCCCTATCCTCTTCTCCATAATTCTCTTATAAAATCCTTTAGGTAAATGCCCCGTTCGAATGGGCAATACCTAAATAGGTTCCAAACAATTCGTTCAGGCAAAAACCACTCACACCTGGCAACTCAATTTGTAGCTCCCTTGGCACATTTCTCGAAAAATATACAAGGGATTTATTTGTGCTTATGGTTTGGCCGGCTTCTTTATAAAACACGTCCAGCGTCTACTAAAATAGATTCATATATGTGAGAAAGGCTTCACCAAACACGACTAGATCATCAATAAAAATATATGAGATAACTTAGGACCTTGTCTCCCCATGCTGATACTTCCAACTTCCATTACCACATAGTTCCTGAATACGAAGAGATTATCGCTCCATACACATAATAAAATATAAGGTAGAGCGGGTCTCCATGGTGAATACCCCAGAAAGGTTTAAAAGCTAGAAGAGGATCACCATTCCATAAAGACTGCATTTCATTTTCCTCCATGCTTGACATGATAATGGACACCCAACTCGAAGGTAAAGCGAAGCGCCTTATCTCGTATTCAATGAATTCTCACCGGATTTTATCATACGCCTGAGCTAGATCGATTTTAATCACCATAATCCCATTCTTCCCTTTAAGTTGACGCATTTTATGATCCACTTCACGAACAAGAATGATGTTATATATGGTGGAAGTACGTGGCAAAAAGCTACCTTGGCAAGGACCAATCATATCAGCGAGTAAGGGCATAAGTCTATTGACCATATCCTTCATAAAAAAATTGCAAGGAGAATTTATCAGACTAATTGGACAAAATAAACTTCCATATGTTCTGGATCCACAAATTCAGGACTTAGATGGATAAGTGTACCATTAAGCTTGGTTGGAAATTCTAGTATCAAGCGCATCTCGAAACATATAGCCTAATTACTTAGCACCCATCGTCTGCTACTATTTCTAAGACCAGTCCAAATTATAATTATCAATTTCATTTCTAATTTGGAGCACCCAGACGCCATTCTACTTTACAACCATCAGATGAATGTTTACATAAAAGGTTGGCCCCAATACAAGCACATAAGGTCTTAAAAGAAGACCACGTGCTCCACAAATTTCCGTGAAGAACAATCCAAAATAACCACAACTTATCCACTAACAAAGTGTGCTAATCAGATCTTTATTTAGCGATGATTTAACCCCCATGAACAATAAAAGGAATAGAGGAATATAAGAAACACAAGATAAGGATGATGATAATATTTTTTTGAACGATAATGCGGAATTCATATGGCTCAATGATACATCGTTTACTAGTGTTGGGAGCCGGAAAACACATTGTCAATCGCAATCAATGATAGCAGTGAGATCAAGCACACAATCACTATACGATGTAAGATTAATTGTGCTATAGAATGAGAAATCTGGGTTGTCCTTTTGGCCATGAGTTCTGTAGCGAATCTCGATTTATAGAGTTGTTCATTCTACTCTGAAAACCTTGATGTTATTCAAGGCATTAATCTCAAGAGGGGAATCAATTAGGGAATCCAACCAATGTCTATTGAAGTCTGGAGGTGGATGGAACGTTTCCCGAACATGAAAGTCATTCATGTTAAAAGAGAATTGAATAAACTACCTGAAAAATCGGTAAAATGCGTTAGACTTAGGGCTGCAAATGAACCGATACTCTCACCAAGGGCTCGAGTTTGAGTTCGCTAAGGGTTTGTTTGAGTTCGGCTTGTTAGTTAAACAAACCAAGTTCAAGCTTTAAATTCAGGCTCGTTTACTAAACGTGACAAACTCAAACCTATATAAGCTCGTCTCGTTAAGCTCGTGAACAGTTAGGTAAGGGTTCTTTAAGAGCTCGTTAATAGGCTTGGTAGATATATTCAATTAAAGTTATATATGTATATATGCAAAAAGTCAAACCACGTAAAAGTTTTGTATATGTATTTAATTATAACTAAAATATTTTATATCTAATAATAACTTTTTTTATTATCTAATAAATATACTAATAGTATCTACGGTTGCAAATGAACTGATACTCTCACCAAAGGCTCGGGTTTGAGTTCGCTAAGGGTTTGTTTGAGTTCGGCTCGTTAATTAACGAACCAAACTCAAGAAAGCTAAAGTTTGGTTCGGCTCGTTTCGTTTCAAACTCAAACCAAGCTCAAGCTCACTATATATTAGCAAACAAACTCAAGAAAGCTGAAGTTTGGTTTAGTTCGGTTCGTTTGCAACCCTAGTTAGACTTAATATCGATATATCAGATTGTCCTCATGGTTCCTTCTTTTGTCAAATGGTTATATAGATGAAGGATGCAACAAGATACAAAAGTTATCCAATTCCACACAACTTGTGGCCATGGCTGTTAAGTTAGGCTGACTGGGGCTGAGGAAAAGAACTCTAATCACCAAACAACGTGCCTTAAAGCTTGTGATTGTCCTAATAGTTCAGTCATTGAGTTCTATGATAGGTTAAATAAGCGCTATAAAAATAGTGGTATTGGTTAGTCATTGTTCGTTTTTTTCTTTTGACCAAAAAATAAAAAAATTCACTAACACATCTTTTGTAGTACTGATTTATTTCGCTTGTTAATTTGATTTAACTTTTTTCTCACTTCCACTCCTTTATGTTCCAAGAAATATACGTTTTTAGGCCTCAAATTCTGAAATGAGAATTTTAAAGGTCTGGTTAGATGTTATGTTTTTAAAGGCCTGTTTAGGATTTTTTCTGGTTTCTGGTTATATTTTTTGGGGGTATATACCCACTATGTTAATTTTTTGGGGGTACATACCCACTTTTTTTTATTACATTATAAGTCCCTATTGTTCAGAGTTCAATGTTCTTTTTTCCTTGTTCAGGTCAGTCTAAAGTGGTGGTGAGTCCAACGTGGTAGTGAAGAACCATACCTACAAAAACAGTGGGTTCATTACCCGCAAAAACAGTGGGTCTATTACCCACTAGAACAACACGATTAGTCCCTAAAACAGCACGAAATAGTGGGTATAAATCCACTAAAATTCCAAAACAGTGGGTATTTACCCACAAAAAATGCAATTCTACCCACTGAAAATGCATAACAGATCTGAATAAACAGATATGAGAACGAGTTTCTTGTGGCTCGTTAATGGTGTCAGCTTTCTTGTGAGGCGGAGCAGAAAGAGGGGGAGATTCGCCGTAGCAGGTTGACCTGCGAATGGCCACCGAATGGCGGCGGGATCTGGCAGGTTGGCCTCTGAATGGCCACTGAATGGAGGCAGGTGGCGTGGAGGCTATGCAAAGAACGGGCCATGTAGATATGACGCAGGGTTCGCTGGATCTGCTGAGATGGCGGGGAGATTCCATGGTGGTGCTCCGATGACAGGAAGCTGAAGAGGGCGGTTCTTTTGGCGTGCGGTGGGATACAAAGCGAAGAGAGAGAGTGAGGGGTGGGGCAGGGTTTTTGGTGCGGAGGTTTTCTTGGTGGTGCTCCGGTGACGGGAAGCTGAAGAGGGAGGTGTGAAGAGCGCTGCAGACCTGTCGAGAGAGAAAGGGGGAGGGGGTGGGTTTTTATGGTGTTTTTTAGTTGGATTCTAATTACTAGTTAGTGAGGCTGGTGTCGCCTAGGGTGTGATAAAAATAAGATAAAATTAAGTCAAGAAACTACGCACTCTCACCCTAGACAGGCACAGTACTGCAAGTATTACATGACGTATGCAAGTTTTAGTTAGTAAGTTGAGTTCGTTCTCAGGGACTTAAGTGTGTTAATCGCGTGAGTAGAAATAACGAGTAAGAAGTAAATAATTAAAGATAGAAAATAAAAGATATGGATTTTCGAAAATAACAAATTAAACTAAGAATTTAAAAGACAATAAAGTAAAAGATTAAGAATATGAGATGAGAGATATAGCTTAGGTTTTGCTAGTATGCACTAATCCTTCTAATTCTATCTATAAATCTAGTTCATAAGGGAGAATATTAGCTCTTGGTATACTTAGTCAGGATTCTAAATTCCCATACCTTAGACCTTGAGAGCGACTAAGGGGGATACGGCACAACCAAGACATGGTTTCAAATAGGGTTATCAAACACTACTAAGGCCCTAAGCAAACACTGCAATCATTGGTGATATGGTGGTTAAAACAAACCCTAATGACTATCTAGTTAGAATCATGTTTTGTCAGAACTAATATCGACACTAGACATTATGTGGTGGTTCAATAGTTAAACACCCTATCAAGGAGACCATCTAACTACTATTAAAACAATCCTAAAGTGATCAGTTGTAGGAAAGACAATAAATCAAAACACATAAACAAATATAAAGTAAGTAGCTAATATCAAATTAAAACATATAATTCCCAAAGAAACTTAGATAGAAGAATTAGAATTCATAGTTTATACATGATGCAAAACCCAAGCTATGGGAGGTTTAGTTCATACCTGAAGGAAATAAACTAAAAGAAATTACAAAAGACATCATCTTGCTCTCTACAATAAACTGGAAGAATAAAACCTTAAGAACTAATTACTATGAGGCAAGGATTGTTTACAAGTGATATACGGGTGTATTTATAGGTATTTAGAAGACCTAATTCGTTTTCTTGAGGAAGAGATAAAGTATTGGACTTCTAGCCCAACTCAAATTCGTATGGAAATAAAGATAAACACTGCTGGACCGTTTTGAGCATATCTTCTTCGTTATTGGCCGGTTTGAGCTCCATAAGATACCAAAAGAATCGTAACAGAATTATCTTTGTCCCTAAGAAAGGAAATTACCAAAATCGGCCTATTTCTTAGGTAAATAACCACTTCTTTAGGTGTGTACTGCAGAATTCAGATTTAGGCAGCTTTTCCTTTTCCATCTTTTTAGCTTTTGTTTCCTTATCTCCAATTACCATGCTAATCTCTTTCCATAAGTTGTAGTCTTTGACTTGGAATCTAATTAAGCTCCATAATTATCTTTAAAGTTACACACGAAATAAACAATTAAACCCAATATGCTCTAAAATATTATTTTACTAAATCAAGACTCAAAATAGGAAAGTGCACTATTTCTCAAGAAAATCGACATTTATGACTTCTAAAACACTAAAAATGATGTCTCATCCTCACATTAATCTATCACAAATGAGGAGACATCAGAGGCCTTTATTTAATAAACAAGAGTGTACTTGGGCCTATAATATATTATTAAGTGGATGTCCTTTAGTTTCTAGACCTCTTCAATTCCCATCTTTATGAAATGGACTTAATGTATGAGATGAAGGGTCATATATCTCCTATAAATATATGACCTTCATCCCCATTGTATTTTACACATATGTTTGAAAGAAGAAATGCTATTATTCTCTCCATCTAGTCTAGCAATTCTATTCATATTTTCCATCTAGTTCAGCTAATATTATACTAGTTTATAACACGTTATCAGCACAAGTCTCTGCCGATCGAATCAAGGAAGAATATTTCCAGGTATGATCTATATTGTTCTAATTTATATATATATATATATATATATTTTCACAAAGAATAAGAGAGAGTATTATAAGGACTTTCCATTGCAGGCCTGAAGCCGATATGTAAATTTAATTTTGAATGACTTGAAAATAAGACAAGATGTATTTCTAGGCGGCTAGAAGCCTACAATGCCTGAAGCATGGAAAAATAATCGTATAGGCCTGAAGCCTAAATTTTATATTATAGGCCCGAAGCCTAGGAAATAAAATATATGCCCGAAGTATAAAATAAAATTCGGAAACTAACGCTATAAAGGCCAGAAATTATATCATATGGAGTAACATATGAAGTATCTTCAATTTATAGGTACGAAGTCTAACACAAAATTCTATATTACAGAAGCATATACTGAAATTTAAAGGTCTGAAGCCTATATGCATTTTTAGAAAGCCTAAGCTAATTATTTATTTTAAAGGGTTTGAACCCTTAATAAATTCAAAACCCCGAAACTATAAAAATTAATGGTGTAGACTCAAAGTCTCAATTTCGATTAATATAGATGATGCTATATGTAGATTTATTTATCATCTCGAAATAGAAAAGAAAAAATAGAATTGGTATAACTTTGAGAAGTATGGAAGATTTGAACTTGAGACTTTAGATAGTAGAGTATTTGGGTATAACCGCTAGTCTATACATTTATTTTGTCTTATACCAGTAATTTTTGAACAATATACTCTACAATTCTACATTTTGTTATATATTATTCACATTCTACAATTTATAGGCCCGAAGCCTAAATAGAACTTTATATTATCGGGAACATATACCAAAAATTATTGGCCCGAAGCCTAAAACTCAATTTATATGTCAAAAGTATATTACAAATTTTATAGGCCGGAAACCTATCACAAATTTTATATGTCAGAAAAATAAAATAAATCTCATAGGCTTGAAGCCTTGATTACAATTTATATGCCTGGAGCATAAAAAAAATTACTTAAAGGCTTGAAGCATAGATCAAATTTTAAAAGTTTGAAACCTATATCAATTTTGTTATAATATCCACAAAAGAACTGATGTACAAAATTTAACTTGTAAAGAAAAAAAATCTAAAGGCTCGAAGCCTAGGTCTAATTTTTAAAGGGTGAAGTCTGGATTAAATTCTTAAGACTCGAAACCTATATGGATTTTTAAAGTCTTGAAGGCTAGATTAAATTTTAACGGCTAAAAATCTAAAAGAATTGCAAAAACTTGAAGTTTTAATTCATATTTATGGGTTTGAAAAAAAAAAGGTGGTATATGATAAAAGAAACTAATATAGATATTATGGATATTTAAGAATCGAATTGTGTCATATGTAACACAATGATTTCATTCATAAAAGATACATAAAATTAGGGGGAGAAAAGTTGAACCAAATAATTTTATGAAGTGAACCAACTTTTGCGATAATTTATGCAAGATTTGCATGATAAAGGTTTTGAACTTGTAGCCTCCTTTATGAATGTTAAGGGTCATACCATTTGGACAATCTAATTATTTGTTAGTAAATTGGACAAAAGGAAATGTTAGTACAATTCAGGTACTGCTAAATTTAGTGAGGATTTCAATCGGGCAAATGTAATATTATCAAGTGGAACAAATACATGTCTCCTAGTATCAGATCACGCATATCCTCGTGAAGTAGTTATAGCGCGAATAAAAGTTTTACAAAATACTATGAGATTGTTTGTCTCTTAAGCAAGCAAAGTAATGAATTATTGATATAATCATAATTCGTGTTCCATTTACGTAATACTATTCCCTGAAGTGATTAGAATTACATTTCCTAAACGAATGTAATAACTTTCAAATGCGTATCGAAATAAAAATTGTGGTGACAAAATTTGATTGAATAAAATCACATTCTCTTGCTCAAAACCATTCCATGTAGTGGATGGAATTGCATTCCTTGTAACGATTGTTGAATTTTTTTCAATCTCTTTGAAAATGAATATGTAAACAAAACTGGTAGGGTTAAATACGATTAGATATTGTATTCTCTAGATAAAATTATTCATTATAATGAATAAAACTGCATTTCCTGAAGAAAATGCTACGTCTTCTAATGTGTATTGGAGTCAGCGTGGTGGAGATCCGAACTCCACCTGAGGTTGAAATTCATAATAGTGTTTCAGAGTTTTCTTTGCTGGTATGTTTTCGTAAAGTATATATAATTTATATATACATGACTGCTTTTACTAGAATTGTTGTTTAAGAAAAAAAAAGGAGGCGAGGACAACAAGATTTATCGTGAAAAAAAAAAGATTAGATGCAAAACATAACAAAAAAGGACGAGATTAATTATTTCATGAGAATATAAAGGAAAAATAGGATACCGTCGCTATACTTCTAAACTTCAAGGTTACATAATTATTCTCCAGAAGTAAATATTATTGTAGCTAGAAGTATTTTGAGAAAAAAAAGATAATGTTAAGACCTTTTACAGATTTCATGTCATGAAAGTACTCCTGAAGTAATAATATCGTAAGTAGGGTTATATCCCAATATTAGGGTTTAGCATTATATTTCCTTGTAAACTATAACGTTTCATTCCTCAAAGTAATTTGCTACATTCCCTAAAGTGAATGTAACTGTTTTCATTATCTAAATAAATAGACGTGTGGATGACAGAACAAGTGAATTAATGTTGTATTCCCTGGAGATACAAAATCACATTCTTTAAAGGAAATTCATTATTTCTAGCTTTTACAAAAATTGACCTGGAGTGACTTAAATATTATTTTTCCTAACTAAAAACCATTCCTTGAAGTGAATGGAAGTGCGTTTCTAGAAGAAAATGCAATGTCTTTCAATGTGTCTGAAATTGACATCTTGGCAACTCAAACTCCAAACGAGGTTAAGGTAAGAAAAAAAATCCTTACCACCAGAAGTGGATAATAAGGAATATTTTGAAAGTAAAACTTCACGGTAAATAAGCTATCACGAAATGATAAGCATGAATATTATCGATAAAGTGGAATTATATAGGTTCGCCTACTCCTGGAATACTAAGACATTTAGTTGATCTAATTAAAAGTTTTTGGATGCCCAAAAGTTATGTTACCTTGTGGTACAAAATTGACAAATTATGTTAAAAGTAAACCCCGAAGAAATTTATTAAATGTAAAGGATAATATCCAAAATTAGTATTTTGTATAAGCCACAAGTGTCTGTAACAATCTATATCTTTTGCATTATTTACTAATAGTTTCACCAAAAGTGTGTATGAAAATAAAATATGCTATTTCTTTTGGGTTATATAATATACAGATTCGAGCAGTTGAAACGCTCATTGTGCAAAAGAAAAGATGTCATAATCCAAAGAACTTTGTATTATAAAATGACTAATTTGGTCACCTGGTGATAGTAATGATGTGTCAGCTAATAGATTATTCACTTGGTCACTACTTAAAAGAACCAAAAGATTCATTTTACCAAGTGACTACCCCCTTATTATGGGAGGAGAGATTAGTCAACCTAAAATTGCGTGACGCATGGTGGAATACAATTTATTATATCATTTATATCCACAAAGTAAAGAATAGGAACTTGATGTTAAAAGGAATATCTATGTGCAAAGTATTGCAAATAATATACCTATTACATTCGCAAGTAGAATATATCAAAATTCAAAAATATGTTGTTAACGCTCCAACATAGGTTATTGTCCCATATAGACACATAACAAATATTCCATCGAATGTATCAAACCAACACATGAAGCGTGGTAAGCCTGTCAATTTAAAGTATACCATGCCCCAAAGAAGAAAATCTCATGAGTAAATGATTAAATGGTAAATATTGTGGAACGTGCAGTCCACGTGATACGACAGGAATTACTAAGCCAACTAATGTTGGCACACGCATTTCTCTTAAAGAAAGTAATGGTCATGAAAGGACCTAGGTACCTAAATACGAGAAAATTTATGTAGATTATTAGTCTACTGAAAATATTTAAAACCGTTAGAATAGTTTATGGGATTAATATATTTTCATTTAATATAGTGTTTGAAATAAATAATAAGGATTCTAAACCAAAAAGTGGTGAAATATGTTGGGTAATAGTGAATTTTGAAATAAAAAAACACTACTTGTATCACGAAGGTTCCTGCAGAAACCTAGATTTAACTATGGGAGACGTCCTCATTCTTATGTTATGGATACAGTGTAGTGATTATTATATGGATATTAAAGTTTTTGATAAAAAAATAGGTGTTGGAAGCATGACATGTGCCCAAACAAGAAAGGTGTTTGAAAGCACAACAAGTGCCTGAAGCACGATAGGTACTTGAAGTACTTAGAGCGTTTATATATGAAATTATCGAAGATTGAGAAGTTCCTGAAATATAAAAGTTCATGGAGTATAAAAGTTCTCGAAGAACGTAATTTATTTAAATCACAAGAGAAAAGTGTATGAATTATGAAAGATACTCGGTAACTGTTGTCATAATGAAAAGGATGTGATATTTGCGTATTGTACTCTTTTTCCTTCACTAAGGTTTTTCCCCACTGGGTTTTTCCTAGTAAGGTTTTAACGAGGCATGCAAATATTGATTGTCAAAGGAAGTATAAACTCTTTTATGGATCAAGAAAATGATATTACTATCACTAAATATCCTCAAGTAAAAATCCAGAAGATTTACTAATTAAAGTTTCATTAACAACGACATCAAGGTACAAATATATTTAAAAATATGTAATGTCGTAATGAGGGGGAGAATATATTGAATTCTGTTATTTTTCCTTCACCACGGTTTTTCCCATTGGGTTTTCCTGGTAAGGTATTAACAAGACAAACTGAATACGTGTCATAACCCCTAATGATTAGTGTACTCTTTTCCCTTCATCAAGTTTTGTCCCAATGAGTTTTCTTGATAAGGTTTTAATGAGGCATATCTTTTAGTGAATATCCAAGGGGGAGAGGTATGAAATATTTATTTAAGTGGATTATTCAACATACCCAAAAGAAGTGTGGTATATCTTCAACAAGAATATATTGATGGTATTGTATGAGGATACTATTGCTTGTACCACACATAATTAGAATGGTTGCATCAAGGAGACAAAACAAAACATATTTCACCAAAGTATCTTACACACACGAGCTACATAAGAATGTGGATATTGACACCCGACAGATACAATCACACAATAATTTTGTAGATTTTCCCGATGAAATCATTGTCAACCACAATATTCAAGAAGTAGGTCCACAATATTGAAATACGACAACTCTCAGATCTCTTGCCAACATCAGGGGGGGCGTAAACAAGACTGTACTCTTTTACCTTCGTCCAAGTTTTGTCCTAATGGGTTTTCTTGGTAAGGTTTTAACGAGGCAGCGTTTCAAGATGATTAGTTCCATCTATATGTACTCTTTTCCCTTCGACCAAGTTTCTATCCCACAGGGTTTTTCTTGGTAAGGTTTTAATGAGACATATTTCATAAGGAATGGACATCCAAGGGGAAGTATTGTAAATAATATATTATTAAGTGGATGTCCTTTAGTTTTTAGACCTCTCAAATTCCCATCTTTATAAAATAGACTTAATGTATGAGATGAAGGGTCATATATCTCCTATAAATATATGACCTTCATCCCTATTGTATTTTACACATATGTTTGAAAGAAGAAATGATTTTATTCGCTCCATCTAGTCTAGCAATTCTTTCCATATTTTCCATCTAGTTCAACTAATATTATACTACTCCATCTGTTTCAAAATGTTTGTCTACTTACTAAAAATGTAGTTTCAAAATGTTTGTCCACTTAGAATATTAAGACACTTTTTCCCTCTTTTTTCCACTATTATCCCTATTAAAAAATTAAAATTTATGTTACCAATACATATTTAAAATACCAAACGAAGGGTACGTTTGTAATAGGGAATGTAATAATTACATTTCTTAATTTGTGTGAAAAGTTTATAACAAGTGAGGCCGTGTACTTGGACCTTTATAACTCTTTTACCCTTATTGCCCAAAGCGAATCCAATAGGCCCAGTACCAATTTCCTTCCGATGAAATTATATATTAAGGCCTAACATTTGGAAACTTTGTAATATACGTCCTAGTTGGCAAAAGTTATTTTTTAAGTCCCAATTTTATTTTGCCTAGTTGGATTTTGTACCTCTTTACCCCTATTCTTATTGGGTACGGACCCAACCCGAGTCTATCGTGTTCTAAATTATAACGTAATGGGTACGGATCTAATTCATTTTTTTGCAATGAATTTTTTAAGTTTTTTTTTACTAAGTTTTATATCTTATAGTCATATGGGGCCATACCCATACCCTTCAAATTGTTTTTTGGGCTGTACCCATTAACAATAACTTTGTACCTATTAAGAATAACTTAAATAACTTAAATAAACGAAGTGAATTATTTTTATTATGTTTTGTACTGCACAAATACCCTATATGGGGCTAACCCATGCTATACAATACCCTATATGGGCCTAGGGCTGTACCCATTACAACAAAAAAACATATACTTATATGGGGCTTGCCCAACATGAACAAAAAAATTAATCAACTGCCCAACATCAAACTTGAGCCCAATGGGGCTAGACCCATTATCAAACTTGAGCCCAATAGGGCTGGACCCAACAATCGGAAACCCCGTATTGGGGTTGGATCTACGAACTGGTGGCTGTGGCGTGGTGGCGGCGCTGGATCCACGAACTGGTGGCGTTAATGGTGAGATGAAGACAAATCCAGCAGCGAACTCGATCACGGGGTTGTTGGTGGTGGGGTGAACAGATCTGAACGGGGTAGTAGGGTTGTTGGTGGTGGGATGAACAGATCTGAACGCGGTTCTTGCGGGTGGCTGTTGTCGAACTACAGGCGGCGCTGGATACACGAACTGATGGATGTTGTCGACCTGGAGGCGGGGATGGATCTTGGTGCTAGTGGCAGCAGCGAAGATACAGCAGCAGCAGCAGGGTCTTCCAGCGACGTGCTAGTGGTAGCAGCGAAGATACAATGACGGTGGTGGTATTTCATTGACGCGACGGTGGTGGGGCTTCAAGGCAAAGGCAGATCTGTGACTGAGCGGGGTGTTATGGTGACGGAGGAGCGTGGAAGGGACGGTGGTGTTGATATTGGAAGGGAGTATCAGATGGGATGGTGAGAGAAGACAGAGGGAAGGATGGTTGGTGGTGGTGCTGCTGTCGGTGGTGCTGTTGGTCCTGCTGTCGGTGGTGGTGGCTCGGCGCTGCTGGGGTGCTGCTGTTGGTGGTGGTGGATCGGCATGGTGAAGAAGGATGAAGCAGTGGTGGTGATGGTAGTGGCTCGGCAGTGGGGGTGGGGTTGGGGGTGGGTGGTTCGCCTGTGTATAGAGAGAGAGAAGAGAGGGAGAGTGGGATATTTTTCAGAACCTATAATGGTGTTTTGGATTAGGTTTAGGAGTCTACACTGTACGTGTAATAGAAGGGGAGGGTATTTTTGGATTTTTACTTCATTTAGTTGGTTTCCAACTACCCTAACTAATCCACGATTTAAAACAAAAAGAAGAAAAGTGTATGACCCTTATAAAATAAAGACCCCTCTTTCCTTCCCAACTTCTAATATTGGCCCCGCTCTCTCATTTAATGTCCTTCGAGATTTTCTTACGTCATCGATCACCCACAATTTGATAAGAATTATTTTCTCCCAAATCCATCATCTTCCTCGCCTTAACCACCCCACCATTAAACTCTTCAGAAAGCTTAGGGGTTTGTTTGGATTAAGGAGTAATTCTTTAGTAAAGGAAACACATCATAATTAACACATTTCCTACACTTTCCCCTGGCTTCGAGATTCCTCCCCTTTCCTCAGTAACTCATAAACAAATCAAATGATAAGTGACAAAATGGATTTCCAATCCTAAATTCTAATCCCAATTGGCGTTTCTTATAAACCCCGAAATTGGTCAAATTCTTAATTCCAAATCCTTCCCTCAGTGAAATCATTAATCAATCGTAACTCAACAGGTTCGTAAGATTTATTCACATATTCCAACCTCTGAATTCATTTTTTTGTCAATTTGCACTTATCATAATCATACATACTAATTACTTTCGTACTGCACCTTGCAAGAACAGAGTTTAGCAAGACTTATACATAATAAACTAATTAAGTTTTTATTAGTTAATAAAGTTTAAAAATAAATAGATATAGTAATTAATCCTTAAATTAATAGGAAATTTGTCTCGGCAGAAATCAACATTCTCCTATTATTGTATTTTATTTTATTTTATTTTGTGATAACAGGACATATAAAATGGCATGAAAGAAGCAATAAGGCACGCCACATAAAAGCTCAACAAATACTCAACTCCGATTCAAATTACTCACTTCTTCACCAACTCTTTCAAATTGCGTCTCTTCAATTTTCTTATTTACTCACATAAGGTACTAACTCAATTTATCTCAATCTAATTCTGAATCTAAGCTTATATTTTTTCTGAATTCTACTTAATTTTGTTTCAAACGTGAGTTGCAAGGATCAAACGTTCTAAGCTTAATTTTGTTATTTGCTATATTATAACCCAGTACTGTAATATTGAATTGCTCAATTTGGTGTATTATATTTCAGATCAGACATTCTTAAGGCTTGAAAAATGGCAAATTCTGTAAGGAAATTAGTATCATGTCTTATTCTCGATTTAGATGGTACACTTCTAAACACAGGTGAGGTTCCATTTTATTCATTATTCATAGTTTTATTTATCTTTTCTTTCTAATTATAATTTATCTATGTTAAATTTTATTTACAGATGGAATAGTTAGTGATGTTATGAAAGTATACTTGGCTAAATATGGAAAACAATGGGATGTAAAAACAACACATAGAGTTATAGGAAAAACACCTTTTGAAGCTGCATCTACAATTGTCAAAGATTATGAGCTTTCTATATCAATAGATCAACTTTTATCAGAACTTAACCCTATGTTCTCAAACCAGTAATAAATTTTAAAAATTACATAACACCCATTACTATGTGATGTGAAAAGTAATTAAATTCTTGCAGGTGGTATAAAATTAAAGCACTTCCAGGTGCAAATCGATTAATTAATCATATGAAAGTTCATGGTGTACCATTAGCATTAGCTTCAAATTCTTCTAGAGCAGATATTGAAAACAAAATCTCGTTTCATCAAGGTATATTTTGACACATTTAAAAATAGGTGATCTTGATCTTATAGTAAACTGATTTTTAATTCACTTACAGGGTGGAAAGAGTCATTTTCTGTTATTATAGGGAGTGATGAAGTTAAAAGTGGAAAACCATCACCTGATATGTAAGTTTGAATGTTGAATCGAATAAAATTAAATTAATAATGTATTTATTTCACTCTCCTATTGAAGATTTATCGAAGCAGCGAAAAGACTTTCTATAGATCCATCAAATTGTCTTGTTATTGAAGATTCAATGTAAGTATGTTAATTTTCAAGAAAATAAATTTATGTTATATTTATTTTTTTACTGTATTAGACCAGGAATTACTGGTGGTAAAGCTGCTGGAATGGAAGTAATAGCTGTACCATCACTTCCTAAACAAACACATCTTTACACATCAGCAGATGATGTCATCAATTCTCTTCTAGATTTTCGTCCAGAAAAGTGGGGCCTACCTGCATTTCAAGATTGTAAGTTTAGTTTTGTTTACAAAAAAGTGTGACTCATTAACAAAAAATGTTACCTTAATACAGGGATTGAAAATACTTTACCAAATCAGCCATGGTATATAGGTGGTCCCGTTGTTAAGGGTTTTAAACGTGGCTCAAAGATGCTTGGAATTCCTACAGGTTTGTTATTTTAATTTGTAATTAATTTTTATTTATTTTTATATAAATTATTTTGTTGATTCTTTTTGTTTACATATTCAGCTAATTTATCAACACAAGGGTATACAGAGATGCTTACAGAACATCCCTCAGGGGTATATTTTGGATGGGCCGGTTTATCTAACCATGGGGTATATAAAATGGTGATGAGTATTGGTTGGAATCCATATTTTAATAATGCTGAAAAGACTATAGTAAGTATTACATTTGGATTTAATTCTTTTTAGTTAATATTAATTGTTAATATTATTGTTTTATAGGAGCCATGGTTGCTTCATGATTTTAAAGAAGATTTTTATGGTGAGGAATTACGTCTTGTCATCACTGGATATATAAGGCCTGAGGTATTATTTTTATTTTTATATACTATGGTTGCTTTATTATTCAACTTATGTTTATAATTATGTGTTTTATAGGCGAATTTTACTTCACTGGAGAATTTGATTGCGAAGATTCATGAAGATAGGGAGATAGCTGAGAAAGCGTTGGATCTTCCTTTGTATTTAAAGTACAAAGAAGATCCATATATACGTACCTCTTTGAAAACAAGTGGTTAATAGTTTTTGGTTTTGAGTAATGTATAATTGGATAAATATATTCTCTTTTGATTTCTTGAGTTAAGGGATTGTAATAAAAACTATGTAATTCCTTATGAGAACCATACAGTACAATGTACAACAACTCAGTACTATCATTAGTTGAGAATGATATTAAAGGAATATGAATGATTCAAGTTCTGAAACACATCTTTTGCACAATCATATGGAATATCATTCTCACTAGATTTAAAGAGACCATATATTGGTATTAGTGAAAATAGCTATATTCCTAAAGTTTTAGACGATTAAATTCCACTTCACTCGGGTATATGAAATATAAGACTTGGCTTTGGATTCGTTTTTTTAAAAGAAATCTTCTCATGTAGATTTCACGACTAGTTTTGAATGTGGCAGATGGGGATATTAATGATAAGGATAAAATGGACTTCTTTTTCGTTTAATCATTTAAAATAATTCATACCTAATGTTAGAGTTTTTTTTGCCTTTAGCTTCTGTTTTGAAAGTAATGGGCAATTTAGCACCGTTTAAAAAATATTTATAAGTTTAGCACCTGGGCGGAGGTCAAATATCCGCCCCTATAAGAAGGGCGGAGTCAAAGTTTCAGCCCTTAGTTAAAATTCGTCTTAAGGATAGGGGCGGACTCCCGTTTGCCGCCCCTAGTGTAAATTGTAAAAAAAATTAATTTTAATTATGGGCGGACAGTTGACGTCCGCCCTTAGTTCATTTAGATGCCGCCAGGAGGGCGGTAACTATCTCTCCGCCCTTAGTAAAAAAAAAACCGAATTTCATTTACCCCCTTTTATCCCCCTTTATCTTCCCCAACCCTAACCAAATACCCATTTCTGAAATTTTCAACCCACCCACCCCCTCCATTGATCTTCTACAATCACAACCATCACAAATTCTTAAAGTATTTCATCATAGAGTTGAACATCTCATATTAGAGGTAATGATTCTACCCTTTTTTCATTATTATTTACATGTATTATTAGTTAAAAAAATTAGGTTTTTGATTTATATAAGAGTAATTAATTATATTAGTTTGCTACTTAAATTGAGTAATTTAGATTTGCTATTATTTATTGTGTATGATTTTGTATTGATTATGTGATGTTTATTGGGTTTTTAGGTAAAAATGAATTTCATGTGGTTATGTTTTAATGGTGGAGAGATTGTTCGAAGTGGAAATGGCGTTGTTGAGTATAATGGGGGAGAATGTAATGCTTTTATGACCGGAGGTGATATTGGTCTATTAGGTGTAAAAAAAGCCGTGTGTGCGAAATGCAAGTGGAACGAAAACGAGGTTATATTCGATTTGATATGGCGATGTCCGATTTCGTCAAACCCTCCACGGTTTCATGCTTTAGTAGTACGGGAGGACACGATAAATGCGATGATAGGTGGGGCGAAGAACGGGCAATACCATGCTATCGAGATTTATGTCGACATTAAAGAAATTCGTAAATCTCAAGAAATTCCTAAATCTCAAGAAATTCGTAAATCTCGTGAGAAGCTTCAAAAGAAAACTTATGAGCACGGTAATACATCCACACCTCTTGAGCCGATTCGCGAGACAATTCGCGGATATGATGGTGAAAGTGGAAGCGATAGTGAGACCGAATCGGAGGCATCCGATGAAGAGGGTTATCATATTTCTAGCGATGAGAATGAGCAAAGTGGTAAAGACGACGATGACGATGAAGATGAAGATTGTTCTAATCCAACAAAATACAATTTTGGTCCTCTTGATACGAGCGAAAATGTTGAATGTCATGATTGGGAAAAGAGTCAACCATCTTCCATGGTGAAAGGACTTAATCTTACGTTGGGTGAGCGATACGTTTCTAGGTGTGCTCTATTGTTGGATGTTAGTAGGTGGCACCTAAAAAATCACAAGGAGTGTAAAACGGAAAGGACGAATAATAAATACGTTACACGCGTTTGTGTACATGCTAAAGATGGGTGTGGATTTTATATTCGAGGTACTTTTAGTCGTAGTAGTAATGAGTGGACAATTACTAGGTTAGAAGAGCATATGTGTCATCATGGAATACTTGTGAAAAATCACCGACAATTGACTTCGGATTTTGTTAGAGATGAAATATTCGCAATGGTGAATACCGACATAGCTATGAAGATTGGATTGATACAAACTCAAATTCATAAGGACTATGGTCACTTCATTTCGTATGGTAAGGCATGGAGAGGTAAACAAAAAGTACTAGAAAAATTATTCGGTACACATGAACGTGCGTTCACGGATTTGCCGAAACTTTTGAATGCTTTACGAACCACTAACCGAGGAACAATATACGAGTTTGATTATAAAAGTGTGGTTGGTAACCGAGCTACGTTCAATATGGGTTTTTGGGCATATGGAGCTAATTTGGAAGGTTTCAAACATATGATGCCCGTGGTTAGCATTGATGCCACCCATTTGTATGGGAAGTATAATGGTAAACTACTTATTGCGGTTGGGTACGATGCGAACAATCAACTATTTCCGTTAGCTTACACGTTAGCGGATGAAGAGACGATCGAGTCGTGGTCATTCTTTTTGACGTGTTTAAAAAGGTATGTTACAAAAAATAGAAAAATATGTTTGTTGTCGGATCGAAATAAAGGTATATTGCGTAGCATCCGCGATGTATTTCCGGAACCCGAAGGAGTCCATCGATTTTGTGCACGCCACTTAGCTAGCAATTTGAACCACCAATTCAAAAATCGTTCGGCAAAAAAGAGGTTCATGGAGCTTTCTTACATGGCGGATGTTCATGAATTCGATAAGTACTACAAAGAATTTATTGAGTTAGATGACGGGAAATACAAGGAATGGGTCGAAAAAATCCCTAAAGAAAGATGGTCTCTTGCACACGACGGGGGGTACCGATATGGTAATATGACAACAAACTTGTCAGAGATATTTAACAATGTCTTAAAGGGAGTTAGGGGGTTGCCTGTAACGGCTATTGTACTATTGACATTCTCAAAAAGTGCTAGTTACTTTGTGATAAGGAAACAACTAGGTAGAGATGCAATGTTAGACGGGTTGGTATTCCCACCAAAGGTCACCCTTGAATTACATAAAAGTGAGGAGTATGCGACTGGTTATGATGCTGATCTTTACGACGCAGATGACGATCTTTGGTTAGTTACCGCGAAGGATCGTAGGAGATCAGATAGCGATAAAACAACTTTCATTGTAAACGTAAACGAACAACGATGTACGTGTGGGAGGTGGCAAATGTTGCACCGTCCATGTGGCCATTTTATTTGTGTTACTCAAAAGCACGACGTAAATAAATCATACTATGCGTACGTCGACGAGTATTTATCGCTTTCGAAGTACATGGATTAGTATGGAGGAAAGTTCCATCCCCTTATGGATGTCCTCGACTTCCCACCATATGTTGGATATGAGGTTGTGGCATGTAAGAAGCGAATGATTACGAGGAGTGGCCGAATGAGATCTTCCCGAATTCACAACGAAATGGATGCTAGAGAAGACCGAACAACAAATCGGTGCGGTACTTGCAGACAATACGGACACAACAAAAAGACTTGCGGTAGGCCCCAGAAAAATAAAAAGTAGTGTCTTTTATGTTTTATTTAGTACTTTGTTGTAATATTGTTGAATTATACGTGTTTATTGTATAATCAAACAAACCTATTGTAATTCGATTTTAAGTTATGTTTGTTTGAATTATTGTGGTTGATTTTTAATTTTAGGTTTGATTGACATATTTTGGTTAATGGATATTGTGAACAAAGTTATATTTAAAAAAAAAAAAAAAAAAAAAGAGGGGCGGATTTCTTGTTGCCGCCCCTCAAGTCAGAAAGTTTATCAACTCTCGACAAATGAGGGCGGCAAACGGGAATCCGCTCTTAATAGAGGGGCGGATTTCTTGTTGCCGCCCCTCAAGTCAGTAATTTTTTTTTTCTTTCCTTAACTCTTGATTAAAGTAAACTAGTTTACTTACTAATATAAGGACCAAAAGTGCAATATTAGTATTGTTGCGGCCTTAAAGTAAACTTTTTTTACTAATAGAAGGACCTAAAGTGCAATTTTTATAAATATAAGGACCACAAGTGCAATAACACGTAAATAGCGTAATAACAAGGAAATATCTAAAAAACACGGAAATATCTAAATAAAACAGAAATGACTAATCACGAGGATTCCCACGTCTCCTTCTAGATGGTCGTCTCGTGGCACGATCTTGAGTTTCTGGTTCCGGTTCGGGTTGAATTTGCAAGCCGGCTATTTGTCCAATCAGTTCTTGCTCCCCTGCATATTCAAGCATAAGTGACATGTGTGCTCGCATATCGTTAAGAGTGACTCCCGGCTCGGCGACAAGATATGCCCCGTTAATAGTGGCTTGACGCTGTCATTATACCAACAAATCAATACATACCAAAAAAACAATTACGAAAAAATATATTAAGATTTTTACCAGTTTGTTAAGCTGCGATCCTCGAGGATGATACTCTCCTTCTTCACCAGCTAAGTTTCGAGCTATAGAAGAGGCAATATATATTCGACTATTTTCACGATACCATCCTTCGTATTCCGGACTACACGCAACTCCCTCGACTAAATCTTCAATCCTAAACTCTAGCCTACTATTCCATAGTTGAATTTCCTCATCGTACTTAACTCTCCAATTCTCGCCCGATCTCCCTATTCGATCCATTGTCGTATGGTACTTATCTTGATCTCGATCGATAGGTTCGGGAATACCTTGAACATACCCGAATTGCCTCAAGACTCGATCGGGCCGGTACCACTCAATGTTGTTAAAATGGATGAGAGGCACAACACATAAGTACCCCTCGCACCATTCTAGACATCTTTCGGTAACAAAATCCTTACGAACACCCTCATAGGGCCTCCAATCAACCTAATCATATTAAACATAATTATTATACGTATGTAGCTATGCAACTAATACCAAAATACCAACCTGATTTGGTTCTTGAGCGTCCAATTCGTCTCGGTAGATTCTCAAAGTCCTACCGCAACTATTCACCCACGATTTAGCTCCGTTCCAACTACCAAAAAAAAATAATTAGTAACACATTAACATTACCAATAAATATAAACAGGTAACCTACTGTCTCGTGGTGGGCCCATATCCGTCAAGTATAGGATAGTGTCTTAGTCGAGGTCTACAATGCAAGTAATCCCAGCACCATATCTATTTAATGAATAAAAAGTCAATTAATAATATAAAACATTACGAGAATTAAAATTAAAATAAATACCTGTAAAAGTAGACCACACCCCTTTAGTGTTCCAAAATCTCCCTCACAAGCATGACAAAGACCACTGTATAAATATGAAAGTGTGGCCGAACCCCAACTATATTTCCCAGTCTCCTCCAAATCAGTCAACAGTGGGAGATAGATACGCGGCACGGTATTTTGTTTCCCAGATGGAAAAAGAAAAGTCCCTATTACGTACATAATATAACCACACGCGTAGTGTCGAAAATCATCGTCAGTTGGGTTTGCTGGAAGAGCTATGCCAAAAGTCTCCCTTAACCAGACGGTACTGATCACTTGACGCCCACTTGCTTCAGGTGGTGGAACGACCCCAAATACATTCATACAAGTCGTGGCAAAGTCAAAGTTTGATGAATCCGTAACCGCAAAACCTCGAATCGGAAGACCCAAAATCAAAGCCACGTCTCGTAACGTGATGGTCATCTCACCTACGGGCATATGAAAGGTATGCGTCTCGCGTCTCCACCTTTCAACCATCGCGGATATTAAATTGTGGTCCAACACAATCCGATCGATTTTCCTAATCTCTCCAAACCCGGCTGTTTCTACAAAAGGAACCACCCGGGGGTCCAATTTCCACGGAAAAGTGGTCATGGGTCTTATAGCGGCACCTGAATTTCGCCCCTACAATCATAAAATTAAATAAGTATTAACAACAAAGGTTAAAATAAATTATATGTTTACAAAACTAAACTTACACTTGGATCATCCCACACCGCTTGACTTTTATGGTGATGTCTCGTCTGTCTCCATAAAAGCTCGGACTGGTTACTCGAAGAAGAAGCCATTACCCCTATATTATGAAAATTGCACTTTAGGTCCCTATATAAATAAAATTGCATTATGGGTCCCTATTTTATGCAAATTGAAATATTAACACAAATTGCATCATAGGTCCCTATTTTTAAAGTAACTTGTATAATGGGTCCCTAATTTGTAAGCAATTTGCATAATAGGTCCCTAGTTTTTAGCAAATTGCACCATAAGTCCCTAAATTTACCTAAATGCATTTTATGTCCCTATACAAATAAAATTGCAAAATAGGTCCCTATATATAGATAATTGCACATTGGGCCCCTATAATTTAAGCAAAATGCAATACAACACCTAAAAGTAACTAATTAAACTAATATAGATAATTGCACATTGGTCCCTATATATAGATAATTGCACATTGGTCCCTAAATTAAACAAATTTTACCATAGGTCCTAATAAAACCGAATTATCCTATAGGTTACATTAGGAAAATTGCACTATATAATCGTTATATTAAGCAAAATTTAAAAAAAAAAAAAATTAGAAAACCTACCCTTTGATTTTAAGATTTTGATGTTAGAGATGGTAGAGATGGTAGAGATGCAACCACAAATGACGGCGGCGACGGCACAGCTTCGGCGGGAGCGGTGGAGGGCGGAGGAGGGCTGAGGAGGGGAGGAGGTTTGGTATTTCCGAAATGGGTTTAACCGCTGCAGTGATAAAGTTATAAAGAATAGGGGCGGAAACCCGAAATCCGCCCCTTAATTTAACACAATTTGTACTAAGGGCGGAGAGATAGTTACCGCCCTCCTGGCGGCATCTAAATGAACTAAGGGCGGACTTCAACTGTCCGCCCATGATTAAAATTAATTTTTTTTATTTTACACTAGGGGCGGCAAACGGGAGTCCGCCCCTATCTTTAATCCGCCTTTTAACTAGGGGCTGATTCATTGACTCCGCCCCTCTTATAGGGGCGGAAATTTGACCTCCGCCCAGGTGCTAATCTCATAAATATTTATGAAACGGTGCTATATTGCCAATTACTTTCAAAACCAAAGCTAAAGGCAAAAAATACTCCTAATGTTAATATTATACTTTAACAATTTTAACAACTTTTTATTTTTTAATATACTAAATTTATATTACAAGTTTGTCAGTTTTTTAACAATTTATTTATAAAAATATTGTAATTTATTTTATACTAATCTCTATTTTAAATTTGAGTCTAGCAATAATTCTTTATATTATTTAATAAAATTATAATATTTATTTTGAAATAATTATTATTTATATTTATATATGAAATTTTTGCTCAAACTATATAATGAAATTATTTAATAAGTAAATAAGTAAGAATTGATTACAAGGTAGGATGGGTTCTTGGAGTTATGGGTGAGTGTGAACAAGGAGATTAAAAAAACAAAAAAAGTAGGGTGAATTATATATAGGGTCTTAGAGACACTTTTTTTTTCTCTATAGAGTAGTGTCTTGAAAGTTGTTCTTCTTAGAGACCTCATTTTTTATAATTGTCTTTCCTACCCTTGGAGTATAAATACTCTTAACATTGGCTTTCTCTTTCCATCATCTTCACACGCGGATCCGATTTTCTCTCTCTATCCCAAAAATGCTCTCAAACCCCGATATCATTTCTATCTCCTAATTTCGAAACGCCGATCCAAATACTCCGAGATATCGAACGGAAATGGCGAACAACGATGATTTCGATAGCGATTCTGGAGAAGAAGAAACGGTTAGTATCGATTTATGAGTACTCTGAGATTTTTTTGGGTTTTAGTTTTTCTTATTTTTCTGGGTTTTGTAGTTTTGCATGTGTACTCTTAGTTTTTAGCTCGATACTCTCTGTTATTTGCTCAATACTCTATCGATTTGGTGGATTACTCTCTGTTTTGATATGAATATGAATCGTCCTTTCTGGGTTTTGTAGTTTTGCATGTGTACTCTTAGTTTTTCGCTCGATACTCTCTGTTATTTGCTCAGTACTCTATCGATTTGGTGAAATACTCTCTGTTTTGATATGAATATGAATCGTCCTTTCTGGGTTTTGTAGTTTCGCATGTGTACTCTTAGTTTTTCGCTCGATACTCTCTGTTATTTGCTCAGTACTCTATCGATTTGGTGAAATACTCTCTGTTTTAATATGAATATGAATCGTCCTTTCTGGGTTTTGTAGTTTTGCATGTGTACTCTTACTCTCTGTTATTTGCTCAGTACTCTATCGATTTGGTGAAATACTCTCTGTTTTGATATGAATATGAATCGTCCTTTCTGGGGTTTGTTGTTTTGAATGAAATACTCTTAGTTTTTGGCTCGATACTCTCTGTTATTTGCTCAATACTCTACAGATTTGGTGAAATACTCTATGTTTTGTTATGAATATGAAGCGTCGTATTCTGGGTTTGTACTTTTGCATGTGTACTCTTAGTTTTTTGCTTGATACTCTCTGTTATTTGCTCAATACTCTACAGATTTGGTGAAATACTCTATGTTTTGTTATGAATATGAAGCGTCATTTTTTGGGTTTGTACAATTGCATGTGTACTCTTAGTTTTTTGCTTTGTACTTTCATGATTCTCTGGAATACTCTTTGTTTGTTATGGAGTACTCTGAGTTTTTTTGTGTTATGAATACTCTTAGTTTTGTTATATAAAAACTGTGAGTACTCTCAGTTTTACAATACAAAACTGAGAGTACTCTCAATTTTATTAAACAAAACTCCGAGAATTCTTGATTTGATCTTGTTGTTGTTAAACTATCCGCAGAGTAAAAAAAGGCTATACAGTATCGATCAAACATCGACGGGTTACTAAAAATCATGAAGATGAAGGGCATGACTGAGGATCACTTATCAGAGTGCAAAAGGACACCATTTTACAGGCTCTATAAAGTGTTGTATGACAGAAAGAATAAATATAAGTCTATGAAGAAATCAGATGAACTTTTTGATGGTTTTTTAACTAAGTTTGATTTGAACTTTTTGTTGGTTTTTGTTATGTAAATGAATTATTGTGGTGTTTTGGAAATTGTGGGTGTTTTTGGATGTTTTTTAAACTTTATATCTGAATTATGAATGAAACGTGGTTTTGATATTGTTTGATTAATTGATTGTTGAACAGATAATATAGCATGAAAATGATTGTGTAGATTTAAAGTTAAACATTATGTAGAACAGGATAAACAATAAAAGTACCTAGTACTCAAAAGAAATGGTAGAGTACTCAGACAAATATGTGAGTACTCAGTTAAAAATAAAGAAATGCTGGAAAGGATATATTGTTGAATGAAGGGGTTCTGGAATCAGTAACATAAATATAAATCTTGTCAAACATACCACGTCCAAGAATCCACTTAATTGTACAAAAATCTGTTTCAGTTTCAAAAAGGGAGTCTTTATACTCCCCTATAGTATAAGATATAACAGCAGATTTAGATAGCTGAGGCCACCTAGACTGAACAAAATTCTTTACTGAGTTAATGCCATTCAGCTGATGAAAGGGGAGGAAAATCTGATCAGTTCCCATCTTGAACACAACAAGCACATCTTGGATCATTATATCTGTCAGCAGTAATGGGAAAAAGTGAGTAAACACAAGGCAATTAAAACTCAGAGTACTCGATGGAAGAGTATCAGAAAGATGAGCACTCACTGTTTATAAAACTCAGAGTACTCTATAAAACTGAGAGTACTCTATAAACTAAGAGTACTCTATAAAACTGAGAGTACTCTATAAAACTCAGAGTACTCTATAGAACTGAGAGTACTCTATAAAACTCAGAGTACTATATAAAACTCAGAGTACTCTACAAAACTCATAGTACTATAAAAGCAGTGAGTACTCCACCAATATAAACGCATAGTGTATTCACTAGATATCGTAAAAGTCTGAGTACTCTTTATTTTTGAAAAACATAGAGTACTCTCAGAAATTTAAAAACAGTGAGTATAGTACTGTATTGTACTATCATGCATTCAGCGGCTGTGATAAACCCTAAAAATGGCAGATCGGAAAACAATAACGTTCAAAGTGAAAAACAATGAAATAAACACGAAAACTGAGACGAATATATGCAATAACAACCATATCATGAACAAATCTACCATGAAACACATGAAAACATATAAAAAACCTCTAAAACGAGCATGATATAGGCACGTAATCATGGGTTGAATGGAAAAACTAAACATATAAGACGATATATACTGGATATTGGGATTAAACAACGCTATTACATACAGAAAACACATGTAACGCACACAAACGTATGAATTTCTGGAAAAAAAAAACAGTAAAGAGATTCGAAACCAACCTTAGAACGAAGGTAACAGTTGAAATTTTATGAGAAATGCAGAAGATTGAGACGTGATGAACCTATGAATACAAGGGAGGAAGGTTGAAATCGGAGGGGAAGATTTGAAATAAATATGGAAAGCTCAAAAATAGAGCTCACGAAAATGGAGAGAGAGAGAGAGAGAGGAGTAAAAGAAGCTCATGTAATTTAAAAGAGAGAGAAAATGCAAAAGAGTATATATATGAGTCTAAAAAACATTTGAGGGTAGAAAGGTAACAGGGGTTTTGGGTTTCATGTGTTAAAAAGTTTCTGAGGTTTTTAGTAAGAAGAGGCTCTAGTAGAGGGTGGTATCTTGAAGAAGGGGGGGGGGGGGGGGGGGGGGTGTTCAAGACCCTAAATGTCATTTTCTCAAAAAAGTAAATAAGTAAGAATTGATTACAAGGTAAAGTGTCTAATATATCTTTTACTTAAATTTAAATGTGAATGACGTGACACGAGACTTAATAGCTGAGTAAGTTAGTCAAGCTAACCATTGACCTAACAAAATGTTAAAGAAGATAAAGGTTGTCCAAAACAAAAAAAAGGAGAAAAGATCAAAATGTAAAATATAGAAGAAATCTATCCTAAACCTTAAAAATAAGGGACCAGTCTATACCAATTATCCTATATGATATAATATTTAGAAAAATATTTACGTCAGTACAAAACACTTCGGGGTTACAAATTTTCAATTAAAAGTGTAAATTTTTTACTTTTTATCCGATTGAGTTGTTTTTTAATTTAAAGTTAAGTTTCTATTTTCATAAAAATGATGATTGATTGTTTATTGGCAGATTTAAAATAAGAATCAATCATCATTTTTAAGAAACTTAAATTTATATTAAAAAACAACTCAATCGGATAAAAAGTAAAAAATTTACACTTTTAATTGAGAATTCGTAACCCCGAAAGGTTTTGTATTGACATAAATTTTTTTTAATATTATATCATATAGGATAATTGGTATAGACTAGTCCCTTATTTTTTAGGTTTAGGATAGATTTCTTCTTTATTTTACATTTTGATCTTATCTCCCTTTTTTTGTTTGTTTTGGACAACCTTCATCTTGTTTAACATTTTGTTAGGCCAATGGTTAGCTTGACTAACTTACTCAGCTGTTAAGTCACGTGTCACGTCATTCACATTCAAATTCAAGTTAAAAATATATTTGACACGTTACCTTGTAATCAATTATTACTTATTTACTTTTTTTGTTTTTTTAATCTTCTTGTTCACACCCACCCATAACTCCAAGAACCCACCCTACCTATCTCTCTATATATTTTTTTACTTTTAATCAAAAAAAATCAACTCAATAAAAAGAAAAGTAAAAGTTTACACGTTAATTGAAAATTCATAACCCATTTGATTAACATAAAGAAAAAGCACAAAATATAATATTCAATCACTTTCATTCGAAAAATATCAATCTCAATTTGATTAAGATAAAAAATAGATCGACTTGACTAAAACTTCAAAAAATAGATGTTGAAAATTTATAAAAGAACATTGAACCTTTTAATTTATCGAAATAATAAGCTACTCAATAATTTTTGTACTGGATAAATATTATTTTAGGAGATTATATATATATGAATATAAGATCCAACGTTATATTTACCTATATATATATATATATATGTAGAAAGTATCCAGTTTGGTTAAGAAATGCAAACAAAATAAAATAGTAATTATACTATAATTAGTTCTTACCATATAAATCGTCAAATGAATTTTTTTTTTAAAATTTAATGGTTATCGATCCATCCTTCGGCCCTCCGCCTATCGGCTTGGGCTCAAAACAAAAGAACCCCAGCGTGCTTGGATCGCTTCGATTCTTGCTTTCCAGGATCGTGAACCAAGGGGTTGTGGGGGAGGAGCAATACGCGACTTGAATTATCATATACAGAGATGAATTGAAAAGCAAGGAGAAATAAATAGAGAACCAAATAGAAGTTTGGAAACATCTATTCGAAATCGTATTTTACACTTAGAAAAAAAATAAAAGTCGATTTTTGCTAATCTTTCTGAGAAATTGTAGTTAAAACTCCATACACGAACCTGTTTTAAAAGATATTAAAATCAAGCACTTTTGTATTTGTAATGAAATTATCTCACCATATAAACAACTGAAACATATAAAACTTACCATTTTTTCCTCAAATAATTTGGTTACTATTTATATTGTAAACATCAGAAGCATATATTCTCATACCTTACACGTATTTGAAAATTAATATGAGGTGGTATCGTAGGAGATGATCTAGAGGAAATTAGAAAAAGAATTTATGAGAGAGTTTGGTGTTTGCAGTAGGCAAAAAAATTCTAATAGAGTATATGAATGTCAAACAAGGAAGTGGGCTAATGATAAATAATGTGCGGCGTGAAGTCCAAGAATGCATTTAGTAAAACGAGGTCGTTTCCCGTATTCGGTTGTGCATTAATCTTATTTGAAAGGGTGTATTAGTCTTTCGATAATGCTGAGATTTAGGTTTCAAAAAATTAGGTTGGGTTAGATGGAAAGAATAGCATGTGGGATGGGCTTTATCAATGTGTTATTATTTGGGTTGTTTCTTTGTTGATTAATTATGATGTTAGTGGACTTATTTCTAGCAAATTTTTCTCGAAGTTGGTTAAAATTGGACTATTTCCCAACTAACAAAAGCACGAGATGATATTTTTTTTATATTTTATAAACACGATACTCGTTCACTTTGACTCACGAGCATAAATTCTCATTATATATATATATATACAAAAACCACTTGCTTCTTGTAATTAGATTGGGGATTTTATGATATATCAAATGTATTGTGAGAATTGGTTTTATTTAACTGTTACGATGTGATATGAAAAAGTAACCGATTTAGAAATATATATTTAAAAATATCAAATATATATAGTATGTCAAAAGATGATGAGTGTTAGGTGTGTGGGAAGTTATTATTAGTTGTCCATGTTATTAGGGGAATTATAACTTTGATATTATATATTACTAATTTATTATTTTTGGGGAATATTCATTTAGTGTAAACTTACAATATAAATTTAAAAAAAAACTAATTTTAAAATAGTACCGTCTACCGATGATAAATATTAACCTCTTCCAGTATGGTGATAATCTTTCAATAAGTCTGCATGATATATACAAGTATAACTTAAACTTATTTTTAAATAACACTCAATAATAGTGCTCTGGCATAATTGACATTGAGTGTTATTCTAGCATATGTTGTCCAGAATATCTAACTTTAGACATATGTATGCAATGAAATTGATCGTATCATTCGTATCTTCATCTGGGGATCATCGACTGAAGGGAAGAAGATACACTGGTTGGCATGGGATAAATTATATAAACCAAAGGTGGAAGGTGGGGGTACAATTATGATACATGAGGAGTTATAATATAGCGTTGCTTGAGAAAATGGGTTGGAAAATTCTTCAGGACTCACATATGCTTTGGAGTATGGTGATTAGTCAAAGTATTTTCTTGATGGCTTTATGCATAGGGAAATCTAGTCATCATAGCAATTCGAAAAGTTCGGAATGCATTGTAAAATAGAGTGGTGGAATTAGAGGATATGTATGGGAAGTGGTACAAATGAGAACTAGAGGCATCATGTTGTTTTTCGGTTAAATGGACATATCGAACTTTGAAGCCAATCAGGGTGAGTTGAGACCATATATCTTTAAAACTTAACAATTAATAAACTGTTAAACTCAATATGCTTTAAAAATAATAAATAATCAACTCAAGACAAGAAACAGTATAATACAATAATATACGTAAAAATCGTCAATTAAATTATTAAATACACCTAAAATGATGTCTCCAACTAAGATTAAATCATCACAAATAGGGAGACATCAATACCCCCAACTCAAAGTTGTATCGTCCCGATACAATAAAATAAAGAACAGTAGGGTAGTTAAATAACAAACAGAGAAGAAGAAGTAGGAGGAAAAGAAGAATAGAACACAATGAATGATCCTAGAGCAAAATATCTAAAAAGTCTCATGCAGTAATGCCCAAGAAATAATGCACACGTATGCTTAATATACACATAATCAACAATCCATAAATTCAAGTCTAGATTAACTTCGCAATGCCAGAAGGAGAGGTTTTCAACTCAGTTCATGTTAATGGCTAGAGGTTTTTCATAGTTCCTAGTATAGCATCCAATGGTCTACTTACCTACAACCTAATAGCTCCATTGTTCCTCCACCAAGTAGCTAGAAATCCTAAGGTCTTTACGGTTATAATGTGGCTTAGGGACGGTGTGGTATATTTGGATAATGAAAAGTGAGCTTTTGGCTCTCTCCTCACATTCCATCAATGAATCGCCCTAGAGCTTGAGTTTTCACTCAAAGATGTTCTAATTCAACCCAATTTTTTATGCTTTAATGTGCATCTCCAAATAACCCAAGTAAAAACCTTTTCATGATGATCTAATAAATTTCACTTTGCCGGTCCAAATATATTTCATATTCATTTTTTTTCTTTTGTATAGTTATGACTCTCTTTTTGATGTTGAAATATCACGCTATTTTTTCATATATTCTTTTCATGCTTTTCAGCTTTTTTCATTTACTATTACCCCGGCAAAGGGTTACAATAATAACTTTCATCATCAATAATATCACAATTAAAATTTCCCAAACCCAATGTCCCTAATGATGAAACCCACCACCCAAAACTCAAGCTCTAAAAACTACTTGTCTCAGGTTTTGCGATTCGAGTGCGGGTCATATGGATAAGTCCTATAAACTAAGGGGTATGGCTTATAATGTGGTTAAATAAAAAGGCTTTGGAAAGGCTCAGAGGTGCTAAGACGGATAAATAATAATAATCAAATAAAAGGGTGAGAAAGCTAAAAAGGCTTCAAGTGGCTTCAAATATGAAAGAACTGCCTTATTCACTTTTCTAACTACCGGATTTTGTTACTTTTTCACTACTAGTTCATAGATAAGCAGGTTTTTAACTAATTTCAAACCTCACGTTCTACACACCAAATAACTCTCCCTAAGTTTCAACTTGACTTCTTAGCATTTCTCATTTATCTTCCCTATCTTTTATTTCCTGTTTTCATACATGCATACTAAACATATTTGTGACACCGTTAAAAAACATACTACTTAATATCATTAACTTAATTAAGTCATGCTCAATAGGTACATTCACTATATTCTATTCCAATTCAAACCCTAAAAATTTAAAATTTTATGCAGAAACAAAAAGGAAGACGAGGACAACGAATCCCCACCCCAACTCAAAAGTGAGTCGAGTCCCCACGTCTCGAAAAGAATCAATAAAGCAATAAATTTTAAAACTACTTAATACTAATGCATACAAGAAATTAAGAAGAAGGATTAGAACTGGGTACCTGGCCATAAAGATCCAGCAAATCATCTTCTGAAGAAGAATAATTATCAATATTCAAGTCTTCAGTTACCGTGTTTAAAACTTGATTAATTTTTGCAATTTCCTCCCAGCAAGCAATGAATTCTTCCTTTAAATAATTAATTTCATCCATTAATTTAATTGCCTATGCTGGTGGCATGCCTGACTCATTAAAATATGAACTTTGATCTTGGATTGGTGTCTTTGCTTTAGGCCTTAGTGGTACACTCATTCTAGCTGTTAATTTTCTTCGTAGTGGTTGTGCTGGTGCCTCTATGTTTGGTTTCTTTTCAATAGGCTCATCAAGATCAATGGCCTTTTCTTTTGTGGCTCCATGCAATTTCTTCTTCTTCCCTAAGATTGAACACTTCCTTTTGTAATCCATAGCATCCGCTCTATTTGTCATCTTTGAATAACCCACAACTCAAGATATACCAAGGATAGAATAAATTTAATAAAAATTGGTGTGGCTTGAGTTTCTAGCTTGGATGAATGATTATTAATGGTACAAGAAGGTTTATGTGACTGTTCTTGGAATAATTTTTGATAGCTTGATGATCTTTGGTGGTGTTTTATGGTGTAGTGTAATGGATTTGATGAAGAAGATGTGTTTATGGAGGATGGAGGAAAGATTTGTGGTTGTTGTTGTGTTTTTTGTAGAGGTTTAATCAAGCTTCAAGGTGTATTTATAAGGTTTGGGTCTGAAAAATTCGTATTGGAGAGGCTAGGTTTTAATTTGGGTAAGGTAAGAAGTTGATTAGGTAACAAACTCTTCACAAACCGCCTCGGACCGGCATGCAAGTGAGGTCGGCAGCATACCGGTCACTGATGTCATAAACCGTGTCGTCAAAAGCGAAGACGGTTTTAATAAATACCTCTCGGCAATAAACCTAATTTCAAAAACTGTGGCACGTTTTTTTCCTTGGGCGGCATACCGGTCAGAAATTTTAAAAACCGTGTCAAAACTTCACGCCCACGGTTTTTCCAAGCAAGCTCTCGGCAGGGAACCTGATTTTGCAAACCGTGGCACGGTTTTTCCACCGGCATGCCAGTGGATTCACCGGCCAGCCGGCCAGCAAGTCAGATTTTCCCAATTTTTCCTAGTTTGACCCCAAACTCATTTCCTACACAATTAACACACTACCTTTCTCTCCTATTAGCTTGTAAACACATTAAAAATATACACTAACTTTAAAAATATACACTACAAAATATAAAACTAACTAGAAAGAAATTAAAACAAGGGGTGTCTCTCAAGAGCACTTTTGTTCAACGTCATTGAGTTAGACGTGTACCTCGAGCTAAGCGTGTTTTTCGAGATGGATCGTCTCCTCTCGTCCAAAGTCCTCACTATCATGGTATATCTTCAAGCGCTGACCATTCACCATGAATGTCCTTTGCTCGGTTGGATGTTCAATTTCGCGCTCCATGAGGTGTGACTTTTGTAACAATGTAAGGTTTCCCCCAACGGGATTTAAGCTTACCCGGCTAGATCGAGAATCTAGAGTTATATAGTAATACCTTTTGTCCTCTATCGAACCTCTTTGGACGAATTCATTTATCATGCCATCTTTTTGTTTTCTCCTTATATAGACGTGAATTATCATAGACATGGAAACAAAACTCATCTAATTCATTCAACTGCATCATCCTTTGCTTTCCTGCCAAGTCTTGCTTTAGATTCAGAGATTTAATAGCCCAGAAGGCACGAGATTCAATCTCAATAGGAAGATGACATGCTTTGTCGTAGACTATGAGATAGGGAGATGCCCAAAATGGTGTTTTGAATGTTGTTCTGTAAACCCAGAGAGCATCATCTAATTTTAATGACTAGTCCTTCCTCGTTTTGTTCACGGTCTGTTCCAGAATAGACTTGATTTCTCGGTTAGAAACCTCAACTTGACCATTAGTATGGGGATGATAGCCGGTTGAAGTGCGGTGTCTCAACCCCAACTTACGAAGGGCAGCTCTCAACTGAGCGTTGATGAAGTGGGTACCTTTATCACTGATAAGAACTCGTGGCGTACCATGTCTTGAAAAGATATTTGATTTCAGGAATGATATGACTGTTTTAGCACCGTTCTTTGGTGTTGCCACTTCTTCTACACACTTGGACACATAGTCTACTGCTAGCAAAATATGAAGATTACCATGGGAAGATATGAAGGGTCCCATGAAATCTATTCCCCATACATCAAAGTTCTCGACTTCTAAGATATTGTTAAGCGGCATTTCGTATCTTTTTGATATATTGCCAGTGAAGTGGCATATTTCTTTGGCAAGTCTGGACGAATTGATGACAATCTTTGTGTAGGGTAGGCAAACAGAAACCGGATTAAAGAATTTTAGTTGCAGTTCTATCGCCTTTAAAGTGCCCACCATATGGTGAGCCATGACAGCTTGCCATGATCTTCTTATTTCTCCCTCATTGACACATCTTTTGATAACTTGATCACTACAAACCTTGGAGAGGTACGACTCATCCCAAAAGAATTTTCTGGCTCTATGACTTAACCTCTGTCTTTGTTGTGGATTAAAATCCGAAGGGAATACCACTCACGATGAGGTTAACTATATTTGCATACCAAGGCACAAACGAATCTTTAATCGAGAAAAGTTGTTCATCAGGGAATACCTCTTTAACCAATTCTGGCTCCTTGTTGGCATCAGATCCTTTGAGCCTGGATAAATGATCAGCTATTGATTCTCGCATCCTTTTCAGTCTCGAATATCTATGTCAAATTCTTGTAACAGAAATATCCATCTGATAAGACGCGACTTAGCGTCCTTCTTTGTCATGAGATACTTAATTTCTGAATAATCTGTGTATACAATGGTTTTCATTCCAAGCAGATAGGAACGAAATTTATCGAAAGCATATACCACGGCTAAAAAATCTTTCTCCGTTACTGTATAATTTAACTGGGTAGCGTTAAAAGATCTTACTTGCATAGTAAATTGTATGTAATATCTTTTCTTTTCTCTGGCCTAACACAACACCCATAGCGTGATCACTTGCATCGCACATAAGCTCAAACGGAGCATTACAATCTGGAGGCATGACAACTGGTGTGGAGATGAGTTTCTCTTTAACGTCAAAAACTCCTTGAGACATTTGTCATTAAAATTAAAAGGAGTATCCTTTTCAAGTAAAGAGCAAAGCGGTTTTGCAATCTTGGAGAAATATTTGATAAACCTTCGATAGAATCATGCGTGAGCCAAGAAACTTCTCACTCCTTCAACAGAGACCGGAGGTGGTAAGAATTTTATAACTTCAATCTTAGTACGATCAACCTCCATCCCTACACTCGAAACCTTATGTCCTAACACAATTCCTTCTCGAACCATGAAGTGGCATTTCTCCCAATTAAGCACAAGATATGTTTCTTTGCATCGCACAAGTACCTTCTCGAGATTGTTGAGGCACTCATCAAAACTATCTCCGAAAACCGAAAAATCAATTATAAAAACCTCAAAGTATTTATCAATCATGTCGAAAAATATAGCCATCATGCACCTCTCAAACGTGGCAGGTGCATTGCATAAACCAAATGACATCCTTCTGTAAGCAAAGGTGCCAAACAGACAAGTAAAAGTTGTTTTGTGTTGATCAGCGAGATCCACACAAATCTGATTATAGCCTGAATATCCGTCAAGGAAACAATAATATTCTCTTCTGGCGAGTTTGTCAAGCATCTGACCAATGAACGGTAGAGGGAAATGATATTTCTTCGTAGCTTTGTTGAGTTTTCGGTAATCCATGCATACTCTCCACCTCACAATTGTTCTTGATGGAATGGATTCATTCTGAACATTAAGGATGGTAGTGATACCTCCTTTCTTTGGAACACATTGCACTAGACTAACCCAATCACTGCTTGCAATTGGAAAGATAATACCCGTGTCTACTAACTTGATTACCTCCTTCCTTACCACCTCTTTCATTGCTGGCATGAGCCTTCTCTGGCCCTCTATAGATCGCCCTCCTTCTTTCTCAAGAATAATCTTATGCTTGCAAATGGAAGGACTAATTCCCTTGATATCAGCAATAGTCCACCCAATTTCTTCTTTGTTGGCGCGAAGCACACAGAGTAGTTTATCTTCTTGAGGACATGAAAGGTTAGCAGAAATAATAACATGAAAAGTATTGTTCATACCTAAATACACATATAGCACATGATCTGGAAGTGGTTTTTCTTCGAGAGTAGGTGGACAGATGATAGATGGTTTCTTTATTGGCTCAATGTCTCCTGATTCTCGAAGTTGTTCTCTAATGGCTCTAGGCCTACCACCATCTGAGTCTAATGCTGCAATTTTGTCAGCTATATCATTGTATATTTCTGGAGATATAAGTGTCAAGGTTGCAGTTAGATTGTCATCATAACTTGATTCATTAAAGACTTCTTGTGTAAGTTTGCCGATGACATCTATCTTTAAGCATTCGTCTTTTGTATCTGAATATTTCATAGCCTTGAACACATTGAATCGTACCTGTTCGTCTTGGACCCTCATGATCAATTCACCATTCTCAACATCTATTAGTGTACGCCCCATGGCTAAGAATGGTCTACCCAAGATGATGGAGACATTCTTATTCGCGTCGTAGTCAAGAATAATAAAACCACAATGAAATATAAAACTACCATATTTAACTAAAATATCTTCAATTTTACCTACTGGTTGGGAGAGTGAGTGATCCGCCATTTGTAATACCACTGAAGTAGGTACTACCTCTCTTATGTTGAGTTTCTCGAACAGGGACTTTGACATGAGATTGATACTCGCGCCTAAATCACATAATGCTTTCCCGGTCCAACTTTCTCCAATAGCAATAGGAATTGTAAAACTCCCGGGATCTTGTAGCTTCGGTGGCAACTTGCTTTGACAAATATCACTACACTCCTTTGGTAATCCAATCATCTCCCTGGTTTCTAAACTTCGTTTGTTAGAGAGAATGTTTTTCTTGAATTTTAGATATTTCGACATTCTTTTGAGAGCTTCTACAAACGGAATATTGATATCTAGCTTGCTCACCATGTCAAGGAACTTCTTGAATTCTTTCTCATTGTTCTTCTTTTTGACACGTGATTGGTATGGTGGAGGAGGATGTGTATTGTTTTCCACTGAGCTTTTCTTCTTTTCTAGTGTCTTCTCTGGGACACTCTTTGGTTCAATTACCTCTTTGGTCCTTTCTTCTACTGTTTCTTCAACCACTTTTTCAGGAACAGGGGTTGGTTCTGTTTCTTCTACTCTAGGCGGAGGTAATTTTTTTCCACTTTTTAATTCAACTGCATGACAAGCATCATTTCGGGAGCAATAGTATCACTTGGGAGTTTCCCTTTTGGCATGTTCTGTAATGTACTCTCCATCTCTGAAAAGCATGCTCGAGATTCTTGATTACCTTCTATTGGGTTTGAAGTCTTCGCTAACACATCTTCATATTTTTTTCAACTAATCCCAAAAGTTCAGCTTTACTTGGATCCAAACCCGAAGGTTGTTCTTGTGTAGCTTGTTGCTTTGGATATTGAGGTGGTTCTTGATAAGTTTCTTCATAAATTGGCGCTGCTTGATAGATAGGTTGTGGTGGATAGTAAGATTGAGGTCGAGTTTGATAATAAGTCTCTTGATTTTCGACCCAATTTTGATTCTGTGGAGACTGATAATTAGCGTAATTTCCTTGAGGATGATAAAAACTATTAGAATAACAGTTTCTTTGATGATATACAAAGGAAATCGAAGCTATATTATTCATACAATTCTCCCACGAATGATTTCTTGCTCCACAACCAAGAAATGAAGGTAAAGTGTGTACTAGATTTACCTGAGCTATTGTTAACGCTTGATCTTGTAATTCCTGGAGTTGTTGGTTTAATTCTTTGAACTTTATAGATTCTAAAGTTTCTTCTTGTCTTTTCTGATTCTAACGGCCAACTTTCCTAGATATCCAGAACTCTCTCCATAATAGTATTAGCTTCTTCAGGATCTAATAACACGAAACTTCTTGCATAAATTGTTCAAACTCATACATCTATTTTAAGTGTCTACTAACCGGATAGAATCGGTCTAGTAATTTTGCCTGGAGTTAATCCCAATCTAGAATTAAATCAGGGAGTTTGGAATCGTACCAATCGCTTGCACCACCGGTTAAAAAGAATTGGAACATAACGTAATACATCTGTTCCTTTGTAACACCTCTGATGATATAAGCGTCACCGATCTGCATAAATCTGAACATACCGGACCGGATCTTGTTGTGCAGCACCACTAAATTGTCCATGACTCGCAAATTACGCTATCATGCCTGGATCTGGTCGAAATTTAGTGGCTTGGATTTCAGGAGTGCCGATTCCTCTAGGTTGCACTCTGAATGAGATGGGAAGATCAAGTTTCCTCGGGCTTGCCATCTGTAAAATCTGCAAAGACAAAACTAAAAACAAAAGCGTAAAATAGAACTAACTAAAATAAAAGAACTAAATAAATGCACAAGGACTAACGATGTAGTCCCCGGCAGCGGCGCTAAAAACTTGGTGTCACCTAAGGTGTGATAAAATAATAGATAAAATAAATGCAAATAAACACCCTAGGCTAGCACAGTACTGCAAGTATTACAGGAGACGTATGCAAGTTTTAATGATAAGTGAATTCGTTCCTCAGAGCCTACGAAAGTTAGAGAGAACTTATGCAAATACCAAGTGCAAGTATGAAAGCTAGAATAATAATACGAAAGAAATAAAAGACAATTTTGTTTGGTTTTTCTAACTAGAAAATAAACTACTAAATTAAAGATAGAAAATTAAATAAGAAAAGAAGATAGTATAAGAGTTTAGCTCAAGAAATAGCAAGTAATCCCCACTAGCCTTGTTCTTCCTAATCATGTAAGGGTGAATTATGTAGAATTGCAATAACCAGGATTCTAAATTTCTCCCTACCCCCGTTAGGGTGGACTAGGGTGGCGACCTCACAATCACGAGGGGACTTAAATAGGGTGCTCCTATGTCACTAGGTTCCTAAATGAGACTGGCCTTCTAATGATGATCGGTGGTTAAATCGTACCCTAATGGTTATCTTGTTAGGCAAGCCCTTCAAGATCACTACTGCACACTAGACGTTTATGTGATGTTTCAATGATTAGACACCCTTTCCGGGTGACCATCTAACTACTATTGAGGTAATCCTATACGTTGTATATCGCAAGGAAAACAGACAATAAGTCAAAGCACATAAAACAGAGAATAAAACATGAATTCAATTTAAATACAATGGTTTCCCAAATTAAAATAGATCTAAAACAAGTCTAGGGTTCATACCCATATTCTAAATCTCAAGCTAAAATAGAATTAGTTCATACAAGAGAAAGAAAAGAAAACGATTACAAAATTTAAGGCTTGTGAAGGCATGATTTGGTGTTCAGCTCCTTCCAGACTTCTCTTCTCTTGTTGTAGGCTTCCTCTTGGCTTAAGGATTGGCCAAGGATGTGTTTCTACTGATTAAAGGGTGTATTTATAGGGTATACGAAACCCTAAAACATTTTCTTGGAGTGGAAGACAAGTATTGGACTTCTAGCTCAACTCAAATTCGTAACCCTAAAATATAGAAAAGGTAATAAACTGTTGCTGTTTTATTTTGGCCGTAACTTCTTCAATACAACTCCGGTTGACGTGTTCTTTATATCGAAACTAATTGTCTCGGAATGCTCTATAACTTTGCTTTAGACCATTCTTCCAAATTCCCAGCCAAGCTTGAGTTATGATCAATTTAATGGACGTAGTAGGTGGAATTCAGATTTATTTGACAACTTTATCTTTTCCTTTTTTATATTTCCTTCCTTTATCTCCAACTTTCATCAACAACTTCTTTCCCTTATCTCCAACTTTCATCATTATCTTATTTCCCTTATCTCTTAGAATTGATTTGGCATCTAATTAATTACCATAAAATCATTGCTTTTCCACTAGAAGATCACTGCTTCTCATCACCACACCACAACCACCCCATCACCACACCACAACCACCCCATCACCACCACTGCGGATCTATGGTCAAATAACCGATTTTTAAGTGAATTAAATTGCAACTTTTATCAAGGATGTTATGTTTTAATTTATTTTGGGATTAGTTATATTGATCTGCTTACGAAACATACTGATTTTTTATCCTATTGTATTATGTTTGTTTTGAGTGTAAAGAATTGGTTGAGGAAGTATATGGTCTTGGATTCGTGTTTCCTTCGATATTGATAAGCAAATACCTCATTAGTAAACCAAAATTGACCATCCAACTGTTTAACATATCAAATAATATTAGTTCTGCATCTACAAAACCGTAGTTATGAACATTTATAGTCTGAGTTTGGAAAAATTGTAAATCCTTAAATAATATCGTCGAAATTGACCGTGATTGGTGACAGAGATAGTTGGAAGCGGCAAAAGCTGACGGTGATGGCCGAAATTGGTAATATAAATAATGAAATAAATAATTCAAAAATACCTAAAATTTATTTTAATATTCATAAGTGGTTGTTGATAAGTAGATTATTACTTGAAATTGGAAAATGATAAGTATTTACCATCAAAATTATACTTTTTAAGTTCAATTTATTATTTTTCCAATTTTTTTTTCAGTGATCTATATAATATATAGTAAATACATTAATTATAATAAAAAAATATCAAAACGATGAAATTAGACATGGACATTAAATGAAAAAATTAAAAACAATTGGTATAAAATACTACATATAGATAACTCTTAATTATTATCATAAATTAACGGCACGGAAAAATTGGTAATTTAATTATTATTTGAAGGTCTTTTAATATTCATGGATTAATTTGAAGAAATGCTTATCTTTTAAAAATTGAAATGCTTATCTCTCATGAAAAATTTCAGGATTTCTTTTAGAAGAGTAATAGTTTTTTTTTCCAATGAGGAAAAATATTAAAAACTACTAATAGTAACATAAAATAAACGACTCGCACAACGAACATACGAAACGACGGTGAAGATAGAAGACCAGTTTGAAAAACTTTTTCACCTTCCCTCCAAATATTACAAACTCATAGAAAAACTTTTAAATTCCCGAGTAACTTGGATTTCTTTCTTGTATTCCATCTTTCTCGCAAAACCATCTAAGATTTTTCTCTTTAGTTAATTAATTCATTAATTAGCATTTTGATTAATCAAAGTAAGAAATTTTGTATATTCTCGTCCCAGTTGATATTAATAGAGAGGATTGCGTGCTTATAGTTGATAGCAGTTCATTGTTTCCTTCTACACCATAACCGTTACATCAATCTCATTTCATTTCTACACCTACTAATCAGGGGTTTTACCCTCAGGTACATTTACTTGCTCTTGCTCCTTTTATATCTTAGTTTACATTTTTATCGATTTTTGAATCTGGGTATGTGTTATTTTTAGATAATTTCCTTTTGGATATTACTTTTTTTCGTATATATTTTTGTATAAGGTATGTGTTATCTGTAACTAATTTTCACGGTTTAAGGTTTTGCTGATTCACTGCGAATAATCTTTTGTTTTTCCTTAAAAAGTTGCATTTTAAACCCAGAGTTATTATCTAAATGAGTTATAGGGCTTCGGAACCTTAGTAACTTGAACAAAGATACTTTGTCACGTTGTCAGTTTTAGTTAATTTGCATTTGGAACTGATGTGTTGGATATCAATGAGTTTTTTTACTCCTTTTTTTTGTGAAAAATCAGATCTTGCTGAAGAAATAGCAAAAAGTGAGAATGGAGAAGCAATGTGGTTGTATTATCAACGGAGAAAATGAAGGGTATAGATTAAATCTGGTGAGGAGTAGTTCATTTGGAAGAAAAAGAGTTGCTTTATCGAAAGTTATGGATGAGTTTGATTATACAAATACAATCCCATTGAAGAAACATTGCTGTATGAATTCATTTTTATATGCTGAAAAGTCTCCTCTCGAAACCTTACCTCAAGATATCTTGGTTAGTACATAAACATTCTTTACCAAGCTTTTAATTCCTTTACTGAAAAAAATTAAATTTCCCTGCTATACAGATTAAAATCATTTGTGGTGTAGAGCATGATGATTTGAAGAGGTTATTTTATGTATCAAAAACAATAAGAGATGCGGTAAGATTTTGATGTGTTTTTTCATTTTGGTTAGGTTGGTAAAAGTGATAATTATTTAATATATTGGTGAATATTTTGTAGACTTTAATTGCCAAACAATGTCATTTTGAGTATAGTACACCTACAAAGACAATACCAGGGGTTAAAATTGGTGGTGAAATTAATGATTTGAATGAATTTCAAGAGATTGAAGCCCCAAATGCTCCAATTCGATCTAGGGTTTGTAAATCTCGATTCAGTGGGAAGAATCTAACTGATATAACAGTAGCTTTATTTGCTTCAGCTGATGAAGATAGTTGGACAAAGAGAGGTTTATTTATAGAAATGGAAACAGAAATATAGGAGATTTAATTTAATAATATGCTTTATCAGTTTGTGTTGCTTTTAGATATAAACAAAGTCCTTACAAGGAGATTTTTCTTCAACCCTTTTCGTTGAAGAGTTTCACTTTTATAGTACTCGTATTACTTTGAATATGGAAATGGTAAATTGTTTTATTGGCACTTCCATTTTGATAAAGTTACTACAGGTTGTGTAAATTTATTAAGTTGATGTAAAGAAAAAGGTCATATGTATTTTCCTTTAATTTTGATTTTTTTTTCTTGGAGGGAATAGAATGTCTAAACTTATGCAGTTTTTTTTTTTTTTTTTTGATTTTTTTTTTTGAATACATGGGAGAGCCGCTTTGGACTCGGAGTTATTTTGACTCCAATGAGATTCGATCCCAGGATCTCTTGGTTTTTGCGGAGTAACCTAACCACTAGGCCAACTATCGATCTCTTCAATTTGATTTTATTCATAAAAACATCCTGAACATGTGCAACCTAGTTCTGATTTATCATGAGAATATATATGGGGAGACATGTATATCTCCGTGGGATTAGTCAGGTGCGCGCAAGCTAGCCCGGAACCCATGTAACCCAAAAAAAAAAACATCCATTATATGAAAGAATAAGGATTAATAGACCAAAAGAATAAAAATAAAGAAACGGACCATAAACGATAACCTTCCATTTTTTTGTCAAATGTTTTAGAGTAAATTCACCTTAGGGTCTTGAACACACCCCCTCTTCAAGATAGGGACCCTTCCTAGAGCCTCTTTTTACTAAAGACCTCAGAAAGTTTTTAACACATGAACCCCAAAACCCCTATTACCTTACTACCCTTTTAGGCTTATATATAGACTAAGGGGGTGTTTGTTTGCACTTAATGGGATCTTAATCTGGTTCATTAAGACACTTGATCAATAAGACTGTTTGTTTTTCCTGTCCAATTCAGATCTGAATGGCTCTTAATGGGTCTGTTTCATTAAGATTTCAAACTAAGTCTTAATCATTTAGACACTGCCTCTTAATAGAATAAGTCCTATTCAGCTGTTCATTCAGCATTCAGCACTTATTACTTAAAAAAACAAATGACACCTAAATATATCATTTTCTGAATTATAAAACAAAACACAACCAAACCCTAGAAAATAGACTCTCTCCTCTCTCTCCTCACTACCGCCGAGATGCCCACCACCATCAACAACCTCTCTCTTCCTCTTCATTGCCGGAGCAGCCATCTTCTCAGACGAACAGTACCCCCACCTCCATGACTTCTCTGCTCGAAGAAGAAGATAAATGGAATCCGTTTCGCGAGCTCGTGACCACCAGAGTTGCTGGAGACTGGTTCGTGACCACCGGAGTTGCTGCAGAAGACTGGTTCGTGACCACGGACAGTTCGAGATCCGAGCACCACTGGACGGAGTTCGATGGAGGCCATGGCTGCATACGATGGAGAAGAGAAGCTTAAAGAAGTCCGAGCCATGGCGGCGCTGTGGTGGTTCCTTCGAAGCTCTCGTCATTCGGCGCCGATTTGAAGAGACGAAGAGAGGCCTACAGATCTGGTGTTCCTTCGTGGTGGCTGTTCCAGATGATTTCTTGATGCTTCGCCGGAGTCTTCAGTCATTAATGGAGGTTTGCTGAGGTTTCGTGATGCAGATCGGTTTTGATGAGGTTTCTCGATGCAGATCGTGTTTTGCAGTCATCAATGGAGTCTTCGGGTTGTTAAGGCTGCAGATCGGGGTTTGCAGTCATCTGGAGGTATGTTGGTGGCGCTCGGTGTTGGATGCTCCGGTGAGATAGTCCTTTTTTTTTGTTCAGCGTACTGAGTACGCATGCTTTTTATATTCTTTTAATTTTTTTTAGATTTGGTTTGACCAGATCTGGTCAATGTAAGAGATAATTTGAATTGTTCATTTTTTGTAATTAGAAATGTGAATAAAATATTTATTTTTGCTTTTTTACTCTTTTTTTTAATAATACTCATCAAATTAATAGAATACTCATCAAATTAATAGAGTACTCCGAGATTTTTTTATTGCACTCTGAGTTTTTCTTAGAGTACTCCGTAATTTTATTAGTGCACTTGAAAAAATTTAGAGAGTACTCCGAAAATTTATAGAGTACTCAGCAAATATATAGAGTACTCTATGTTTTTTCCGATACTCTATGTTTTTTCCGGCGACCGGTGACTAGTGGTCAGAGGTCGGTGGTCGGTGGTCGGTGGTCGGTGGTCGGTGGTAGGTGGTGGGAGGTTGGAGGTAGGTGGGTAGTGGTAGGTAGAGGAGAGAGAAATAGTGACATCACACTTTTTTGTCTTTTAGTGGTAGTAAGGGTAGGAAAGACTATTGTAAAAAATGAGGTCCCTAAGAAGAATAGCATTTTTGAAACTACTCTATAGGGAAGAAAGATGGTCTCCAAGACCCTATATATAATTCACCCAATGTTTTATCATATTAATATGCATATAAGTAAGATACAAAAATCACTCAACACAGGGGCTGCTTTTGACGTTTTGGGGTCCAAAGCAAATTTTAAAATATGGGCCTCTAAATTTTTTTTAGGTGTATTATAAATGATTTTTTTTAAATTTAATTAAACAATTTTAAATAAAAATAAAAATGACATATTAGCATTTTTGTTTTGAGTTGGGCTAAAATTGAGTCTTTTTAAATAAGAAAAAATTTATACTATATGTAAAAAAAACATTTAGGGCCCTAAAAGTAATAAGAATTAGCCTCCCCTCGCTCTGACTCAACACCACAAAGGGTTTGGTCTGAACAGATAAGTTAAGCTAACTGGGATGGAGGAGAAACTCTCCCGTCACCAAATAATATGCCAACAAACTTGTATTTGGCGACACAATCAGTTACTCTATTACCTTTGCGACTAATAAAGGAGAAAAGTGGATTACACAATTCCACATTACCATGTATCTGTTTAATAATATTACAACAATCAAAATTACTACACAGAAGTCTAGAGGCTAAAGGTTTCAGTATCACTTCACTATCACTCTCAATAATTGTATAGTTGGTAGGAAAACCTTGAGCTAATTCGCATCCCTACAAAATGCCCCGTGCTTCCGTTTCTATTGAACTTCTAGCTTCTATAATCCTTGCATCCCCATCAATAATCTTACCAAAAGAGTCCTTGATTATATAAGAGAATGCACAACAATAAAGAAAATAACTGGCATCAGTATTTATTTTTTAATTATTAGTAGGGGAGGAATCCATTTAATATTATTACCCGTGACTAAGTCACTTTGGTTAATGTCATTTAACTTAATAATTGACGAGTTGCTAGGATTTAAATCCTTGAACTCGGTATTAGTAATTGCATCATTAATATTTGAATTTACATATTTATAATCTTTCCAATTTGAATAAGCAATTTTACAAGAATAGTTAGGGTCAAGAGAAACACCATTAAACACAAAATTGTTCCCTCATTTTTATATTTTTCAACATATATTACTCAACAACTCAACAAAATATTGTTCTTTGCCATGAATTTCTTTCAAAGAGGCAAATGTTTTTAAAAACCAGTCACCAATGCTTAAAGTACTATTATTCATTGTTCTAAGTATAAAATATGAAGAATACCAAACAGCTCGAGCCAAGGGCAAGCAAAAAGTAGATGTTCAATTGATTCATCATTGCAATTACAAATTTTACAAACTTTTGAATTTGTGCATTTCCTTTTATAAAGTTTGACTTCAATTGGGATTTTATCTTTTTTACAGTTTCTCATAAAAAATTTAAGCTTAGATGCACATTTCATTTTTCAAATTGTACTCCAAATTTCTGAATTGTTTAAATGAGATGAAGAAGAAAGTGGGGATGTAACATCCTTTTGTTTTTCATCCTTATTATTTTTAAGTATCTGATAAGCACTTTTGACATTGAAATTTCCATCTTTAGTTGCATTCCAAAAACATAAATCATTACATTCATAAGAAGGGATATGCATATAAGAGATTATACTTGCTATCTCTTGGTTGAATTTTGAGTTAACAAACTCGAAATTCCAGCTCTTATTATCAGGCTTAAAAAAATTCTTTAACCAACATAATAGTATTATCTTTAGACTTTATAACTTCATCCTTATTATTAATCCACTTATCATTCTGAACATTAATTTGTAAACCATTTCCCGATTTTTATTTGATATTTTTTTAAACACTCTCCTGCCCTCCGATACACTTTTCCAACCAAAAGAAGGAGCATATCCTATTTTTGCTTCTAAAAATTATTATTAGGGTAATATTTACCTTTTAGTAGTGTTGATAGTAGTGAATTTGGGTTATGGAGTACATACCAAGCAATTTTACCCAATAAAGCTATATTCATTAAGTTGATATCTCTAAAGCCAAGCCTTACTAAGAATTTGGAGGAACAGAGAGATTCCCAACTTTCATAATGAATTTTTTTATTAATATTTTTACTCCACCAAAGATTCGAAATGATGCTATTAATTGTGTTGCATAATTTTTTTAAAAATTATAAAATAAGATATAATATAGTTAGGGAGACTTTGTAAAACACATTTAATAAGTATTTTTTTTCCACTTTCAGAGAGAAAATTGTTTTCCAATTTCCAATTTTATTTAAAATACTTATTACTAACCATTCAAGGTGTTTGCATTTATTCCTACTTCAGTCTGTTGGTAATCCCAAGTAAGAACCCAAATATTCAACTTGTTTCATCTGTAATCTCCCAGTCATAATATAATCAATGTGGCTTAATACCAAATTTAGATTTATTTAGACACAAATGAGTAGCCTTACTAATGTTCCATCAAATTATTAAAAGTTTCAATATCTTTATAGGTAGCTTTGAGGAAGAAGATACTATCATCTGCGAAAAGCAAATGAGTGATGATAGGACAATTTTTCCAATCCTAAAACCCTCCATAATATTTTTATTAACTTTATCTTGAACCAAAAGGTTAAGTGTTTAAGACATTAGACAAAACAGGAAAGGAGACAAAGGATCCCCTTGCCTGATACCTCTTGTAGGTTTATTAATTTCATGGTCTTTCCCATTAATAATTATTGAGTATGAAACAGTATTTACACAATTCATGACCCTACTTACCCATTTTTGGTGAAAACCCATCTGAGTGAACATTTTTTTTAAAATCCCATCCAATGAATTCACAGGCTTTTTTGACATCAGCTATTTTTTTTGTAATATCTTTCCTTATTATAAAAGTTATAAGTTCATGAGATATAAGAATATTTTCCTGAATATTCCTACCTAGTATGAACCCTGTTTGATTCTTATCAACCAAAAATGGCATCAAAGGTTTTAGTCAATTTACTAAAATTCGTGAGATAATTTTATAAATGAAGTTAGTGAAACTTATAGGTCTATAGTGATTCACCTCAAAAAGGTTATCAACTTTATGAATGAGAGTTATGTAAGTTTGATTCAATAGCTCCAAACTACCATTATTAAACCATAAATCATTGATAATTCGCATTACATCTAATTTAATAGTTTCCCAATATGTTTTATAAAACATTCCAGTAAAGCCACCTAGCCCTGGAGCCTTTGTTAATCCTAGCTCCCAAACAGTTGTTTTGGTATAATACAAGTGAAAAGAGATATAAGAGAAAGGTTTATAGAATTATATACAACAGGTTGTACAAGGGACAAAACTTGAATAAAATCCCTTGGCCCTACTGAATTGTAAATATCATTGAAGTAATTTCTAGAAATTTTCATTATATCCCTTCTTTTTCCTTCCATTCATTATTATCATTTTGAATTCTTCTTATTTTATTTCTTTTTCTTCTGCTTTTAGTACTAACATGAAAATATGCAGTATTTTTATCTCCCTTTTTTAACCACTGAATTATAGATTTATCCCTCCATAATTTTTCTTCTCTTTCCCAAGCTTTCTCAATAAGTTTTGCTGTTGCATTATATTTATCCCAATTACCAATATTAGTATTGCCATTAGAAAGAACTTTTAATCTTTCCATATAATTTTGAATACATTTCCTATTGTTATTGATTTTTTCCCATTTTGCATTTTATAAGCTCCCTTTTAGTAATAGTAAGCTTAGACTTTATTACATTAGTAGGAATTCCCCTTAATCTTTTGTTATCTTCCCAAACACTTTTAATAATATTCAGACATTCTAGTTCAGAAGCCCCAAAAGATTAAAAGTATATATTTTTTTCTTATTATTATAGTTTTGATCTTGGTGGAGTATAATAGGACAATGATCCAAGCCTACGACTGGAATCACTGCTAACCAAGCATTAGGAAACATTGTGCTCTACTCTAGATTCATTATAGCTCTATCCAAAATGACCTTTATTAATTCATCACATGTTCTTTTATTAGACCAGGTGAATTTACAACCAGGCCTTGGAATTTTTTCCATTTTTAGATTATTAATCAGTTAATCAAAACATTTCATATTGCTTTTATTAACACTTTTCCCTCCCAACATTTCTGAGATGTTCCGTATTATATTAAAAACCCCAATCATAAGACATGGATTTTTTTTATCATAACACTTAAATATTTTATTAGAACTTAAGCTTTATTAGTCTCAATTGGGGAACCATACACGTAAGTGTATTTTGTCTTAATATCATGTGAAACCATAATATCTATAAAATTCTCATCAGAGTCAATTATATCCATATCAATATTATCCTTGATGAACAGTGCTAAACTACCACTAATCCAATAGGGTCTACATAGTGTATAAGTTTCATCATCAACACATCAGCTAAGTTATTAACTTTAAAACAATTTTTATTTCAGTTAAAAACAATACCTTGGGATTATGCTTAGTACATAATTTCTTTAGGGTCTGGATTGTCAAAGGATTGCCCAAACCTTGATAGTTCCAGATTATTTGTATCATTAATGTTGGAGAGATTGCAATGGGACAATCCCATATACCCTGTTTGTATATAGGAAATGTACCATCTCAAAGAAAGCACTTTATATTTTTATAACTAATTCTTGATAACTTAATTTTATTTTAATAAAATGGAAACAATTAAAATAGAAAAGGGACTTACCTGTAATGGTGAATCCGCGTCTTAACTTCAGACTGGAGTTTGATTGATAGGCTGTTGGGATTAAACGAAGTGGGCCTGATGGGCTTGAGACACGATCCATGGGCTTCTGCTGAAAGCTGCTGTTGGGAACAAACGGAATGGGCCTGAGTGGGCTACTGCTGAACTCTGCTCGATATCAGGTTCTGATTTCCACTGATAACAGTAAACTAGACTGGTCTTGAACGGAGAAGGGAGGTGATGGGCGGCTACCGAACAAACAGTATGCTGAGGCAGTGTATGAAAGGGTTGCTCGGTTGGGTGAACGAGAGGGGACAGTGGTATTAGGGGTGGCAGTTAAACAATAACCTTACATAAAAAATCAATAAATAGTGGATAAAAATTTTGCTGCAAGAAACTATCCTAGTAATATAATCATACATTTGATTTTGCTATCGTTGAGTAGACAATATAGATTACAAATTCTATAATCGAGTAGAGGATAGACATCAACCATGACCTGCAGCCTATGTTGTAGGTATTGCCGTTTAAGCGTCAACTCCCCCTTATCCGCTCACGCCTAATAAAAATGTTAGGCATTTTTGCCTAGAGCCTTAATCGTTGTGGAAGAGGCACCTATCCCGACTAAACGCCGATTAATAGAAAAAAATTGACGCCTAAACCCTCATTTCCTTTTTCTTACTCTCGATTTTTTTTGAATTGATATTATAATTCCAATTTTAGTATTTTTATATTTATTATAGTCTTGTTAGATGAATTTTATGACTTAAATATTTAAAATTATTATAATTTCTACATATATATTACTAACTATATAAATAATATAGCGGAATTTAAAACCGTCTAATTCCGCCTAGACCCTGCATAATCTCGCTTAGGTTTTAGACTCGGTCATCTGCCTAGGTCGAGAACATGAGTTCTACAACATAGCTTATAGAAGGAAAAATATCGTAATTTCTCCAAATACTATCATCCAAGTGTGTTAGGACAATGGAGAACTTTAGGAGTGAAAATCTACCCAAAGAACACCAATAAAACATACCACAAATTCGAGTCCGTACCAAAACTATGTCGGACAAAAGTCAAAACCAGATTTAGATATGGATAGATCTACAACCAACGGATCTAATCTTAAATAGAGAAAATTCCATTTTTAGTTCATTACCAATGGCCTTAAACCATTATTGGGCCAAACGTTTTAAATGCTCATTTTAAGCCAAAAGTATAAAAAATGCCCATTTTAAGCTATTTTACTAATTCCATGAGATATTTCATTGATTTTAAGGACTATTTGGACATTTCAATAAACTATATCATTATTTGACCACATCAAAACTAATATTTCTATTTAAAGTGTCCAAATTACCCTTAAAATCAATGGAACATTTCACGAAATTAGTAGAATAGCCTAAAAATAGGTATTTTTAATACATTTGGCTTAAAATGAATATTTTCAAACGTTTGGTATATAAATGTTTTCATGCCATAGGTAATAGAATTTACTCTTTCAAATATTGAGAATAAAAATATTTAAATTACACTATTTTTATATTAATGAAAGTTTGAAAAAAAAAAATTAAAGATGAAATGTTAAAAAAGAAAGAGATAAAGTAAAGATCTAAGATAAAAATTTATGTAGTAATATGTGAAGTGTGTGATGTGTTCTGCTGATGTGGCTTCTTTGACCGGGTCAATTATTAATTCTAACTTAGCTTGACTGCTTAACTTAGCCACATAAGCGTCTGCAACGTCGTTTGGATTAGAAAATACGGAAAGCTTGTGAGCCATTGATCTTATTTCAGATGAACGACCAAGATTAAAGACCTAGATATGTCATATAAAAGGCGTGATCTCTTCACAATATTATTCATTCTCTTCATTCACTCTTTTAGATATTCTCTCTCATCTCTTCAGAGACAAACTAAGGTTTGCTCGTATTTCGTATTCAAGGCTTGAAATCTCTTGTAATAGTTATCTTGTATATTACTTGAATCATACTGATTGAAGTATTGATATTCAGCATAGTTGAGTATTAAGGTTAGATTAGCAGATTCTATTCTTAGGGTTTGGTGAATACGTTGAATCTTGTAAGGGTACTAAATGTAATCGGCGATAACGGTGGTTATAGTGGATCGACGCTCTTATACAGGAGCCCAACGTCGATGTAAATAACTTTTTGTTGAAACACGATATATCCCTATTCTTTGCTTTATGTTCTTTATATTTTCTTATTTGAAAACTTATTTGAAACTCAATCAAACTCAAACGTTTTTACAAAAATTTAGAGCTGCTTTTTCTAATATATGGAATGTTGATATGGTAGTACGACATATATAATGATTTGTTTTCAAGTTTTGACAAGATAAAAATCATTTACACATGATTTATTGGATTTGGTACATTGAAAATATGATAGTGTGTCTGTGGAACAAAGATCATTTCTTAACTTACACTTCTTTCTATCTTTTTTAACTTTTGTTCTTAATTAATAAAATTATAATTTTTATATTAAACTTTCAACTGTATTCAATAAAATAATTTTAACATTAACCTTTCTTCATTTTTATAATGGTAATTATTTTTCCTCTCTTTTCTCTCATCATCTTCATTATTTCCATCTCCATAATTTTTTCATTTTTCCCCGCTTCACTAACACTAACTTTTTCTTTTTCTACCACAAAACTACTAATTATGCTACCTCAGAATAATACTTAAATTCAGATTGCATTTATAAATTTACACTAGACTGACTCCTTGTTGATTTAAATTCACTCTTTGGATCTAATTAAATTTGAAGTAATTTTGGTTATCATCCAAATATCACCCATAATATAGTTTGAATGTTGTTTAATCATGTTATTTCTTTATTCTAGTTCATTTCTATGATTGAACCATATTAAAACCTTATCGTGGGTAATATTTGGGTAGTACCCAATATTACTATTAAATTTATGATGATTCAATTTCTGTGTACATCATGTTGTTCTTTGTATTAGTTTTTTGGGGCAATTTGAAAAAAAATTCTTCTTATAAATTAAAATTATACTTGAATTTATATGATTAATTTATGGAACAACTGGCATAACTTAAAAGTTGGATGATTAAATAAAACTTGACGACAAAATTTATCTATCAAAATTTTATTTTAAAATTTCAACCATAGTTTAGAATTTTTTAACGTTACTTGAAGTTTTTTTATATTTATTTCTCATTGAAACTCAATTCAAACTTTTTATCCATTTGAAACAAAACTAATAATTAAAATTGGTGATTACAGATTGTGGATTCAAAAGAGGTAGGGTAAAGGTTAAGAAGTTTTTTTGTTCTTTTTAATCTGGAAATTTTTACAAATCTAAGTATATAGATATGATCTTCCACTTTTTTTTTTTTAATTATTACATATTAGTAAAATGCAAAACTAAATTTCGGTAGTGAAAGAAGAAATAAAAGATGTAAGTGAATTGAAGAAGACAAAAAAATTACAAAATTATAGAAAAGAAGAGAATGGAGAAGTTGAGAGACAGGAGAAAACAAAGTATACCAGTTAAAAGGGGAGATAAATTAATGATTAACATTAAAATATTTAGTAGTTAAAAGTTTAATGTAAATTATAAATCTATTGGTTAATAATTAAAATTAGATGGATAGAAAGAGTCTTGAGTTTGAAAATTTAGCATCAAGAACCTTACACGTCTTCATAGTTGGAAGCCCCTTATCTACCCGACGGGTATTTAGGAGGATAGTTGACTACCGGTTATCGGTGAAATACAATTTTTTCCCTTAAAGAAAGAAAAGATAAAATCGTGTCTTGTGTGGATTACTAGCAATACTCGAGTTACTCTATCCTTATTCTCAAAACTCTCTTAGTTTAATTTATTTTTAGTTAATCATTAGTTTAAATTCCTAGTATTACTAGTTTTTTTTAATAAAAAACCAAAACCCAAATCTGTACCTTTTCTGTTTTTTTACAATGAATAATGGAATTTAGATCTAAATTACGTATTAACTATCTTTGCCTAGTGGAGAACGATAAAATAATACTTACTTTTACTACTTGGTAAGAATCGTACAGTTGCGAGAAGTACTTACCCAAGTGTTGATTTTAAATCTGATGTCTCCAAATCTGTGATATATTAATCTAGTTTAGAGACATCATTAGAGGTGTGTTATGATCTTAGTTGTGAGAATATTCCCTATTAATCTTTAGTTTCTTAATTCTTGCCTTGATTTAGAGGATTATTACTTTTAGAGCATTTTTAGTGTAATTTGTGTGTTAAATGTGAAGCTATTAGGTATAATGATGTTATTAGATGCCAAATCAATGTTAAGGAGTTGAAAAAGAAGATCCAAGGTGAAAATAAGAGTTAAAAGGAAAGAAATTGGTTTTAGGAAAGTGCAAAAGCTGCCAAAAGTTGATGTCCAAATGTGAAGACGTGTAGCGTTCTTAATGCTGCGCAAAATCGACAACGGATTTGAAGGATCCTATTTATATTTGGAAATTTATTTGAAGTGAGGTCGTTTCGATATACAAATACACTGGATTTGGAGTTTTAACAAATAAGTCATGATTTTTACAAACTCCAAAGGTCAACCTGTCCCTATTATTAAGAAATACGAATTGGAGTTGGATTAGGACTCCAAAGCTTAGCCCGAGACTAATATTTTGACCTAATATATATATATATATATATATATATATATATATATATATATATATATATGACTACCTATTTTGGGAAACATGTCCTTACATGTCCTAACTTGATTATTAATCAATACTACAATTAGAGACCATCCAGAGAAGCAAGTTGACCAGTAGCGGAAGACAAGAAGCTGGAGAGTGACAAACTCTTCTTCTCCATCCTTCTATTCTACCATTAGGGTAAATTGTATCATATATATTGCGTAAATATGTTTATAATGTCTTTATTCTTTAGTTTTATTTCTTTAGCTATAACTAATTTTCCTATATCTTGGGTTTGCACTATGTATAATCCTTGAATTCTATTTTTATATTCTACGTTATTTGGGAAAGTGACAGTTAATTGATTGAGCTTCTTATTTACATAATCATCTAGTGTGCGGTAGTTATATTGTCACGCTGACGTGAGATTCAATAATAGACACCACCACATAATCATCAAGTGTGTGGTAGTGATCTTGACAGGCTTTACTAACTAGATAGTCATTAAGGTTTAACTTAACCACCGATCATTGCACAGGGACCCGTTGTATCCTATTTTGTGTTAGAAAAATCCCTCTATGTGACATCATTTTAGGGTTAAAATAGACCAAGTTAATAGATTAATCATCGTATTTTGATATAATGCACTTTCTTCCTTTGTTTTTGGGATTATTGTCACTTTAGAGCTTTTGTGCGTTAGTTTTTTTGTTTAGTGTGAAGTTCTTAGGTATATGGATGCTAGGAGGCACTAATATAAAGAGAAGGAGTGAATAAGTGAAGAAGTGAAGATTGAAGTCCAAAACCAAGAAGAAGCGTTAAAAGAGCAAAAGAAATCACCTGGGTAAAGGTGGAGGAGTTTTAGAAAGAGTGAAGTTGTCACTTATTTCTATTCTCGAGGCTACTTAGTGAGGATTCAGACTTGGTGGTTCAAATGAAACGTGTGGGACTTGAAGTCAGTGAAATTTGAGAAGCAGAACCCATGGATTTGGACTTATGATGCAAAAGTTATGGCCGATTTGCTGAAGTGGTGCAGTGCAGTTCCAAATTAATTAAAACGGATTTGAGCCTTTCAATTACTTAATTAAGCCCACGTGGGCCTAATCCATTTTATACAGCTATATATATTTCAGCTCATGAAACAAACTTCATATTAGATAAAAACTAAACGCGCCTGAAGCTAGAGAGAAGCTGCATGAAGAAGGAGAATTTTAGAATTCTTCATCATCTGGACTCTGGATCCCTTCAATCAAAATAGTAATTTTATTCCGTTTTTCGTTTTGAGAATTATTTTCATAGCTTTATTATTGATTTCCAGTATTTTAATATGAAGTAAATCCTTCGTACCTTGAGATTGCTTTATGTATGGGCCAGAATTTTTGGGATTATGTTTTTATTGCCTTTGGGGATAATCAATATTAGACAAAATTGAGGGAATGCTTTTAGTATATATGTGTATGATATTTACAACCCTTACGAAGGCCAAGTAGTGGGTTGGTTTTAGCAAGCAGGCTATCGCTCAGGAGGGGGGCCAGTTTGTGAAACATAGTATATCATTGTTTGGTGTGTGTTATTAAGCCGGGAAGCCTTAACTAACTGCTGAGTCAATTGGGTTAAAATTAATTCATCTAAAAGTGTTGTAGGGTCACACAGAAGAGGTTTCTAGCATTGTAGGATAACACCCTATTTACCCTTACAGGATTTAGGAAAATTTTAGATTCCCGTCTATTACTAAATTACGAATTTTCCCTTATACCAATAAACGCATAAATTCATAGTTAGGCGTAGTACTAATTATTAATTATTTGTTTTTACTTGCTTTCTAAAAAACAATAAAAATTTTAAAAAATTGTATATGATTGATGTAGGATGTAGTAAATGTACTTAATAAGCATATTTATAACAAGTTAATGATAGTACATAGTGTGGAATTTAATGATATCACAATGCATTTAGTATAATCTACATGAAAACATTAAATTAAAGGATAGAATAGATTAATGAGCAATGCGGAAAAGAAAAGTTGAATCTTAGGAGCCTAGAGCGGCATGTAGAAAGTGAGGCATGAACTAGTTGATAACCTGCCTAGTCGAGAAAGTAAAAGTGAAAACATTAACGAGGCCTAGTAGGTAAGAAAGTGAATAAGGCAGTTTTTTAATAGCCACTTGAAACCTTTAGCTTTCTAACCCGTTTATAATTGAATAATTATCCGTCTTAGCCCCTTTCTAGCCCGTAGCCTTCTTTTGTCGCAACGATATAAGCCATATCCCTTAGTTTATAGGACTTTCCATGTGACCCGCACTTGAATCGCAACCCTGAGACTAGTTGTCTCTAGAGCTTGAGTTTGGGGTGGTGGGTTTCATCATAGGATATTTTATTCGGTGATATTTTCATGCGTTTATATTCTGAGCGAATTTCGATGATGTATTAATCGTAACCCTTTGTCGGGGTCTTTGAGAAAAAAAGTTATAAAAAGAAAGATGAAAATTGGAGACATGACAACTCACATCAAAACGAGTGTTAGGGGTATCTTACAAAAAATGATGATTAAAGTGAAAATAAATGGAAATAAAGTAACCGACAAAGTGGAATGTTTTGGAAATATCATGAAGTGTTATCAAGTTAATTGGGGATGCTAATCAAGAGCATAAAATTGAGTTAGTGAGAAAGTAATTGAGTGTAAACTCAAGTTCTAGGGCGATGTGTTGATGGTTAGTGAGGAGAGAGCCAAAAGCTCACTTCACATTTACCATACCTTCCATAAGCCTACGTTATAACCGAATAGACCTTAGGATTCTTAGCTACATGGTTAAGCGAAAGTTGATCAAGTAGGGAATAGCTAAATGGACAATTAGATGCTAGAGAGGACCAATGAGCACCCTATAGCTGCCATATCAAACTAAGTGAAAACCGCTCCTTCTTGCATTACAAAATTAATTTGATCTTGAATTTATTATTTATTGATTGATTTTATACTAGGTGTAGTGTGTATTAATTCTTGAACATCACTATATGAAACTTGTAAGGGTAGTTTCTTTGGGTTCATTTATTAGTTTCTTCTTCTTCTTACTTAGCTTGCTTAAGATTCCCCACTAGTCTTTAGTTTTACTTTGTAGGGACGACAAAAGCTTTGAGTTAGGGGTCTTGATGTATCCTATTTTGTGATAGAAAAATCCCTATATGATACATCATTTTAGGGTTAAAATAGACTAAGTTAATAGATTAATCATTGTATCTTTATATAATGCACTTTCTTCATTTGTTTTGGGATTATTGTCACTTTTAGAGCTTTTGTGCGTTAATTTGTTTGTTTTGTTTGAAGTTATTAGGTATATGGATGCTAGGAGGCACCAAGATGAAAACAAGAAGTGAATATTCAAGTCCAAAACCAATAAGAAGCTTTATAAAAGCAAAATAAATCACTTTGGTAAAGGTGGAGGAGTTTTAGAAAGAGTGAAGTCCTCACTTGTTTCTTTTCTCAAGGCTAATCGGCGAGGATTCAGATTTGGTGGTTCATATAAAAAGTGAGGGCCTTGAAGTCAATGAAATTTGAGAAGTGTAATCAATGGATTTGGACTTACGATGCAATTAGATAGAATGCTACTTCTTTATGGTCTATGGCCGATCTATGGAAGTAGGGCAATGTAGTTCCGAATTATTAGAACCGATTTGGGCCTTTTAATCACTTAATTAAACTCATGCCAACCTAATCCATTTTATACAGATATACAAGCTTTATTTTAACTCATTAAACACACAATTTATATTATAGAGAAGCTAAACGCGCATGAGCTAGAGAGAAGAAGCGGGAAGAAGGAGAAGAAGAATTTCACAATTCTTCACTATTCGGACTCCGAATCCCTTCAATCAAAATAGTAATTTTATTCAGTTTTTCGGTTTAAGAATGTTTTTCATAGTTTTAATTATTGATTTCCAGTATTTTAATATGAACTAAATCATTCATAACTTGAGATTGCTTTATGTATGAACCCTAACTTTTGGGATTATGCTTTTATTACATTTTGGGATAATTAATATTTAAATAAATCGAGAAAATGCTTTTATTATATATGTATTATATTTACAACTCTTACAAATGCCAAGTAGTGGGTTAATTTTAGTAAGCTGGCTATCGCCCGAGAGAGGGGTCAGTTTGTAGAACATTATATAATTGTTCGGTGTGTGTTATTGAGCCGAGAGGCCTTAATTAACTGGATAGTAAATTGGGTTATTTTTAATTCATCTAAAAATGTTGTAGGGTCACTCGGGAGAGGTCTATAGCATTATAAGATAGCACCCTATTTACCTTTACGGGATTTAGAAGGATTTTAGATTCCTGACTGTTGATAAATGACCAATTATCCCTTATACCAATAAACTTATAAATCCATATTTAGTGAGGATTGCTAGCAACTCTCAAGTTATCTTCTCATCTAAATCTCTTATTTACATTTTCATTCCCTTAGTTTAATCAAAATTTGTTTTATTTATTTGCACTTTAGTCCTTCGCAGTTCGAAAAACCAAATTAACATCTACTTTTATTATTTTAGCAATTATTTCTACTTTTTGTTTAGACACTTATTTATAACCTCGTAATCCTTGTGGAGACGATATACCTTTTTACTTATCGACAGCTTGGAACGAATCGTACACTTGCGGTTAGTTACTCCTCTTCTTTTGTGTTAATTTTTATCATACTCTAGGAGCGACCAGTCCCCTTACCCAAGTCCCCTGGTAGTGTTGAGGTTACTTTCTAAGTATACCTTGACGAGAGTTAGGAGGATTATAGAATCCCAGCTATTTATACTTGTTTAAATCACCCTTATAATTAGAATACGGATTTAAAAGGATAGGTGCAGACTAGCCGACCTAAGCTATATTCTCATCTCCATTCTCTTAGTTTATTTATTTGCATTATTATTTTAATTATTATTCGCTTCAATTCCTTATGAAAGCCAAATAAATATTATTTCTTTATTTCTATCTTTTAGTCTAACAATTAATTTCTACTACTCATTGTTATCTAACCACGAGTTTGAGCTACCCGATAAATCCCTGAGAACGAATATTACTTATTAACTACAACTTGCAAACGATTTGTGCACTTGCAATGAATTTCTCGTGGTAGTAAAGGGTGTGTGTTCTTTATTATCTTGATTTATCTGTTATTTTATCACCCCTTTGCCACCACCAATATCACACCTCGAAAGACACCATATGGGGAGGAGGTTGCCTCGTCGATCAATCCTAACTATTCTTCACAGTCCACTCGAGCCATTTGATCATGCCAATTGCGGAGATCTAAGACAGGGGACGTAAAGAAGCATACGATTTTCTATAACCCCCTTAAGGTTGGGGTGTTGATTTTTGTTTTGAGTACCTTTATCCATGGTTTTTGTCATGCTAAATTTTTTGCCTTGCCTATGACTTTTTTATTCCGAGCTACTATTTGAATAGAGCGATTGTTCTACTTTACAATCAAGAGTGCTTATCTTATTTTTCAAGTGACTAGACTCGAATAATACTTTGACTTAACTACAATAGTGACCTTACTCTCTTATTTATAAGATTTTGTGAGCTTGTTGGTCTAGTACCTATAATTTTATGTCCAAACAATAACTCAAATCATTCTTCTTTACTTTGTGATATCCGCAACACTTTATTAACTGATATAAGCCCAATAAATCGTGAAGTCTCATAATTTGAACATGATTACATAATTTTTAATTATACTTCCTCTGTTTCAAAATGTTTGTCCACTTTGCTTTTCACACAAATTAAGAAATATAATTATTACACTCCCTGATACAAAAATACCCTTTATAAAGTGTCTTGATATCTTAAATGTGTATTGGAAACATAATTTTTTTTAATAGGGGTAATAGTGGAAAAAAGAGAGAAAAAGTGTCTTGATATTCTAAGTGGACAAACATTTTGAAATTACATTTTTAATAAGTGGACAAATATTATGAAACAGAAGGAGTATATAGTCGTTCTATATTTAGAAATCTGATTAATCAATTGAGGTTTAAATAGAGAACTGAATATTTAATAACAATCGATGATATGGTTATTTTCATTAATTAGATTGGCTATTTCTATATATAGTGATGTACTAATGTGTATATTTTCATTCAAAATAAAAAATCTTCATGATATTTTTTTATAACCAAAATTCTATTATAGGGGAAATGTTTTCTTTTACTAATATTTTTATTTTATTTTCATGTATAAGGTTTGGTGTTCTTATTTTTTGCAATATTTTACAACTAAATAATAATATTATAATGGAACTGTTTTAAACAATGCTTTTCTATATATAAATATAGTAATGATAGACATTATCTTTTTTCATGTCACCTTTTTATCATATTTCTTTATATATGCTTTTATTTCCTTGAATAAAAGATATAAAAATAAATTTATTACTTTCTCTGTTCTTAAGTAATTGTCCGCTTACTAAAGTTCTAAAATAATTGTTCATTTTAAATATCAAAATACTTTTTCCACTACTATCCATATTAGAATATTAAAATTTATTTTTCCAATAAACATTTGTGATTTTAAGACCCTTTGTGGAGGATATTTTAGTAATAGAGAAGGTAATTATTATATTTCTTAAGTGGATAAACTATCTAGGGATGGAAGGAGTAGGATAGAGAAATCAAATTTTTGGACTATATAAGTATACAATTAAGAGGTGATAAAAGGATGATACAAAAATGGTGACAACAATTAATGTTATAAATTATTTTCTCATCATTACGTTATATATAACAAATATATATATAATATATATATATATATATATATATATATATGTATATATATATTTTACCTATTTGAGATATATGGTGAATGATTACAAAAAATCCTGATATCAAATAATACCCCTTGTTTCGCTTCCATTTAATCCCAAAGAAGTGAAGTTGGGATTACAAACGCGTTCTGTAGGTAAAATGGTCAGTGTACACACCTAAGAGGTGTAAAAGGGTGATACAGAAAGGGTGACAACAATCATTACGTTATAAATTATATTCCAATCATTATATTATATATATATATATATAATATAATATAATATATTAATTTCTTTTTCCTAATTAAGATATATGGTGTATGATTACAATAAATCCCGATATAGAGTATTACCCCTTTTCCCGCTACCATTTTTTAATCCCAATATAGTGAAGTCGTGATTACAAACGCGTTCCGCAGGTGAAATGGTCGTATATAATAAAAAACCTTAATTAATTAATTAAATTATTAATTTTAATTATTTACTAAATTTGGTTTTAGCATGTTTGGTATTTGGTACTGTATAAATATATAATTGTAGGAGGCTTTTCGACACCGGCAAAAAAGAAAAAAACTGAGAGATAATCAATTTAGCAAAGACAAATAAAATGGAGAAAGAGAGAGGTGATGAGCGAAAAGATGATCAACAGAAAAGAAAAGGAAAGATGGTTGAAATTCAAATCAAGGATGCAAAAAAACAGCCTTCGCATTATAAATGCCCTAGGTGTGAATCAAGTAACACAAAGTTCTGTTACTATAATAACTACAGCATAACACAACCCAGGTACATCTGCAAGAATTGCAAAAGGTACTGGACTCAGGGTGGGTGCCAGAGGAATGTGCCGATTGGTGGTGGAATCCGAAAGGTGAAACGTGGCAAAGATTCATTATCGAACTCCAATGGTGAGGTTGACTCATCCAGCAATGTCACGCCACTACCACCTATAATGAGTTTATATGGCATGACTGGTTTATTGACCAGGAGTTTTGGTTCGCTCCCTAGAAACCAAGCGATGGGAACTTCCTCTTTGGAAGCTAATCCCCCTATAAATTCTATTAATTCTTGTAACAGGTCGTCCATTCCATATAATTTGGGTACAAGTATAAAAAATATGAACCCGACTCCACTAAGAGGTAATTTTTTGGAAAGTATTTCTGTTTCAGATGGATTCAATAGGTATGCGACCGAAAGGCTTCTACAAGTTGGAGTACCACCGATCCAAGGACGAGTTCCACCAATCCAGGGCAGAGGTCCAGCGATCCAGGGAGGAGTTCCACCGATCCAGCGCGGAGTTCCACCTATCCTTGACAGATTTTCACCGATCCAGGACAGGGTTCCACCGATCCAGGGCGGAATTGAACCGATTCTAGGTAAAGTTCCACTGATTCAGTATAGAGTTCCACCGATCCAGGGTGGATTACCACCAATCGATTTATCTATTAATTCAAAATATATTATTAATCGAGGGAAAGAGTCGAAGTTCTTAGGAGATTTCGTTCCCGATGGAAAAAGTTTTCAGGACATGAAGAATGATGGAAATCATATAACATATCAGCCTAATCAAAGCTTTAATCAAACACCAAGGCCGATAGATTTTTGGAAACAAGATCTTAGCATCAACAACAATATCTACAACATCAAGCCCTTGTCACCTTCAAACAACTACAAAAATAATCTCACCGAATTTGACCATATGCATGCTTCAAGTTCTACCTCTTGGAACAATTTCCATGTGAACAACAACAACGATGACGAGCACGATAACAACAATAATGTTCCTAAAGCTTCCCCCGGAAAAAATGAGTGGCCAGATTTTCTTCCAGACTATGACCCGCCAGAGATATAAGAGTAGTTTGGTATATTGCTTTTTCAAAAAAAAAAAAAAACTTATTGTCGTTGAATTTGCGAGAAGTTGAGTATTTCATTTTCTTTGTTTATCCAGAGGAAAACTAGTTTTTTTGAATGGTGTATTAAATTTATTAAAAAGGAATTTATCCTTTTAATCACATTTTCTTATTAAATTTTTAATTTTAATTTAAATATTCTTTATAATATTTTGACAACTTCATTTTCATTTAAATCTTAGAAAGGATTACAGAAAAATTAAAATAAAATATACTCTATTCATCTTATTTTAATTATCAACCTATAAATATTTGTCAACTTAGATTATCAAGATTTGTTCATGTATTTTACATTATTATCCCTGATAAGATAATACACAAATTTTTCCTATAACTTCAACATTATTATTTTAATAATAAATTTATATTTTTCCTTTACAATTAGTGGGAAAAAAGTTTTTATTTCATACTTAATCTAATTTAAATAAAATATTTTCTGTTTAATATATAAGGTTTTTTTATTGGACAACACCCAATTAATTACATGGAGAGTGAAATTATTCCTAATGAACGACAACTACAAGCTAATTCTCATTTACGAACAAAAGTTGAAATTACAAAAATACCCATAAATATATTAATTATATATCATCAAATTTTTATTATCTTCATAATTTGTTATATAATATTTTTTCACCACCACCACCACCACCACCACCACCACCACCACTTTACCACCACTATTACCACCACCCCTACCATCACAACCCCCACCATCACAATTGCCATCACCCCCACCACCACCACCACAACCACCACTACCATAATTATTCTCCGTCGACCACCACCACCTTCACCCGTAACCACCACCGACTAAATCCGTCACCACCAATGAATTCAATCACACGTGCACATCCGTGTATAACTAATTCTAAAAATATCCAAAGAATAAAAAAAAATTATTTTTGGACGAGACAAATTAATATTTACATCTATGATTTTTTTTGATTTTTTTTTTTTTTTAATTTTTTAATTTTTTTAAATTTCGATATTCCATTTTATGTTACAACTACACACAAACAAAAGTTAGCCAATTCCACCATACCCGCGTTCATGAATTTTTATAAAAAATAATTCCAAAAAAATCAAAAAAATTCAAAAATTACATTTTTTTGACGAGGCAAGTTCATATCTACATCATCAAATTTTTTGATTTATTTTTAAATTTTGATATTCAGTTTTATGTGTTTCTACAATAAATACAAATATATTTATATATCCATGTAACACACAAAATCATAGTATCAATCTAAAATATTCAGTTCTATAACAAAATCACCGTCTCTCTTTATTAATTGAATATAACCTATTTTTACTTGGTTTTTACTATCTTGATGTATTATCTTTTTGTCCAATCCCTTTTTGTTATTTTGTGTGTTGATTTAATTTTCAAAACAGCTATGTGTGTATTACAGCAACACACAAAGTCACGTAATAATCCCCTTTGGTTGTGCTCTTTTCAGTCTGTGATTTTGTGTATCACATGAACACACAACCGATTTTTTTTGTAATGATGTAATACATAGAAAAAAATACGTGTCTACTACTTTAGTGTCGGAAACCCTAAACACTAACAACCATAAAATTTCAGCATTGAAGACCATAAAACCTCAACCCTAAGAACCATAAAACCCAAAATCAATAAACTCTAAACCCTAACCCTAAACCTAAAAACACAACCCTAACCATAAACCAAAAAACAAAACCCTAACCCTAAATCCTAGCCCTAAACCTAAAAACACTAACACTAACCTTAAACCCTAAGTTAAAAACCTTAAACCTAAACCCTAAAACCCTAAATCCTAAACCTTAAATTAAAAAAAACACCTGGAAAACCCTAGAGCCTAAATCCTAAAAGAAGAAAAAAATACTAATATGGTGAGTATGTGATTTATGTGTTTTAGGAATACAAAAAACTGAGTTTTGTGTGTTCTTGAAACAGAAGAAATCGCATAGAATGACAAAAAAGACTAGTATGATTGGGTATGTCATTATCACTACTACAGATCGCGGATTTACCCACGACAGTTTACCGACGACGGGTAAAGTCGTCGGTAAACTTTTACCATTTACCGACGACTACACCTTACCCACGAGAAACAAGCCGCCGGTAATTTACCGACGACTGCTGTCGCGGGTAATCGACAAAACGCCGTCGTTATCTTTTTTTTTTTTTTTTTTTTTTTTTGGCTTAGGTTTGTTGTCGGTAAATTACCGACAGTTGCTGAAGTCGTCGTTAAACCCATGTTTTTAACGACGACACGTCCAAGTTACCGACGACTTTACGTGTCGTCGGTAAACTTGACGTGCATATATGCGAACAGTCTGTAATTTTTTTCTCTTTAAACCCCAAAAACCCCATTTTTTTCTCCCAATTTCTTCCAAAAACATCAACCAAACTCATCCAAATTTTTTGCAAAACCTTCTCCAATTCATCTCTAAACATTTGCAAGCTTGTAATCAAGGTGGGGCATCATCAACACACAATTTCATCTACAAAGATTAGGTAAATTCTTGATTTTTTTTTTTTTTTTATGATCATATATGGTTTAATTCTTGCAATATTATGGGTTTAGGCTTATTATTACATTATCAAGGTTAAGACTTCATAATCAATATCCAATTTCTTCCACCAATTCAAGGTATTTTCTTAAAATTTCAAACTTTTTAATTTTTTTTTTATGCATGAATTTTGAATTGTGTATTAGTTTGTATATTTTTTTGATTGTCTTGTTATATATTGTGTATAAATCATGCATACATTCATTTATTTCATATTTTATGTTTCATATATTTTTGTATTTGTGTGTTTATTTATGTGAAATGGTTTATATATTTATTGTGTTGTAATTTTATTTATTTATTTATTTGTGATGTAATTTTATTTATTTATTTGTGATGTAATTTTATTTATTTTTTGGTTTGTATTTATATTCAAGCCATTGTGTTGTAATTTTTTTTTCCATTTTATCAATTGGGTTGTAATAATTATTTATTTTATTTTCATATGAATGTAGTTGTCTACTTATCTAAAATTATTGTAAAGAGATGGCTTCGGATAAGAGTTGGATGGATGCTACGGATTTATTCGATCCAAACTATCTTGTTGGAGTTTTGGGTTTTATCGCATATGCAAAACAACATTCGCAATATGGAGATCTTATTTATTGCCCGTGTAACTATTGTAAAAATAATCGTCGATTACCCTCTAATAAGGTTACGAACCACCTTTATAATGAAGGGATTATGAAGTCGTATCGGGTTTGGATAAAACACGGTGAGCAGCCTGTCATTCCCCAAGAAAACCCTATTCCGAATATAGTTAATGAAATTGCCGAGGTTTATGACGATGTGAGACACAGTTACGATATTGGCGGTCATCAGGGTGACACCGAGATGAGAGACGGAGAAATTCCAAGTAGTTTCGAAAAACTGTTTAACGAATTGGAGACAGAATTATATCCGGGTTGTGATGCGATGAGTTCATTGAACTTCATTGCCAAGCTTCTTCACATAAAAGTTAAGAACAAGTGGACTAACACGTCATTCACCGAGCTATTGGAGTTGATTGGTCGTATTTTGCCCAAACCTCACACTTTGCCCGATTCGTATGATTCATGCAACAAGAAGTTGAAAAGCTTGGGTATGGGGTATATTACCATCGATGTTTGTGTGAACGATTGTGCCATATTTTATAAAGAGTATAAAGACCTCGATAAGTGTCCAGTTTGTAGCGAGTCTAGATGGGACCCGAAGAAGGGTATCAAAGTACCACATAAGAAGCTCCGCTATTTTCCGATTGCTCCCAGGTTACAGCGACTATACGCTTCAAAGCACACCGCTGAAGACATGGTTTGGCACCATACCGGTAAGAGTGCCGATCCGGATGTGTTGCGTCATCCTGTTGATGGTGATAGTTGGAAGAGATTTGCATCGCTACACCCTGAGTTTGCTAGTGAACCTCGTAATGTATTTTTGGGTCTCGGTATCGACGGGTTTTGTCCTTTCTCTATGCAAAACAACTCGTATAGCATGTGGCCTGTCATATTAACCGTCTATAACTTGCCACCGTGGGTATGCATGAAGGAAACCACTTTTCAGCTTTGTTTGTTGATTCCGGGTCCTCGATCGCCCGGTAAGGACATGGATGTTTACCTCCGCCCTATGATAGATGAGTTGGAGGAGTTGTGGAGTAAAGGGATCCTTACGTATGATGCCCATACAAAACAAGAGTTTACTATGAAGGTTTGTCTGTTGTCCACCACCAATGATTTCCCCGCTCGGTCATACACTTCAGGATGGTCGGGTCAAGGTTACATGGCTTGCCCTGAATGCATGGATTCCACACCTTCATTGGGTGTGACTAAAGGTGTGGTCTACTTTGACCATAGACGTTGGTTACCCTTCAAACATCGGTTTAGATCAGATAATGTTTCGTACCCGGCAACCAATTTTATTAAGCGACCGAAGAAATATAGTCCAGCTAGTAT